>JADLZK010007477.1:0-372139 GCA_015847255.1 Hyparrhenia diplandra
GCCTCCTCGAGATGCGCCGCCGTCCCTTGCTTTGCCGATCTGGTTGATCCTACCCCTGCTTCCTGCTTGGTAAGACGAGAGCAGACCCTGGCAATTGCGCTGCAAAGTAGTGCAAACGGCGCTGCAAACGGAATTTAGACAGAACTGCAAACGGAGAAAATGATGGAGGACCCGATCCATCCTGGAGATCGGGTCTGTCGTCTGTTAGTTGGCCGGCATCGGAGCCCATCCTCGTAGACAGCCCGGAAATTTTTAAACCGGGTGGAGGACCTGATCCATCCTGCAGATCGGGTCTGTTTGAGTTGGCCGGCATCGGAGCCCATTCTGGTAGACAACCCGGAAACTTTTAAACCGGGTGGATGACCCCATCTTCCTATATAACCCGGAAATTTTTAAACCGGGATCGCAACCAAGCCAACCCAAACAATCCTTGTGGACCGGGTGCGGATTGAACCATTTTCCATTTGGTACCCGGAGATGAAGGTCAGGTTAGGTCATTCTCACGTGCCTCTACTGCTCCTGCTGCAAAGCGCATCGTGGCACGCTGCTTCGTGCAGTCAAACGGCGATTAACTTTGCCCCGAGATGCACGGGTGAAAACATTGGTTATGAAAGGAACGTTCATTCCTCGAAGAAGCACTACGTATTTTTGTTCATTTAGCTGGCCGCAACCAGATATATTTTTTAGATTATACAGTACAATACACACGTTCAACACTTGTAGTGCATCGTGACACGCTGCTTCATGCACTCAAATGGCAATTAACTTTGCCCCGGGTGAAAACATTGTTTATGAAAGGAACGTTCATTCCTCGAAGAAGCACCGTGGGTATTTTCATTTATTTGGCTGGCGAGACTGACCAACCAGGTATTTTTTAGATTATACAGTACAATACAGAATGTCACACACATGCACAAATGTCGTTATAATGATGAATTACAAACTACAAATCAAACCATTAAATTACTTCTCCCGACCATAAATGTACTCTATTTCTTTGCTAAATAAGCTAGCAGACGTTGACGTTTCCCAAAAGTCTTCATAGACCTCCTTCCGATGATATTATTTTTTTGGTAATTCCATAGGAATTGATTTGAGTTGTATTTTTTTGTTCAAAAAATTCAATTGTCATCCAAGCTCTGGAGTTATAATCATGAACCAGGCTCCTACAAATAGAATTATGGTCGATTTTTGTATTAATATAGAATAGAATCCACACTTAAATGCCCTTGACCCAATCCGTCAAGTATCCAAACAGGATCCTAAATAAATGTTACAGTACATTTGTCAATCACTTGTCAAACTTTTTTTTTTTTTTTTTGAGAATTACACAAGATAACGCAGAGACGCTCACAACACGCACGCACACTCATCCCTATGAACACACGTCTGACGCAAAACCCTACCCCTATGAAGCCTCTGGAAGAAGGCGGCCGGCAGATCTGGAGATTTTGACCGAACTAAACAGAGTGTAATCCAGTCTGTGGCTTCGGCTCGCGGCTGAAAGCCATCTCGCGAGAACAGCACGAACCGGGACGCGGAGCAGCCATCTCGCGAAAATAGCACAAACCGCATCGGAAAAAAAAAAAAACCGGGACACGTAGGAGCGAGGTCTGGTGGCACAGTCCTTCCAGTAGCCAGGTGGCACGTGGGAATGAATGGCGGCCTTTGTACATAAAAAACTCCCCCAAAGGGCCAAATGCAAAAGCTCCACGCCGTACTACCCTGTACATAAAATCATTTCGCCAAAGGGCTAAACTGAAAAGATAATACGGAGTAGAAGCGGAGCTGGAGGACCCGAAGCTCGGCTCGCAAGCAGGAGCAGTCGCCAGGAGCAGGGAGTAGAAGCGGAGCTGGAGGAGCCGAAGCTCGGCTCGCAAGCAGGAGCAGTTGCCTGACGGAGCTCGAAGGTGGAGGAGCCGAAGCTCGGCTCCATAAACCCGGCTCCTTGGGCCAGGACGAGGTTGGGTTCATGAGCCGGGCTGCCAGTCGGTCGGACCATGCCCCAAGGCTCAGGCAAAGGCGCAAAGCTAGTGAGTGCTTTCCACTTGCAGCAGCTGCTAGCCTGGCTTTAGCGGCTGGCTGCTGCAGCTCTGCAGCTGTGGCCGCAGCACAGCCTGCCGAACTCTCCGTCTCTGATACTCCTCCGTCCAAAATAAACGACGTTTTGGGTTTTAGGTGTCATGAAGTTTTGCTCGATTTGTAGAAAATACGTAGAAGATTTAAATCTCCAAATAAATTTGTTAAAAAACTAGATCAAAAGATCTTTCCAATGATACTAATTATGTAATATAAATATTAATCTTATTTTAATATATAATTGCGTGCAGATGTTTTCAAGGGAAGCCAAAACGTCGTTTATTTTGGGACGGAGGTAGTATTATGGATGGCTATCTAATGATATGCGACTGCCATTATCATAGCGTAGAAAAGTTTAATTTATATAGACTATAGTGAGAAACATGATAGTAGCAGTATGGTATTGTTCATGATCTCAAAGGAAAGGAATATTGTTCCTATTCTAATGATATGTTGGCATTTGCTAGATAATCAATATCATCACAGAGCACTTTAATACAAAATTTGTATCTAAAGCTTGTATATAATCTAACTAATTGTTAGCAAAATTTCGTAAAGTTTAATCATATATAATCATTTTGGTACAGTAGAAAGATAAACGATAGTCTCCAAATTTGTAGGCACGAAGGAATGGTTTCATGCAATATAATCATACATAATAATTTTAGGTACAGTAGAAAGATAAACCATAATGTAGCAGTATGTTGTTTTCTCTTCTCCTTGTGAACGGTGGTTGGAGTTGAACGCCTGTGCAAAGGGCAGTTTACCGCAAGTCTTTCAGGATGCACCAACATTTTTCTTTTTAAAAAAAAAAAAAAACTTTCACACAATTTTAAGTAGGTTTGCCATCTGCTAGAAAAAACTGGTATAGCATTACCATACTCTGTGTTATTTATTCTGGCGACACGAGTCTAGTTATTTATTCTTATTATATTCTAGGTTTAATTTATGTGTACTAGATAATAGCAAAATATTCACTACCATGTCTATATGATTTTTTTTCTGTGTACTAGATAAAACCAAATTTCTAGGTTTAATTTATGTGTACTAGATAATAGCAAATTTCTGTGTACTAGTTATTTATTATTACTAGGGTATAAAAAAAAAGAGCAATAGTAATATGATATTAAATTAAGAAGAAAAATTGAAATAGTAACGTGCTATTAAATTAAGAAGAAAAATAGTTTCTCAAAAAAACTATGTCTATACGAAACCAAATATAAAGAGATGATCTCACAGTTTATAAGTTTGAATTGCCCTTTTAACTTTAGCACACGGGTGCATGCGCATTGATGTTTTCCACCTAATCTCAAGTGTCTTTTAGCCAATATTCTTATTAAACTATTGCGACTGTCCACTCTTTTTAGGTCAGTTTTGATGAATTCTTGAAATTAAATAAAAAGGCTATGTAATAAGGCTAGGGCGATACAAAGTCGTCTTGCACAAAATCCTAATAAATCTCTTAATGCGCCACAACAGCCTAAGTGTGATAAAACCGAAAAAAAAGAGCCACTAGGCCTTATATATCTTGTGAGAAATTACCAGGTGCATTTCTAAGAAAGGACATAAAGAAAGGTGCATCTCAGTGGGGAATCAGGTACCCGGAAAAGTTAGGTGGTAGACGGAAGTTTCTCGCAGTGGCGACGAAATAAACGGTGGCTTCAAAGTGGAGGGCGAAAAAAAAAAGCGAAACCATTCCACTCCCATTGTTTTTTTGTGCAAGTGCCAACTGGAGTGGAGACGACGGTGGCACTGGCATGTTTGCTTCTAGTACTTGGGAGTTGCAGTGCAGGGCTTTGCCAGCGGATCATGATGCCAGCATAGCGGATGCAAATTTGTCGCTGGGGACGGGGAGAACTGGACGATCCATCCATGAATCATTTTTGCACGTAGCACTTGCTAGGACGCAGATTCTTCTTGGCCGCCCTTGGCCTTGGGAATTCCGAATTCTCGACGATTCTGCGCGGATTTTCCTCCAGAGGAGACAATACGAAATGCGTACATTACACCTCACATCGTGCAGACGCGGCAAAGGTAGAACTTTCGCTGTTTCCAGTTTCCACCATCAAAACTTTCTAAGTATTTGCTAGTACTTTCGCTGTTGTTTATTGACGAAATCGTGCAGTGCCCATCTCCGCTCTGCCCGTCCCATCATCATCTCCTGCTCCTCAATTAATCAATAGTTTATTTTCAACGATTAGTCCTCTGATCGGTGCTCCCATTGACCAGCTGTGCAGCGCTTGAATTCCCCTTGTTGTATATATATACATTAATAAAAGCAGCTGCTGCAGCAGCAGAGCAACGCCAATGCCCAATGCCAGCCGTGTTGCCCATCGCAGCCAGCGATCCAGCAGCGCACGCGCTGCAGAAGCTCTCGGCGATTTCCAGCGTCGCGTCGCGTCCACACGGAGATCCATGAGGCTGAGCAGGTGAAGCGGAGGAAATGGTGTTGCCGGCCGTCGCCGTCGTCGACGCCTCGTCGGGGCAGGCAGACAGGGTGGGGGGGAGTTGCAGCTCTGCCCGTGCAATTCGGGAAACGCCGCACCATTGAGGAAACTAGGAGTCGCTGCCGGTCTTGAGCCCGTCGGATCGGCACGAGGCAGCATCGCCAACCGTTGGATCACCGGCCGGCCATGCATGGACCCGCCTGTTCAATTCGGGATCGATCAAGCGAGAGTGTGAACTCCGACATGAGTTTGATGGATGGGTGGGTGGCTGCGAGCTTTGATGGATCGTTCCACTCGAGGCAACGGCATGGAATGGAAGGCATGGATGGCGAAGTGGCAACCTCTCGCGTCGCGTAGGGCGGCAAGGCAAGGCAGGGGCATCCTTCGACCAGCCAGCGGCCACGGCCTCGGGGTCGCTCTCCTGCGGCAGGCTGCAAAGTGGAAGGCATGCATGCTCCGTTCTGTTGGTGCCGTGCCGTGCCGTGTCAGCAGGGCTCCCCTCCCGGCGGCGGTGGCTATATAGGCTGCGTAGCACGATAACATCAGACATGGCCGCGGACCACCACACCATCATTGAAGGCGATCGACGCTACTGGCCCCTGCCTCTGCTCTGCCCCTGGGGCGTTCCGTCACTTGTCATCTTGGATTCTTGGTTTGGTGGACGTCTCTCTCTCTGCTCTGCCCCGCTGTTGTGTTGTCTCGATCGACTAATTGGCCGTAACGTCTGTCAATCGTTGCAAAACTCCATTTGCAAAGGAACAAAATCCAGGGCAACTAAGCTCGGTTCCACTCTGAAAGATATTCTTCAGGGCCTGTTCGTTTTTAGTGGTTTAATTAATAACAAACACCTTTCATGGACTATCTAGAACGACCACACCACCGAATAAGATTGTCTTATGTGAGAGTGATAAGCACCGAAACAAGTAATAATTAAAGCGGCCGGTATATTTCCGTGGCAGCCAGGAAACGGTCGAGGAAAGATCTTCGTATTCTTGACATGATACATCTTCGTCATCTTTTTTTCTAACAATATTTATTACAATATTTATTACGGAGGAGGATTGACGTGAGAGGCAGAGTGATGTCATATTTTAGAGGCGTTCCTTCACTAAGTAATTCAACAATGAGGGAGACCAACACTTTGTTGACATGATGCAGTCTTATCGGACAACATTCTTAGAAACGATTCACATCTCAGAAGTAGGGCATGCAGCACGCAATTCAGATTGCAAATAATGCATTTGATTATCCGTAGCTAACCGATAGAGCAACCTGCCTTTTTCTTAACGTGTCTTTGTCCGCCACGATAATTTCCAGATCCTCACTGTCTGTCATTGTGAACGTGTAAGGATTCCACAACGGTTTTCCGCCACCGATCGACCGGCCGGTGTTGTATGCATTCGCGATCGTAGCCGCCGGCCCTCGGATTCCCCCGCTCCGCTCCTGGACATGTCATGTTGCTCTCGAATTCGTGCGATCGTGCCCATTTCCCGCGGATTTTAATAGCTCGTACTACGCGATCGCGCACTACTCCACGAGACGGAGGACCTTGTTTCCATTCGGTTGACTAGCCTTGCTAGCCTATGCCTGCTCTGCTGCTGTGCTGTGTGTCCCCATGTTGGAGTGTAAATTGTCCCTGTCCGCCCACCCATCGATGATCGACCTTTCAACCGATCGAGTCGAGTTATATCATCTTTATCCTATCCAATAATTCCCATGCCCCGATCTGGTCTGGTCTCGGATGGCATGCACCGGATCGAGGGACACCTAGCATGCGTGGAGTTGGTGCCCGAAACCAAAGTAATCATCCATCGCTTTTGCAACTGTTGGTCCGGAAGCATCCATCTATCTGATCGCCCAGCCCTGCCGGCCACGTATGCTCGTACGCCTCGGCGTGTTTGGGCCGGAGCACATATATTATGTGAGTAGATAGAACCGGACCCATCATCCCGGCCGGCCGCTCGATCGGCTCCGATCAATCGGCCGCTCGATCGGCAAAGATCCATGGGTCGATCGATCGTCATATATCCCGGGGGCGGCTGCGATCGGATCGGCGGGCAATGGATCGATGATGCATGTATGTGGGTGGGTGTCATCACACCGCAGACATGGCTCTCCATCGACCACCTGCTCCGTACGATCATGGAGCCGGGTAAAAGGCTTTTTCACCCGGCCGGCAGGCTGCAGCTCCGATCCTGATCTTACTAGCTGTCCGTCAGCTTCTTCACAGTCCCTGGAGTAGAATCAAAGCAAGGCTTATGGGCGGCGGCACTCTGCAAGAGCTCAAAGGCTAGTAGCGTGCGTGGAAGATGGTCCTGATCATCACTCCCTCTCGGTCCTTGGATCTTTTCAGTCAGGAAAATAAAAGAGTGATCGCCGGCCGATCGCTGCAAGGGACAACGGCTATCATTTCTTCACATTGCTCTTGCTCCTTCGGTAGATCTACATCCAACACGTACAACTGCTCACCTGCGTCAGCGTGCACGCACGACGCGGCAGATCGATCGATCGGCTCAACGGCCGGCCGGCCGGGTCATCAGTGATCGATCCGCACATCGATCGATGGATGGATGGATGGATCCATATCTCGATCGATCTAAAGTCGACGGAATGGGTAGCGTTACGTTTATCAGAAGCTTTGGAACACGTCTCGCTAGCTGTTCCCCAGTGTATTCAGTACGTGGCGCGGATCGCTAGACGCAACGGGTAACAGTGTCCAATCCGCAGATCTAAAGCGGCAGGACCCAGGAGAGCCTTAGAACATGCCGCGCGTACATAAGTGCTGCCGTGATCGATCTCCCAGCTGCCAGACTCTGCTCGGCGCCTCGGCCTCTACTATCTGCGTGTGTGCGCGCGCACACACACACACAGGCATGTACACAAGACATGCGGCGCTTTTGTTTTTGTTTCGCCAGCATCCGAGAGGCAAATGGCAGTGGGTGGATGCTTCGAATCTGATCCCCTCCCAGCCCGAACGTGCCATGCACAGTGTGGCTGCGGCGATCGCGCGAGTATGCATGCACAGGTTTAGGCTAAGTAAGAACCGACATCGCGTGGAGATAAAATAATCAATCCTGCCCTTGTTAAAAGGGGCTGAAATCCAAGCATCTGAAAAGCTCTCGAGTAATAAACAAGGCCACGGCGAGGACAGCGGCACAGGGGCGGCAACATGCCAACATGCGCGGTGTCCCCGGCCCCTCCCATCAGATTTGCAGAGTCAGATCTCCACCAACTAGCTCTCTCGCTCGCCCCGCGATCAATCGACCACACCAGCAAGCATGCATGATGACCTAGGGTGCCGTCGCCTGTCTCGGTGCTGATGGCGGTGGTGGACTGGTGGCATTAGTATATAAACAACAAGCGTATCGCACCGACGAATGGTGGCGAGCAGGAGAGCGAGGCCACGCAGAAAATTGGGCCGCCGGGCCGGTTGTGCGCGACTCGGTTCCTCTTGGTGCGTGGCGTGGGTGGTCTTCCATGCCCAGCCAAAGCAAAAGACGCAAAGGGATCGGGCAGGTGTCCCGACTCAGATTCTAACGTCGCTGCCCCGCGCCCGCCCCGCACGCACGCTTGGAGACAGAGGACCAGGACCACACCACCATACGGCTCGCTGGCCGGTTCGCCTCCTCGACCCTTGCCGTCCGTGCGCCTTGGCGGTGGGCGGTGAGCGGTGGCGGGCGTCGCCACCGTACGTACGTGTGCAGTGCGGTGTGGTGTGCTAGCTAGCTAGCTGGTCCATCCATCGCTAAGCCCGACGACCCCCGAATACATTAGCTTATCCTAGCTCACCAAGCCCCATGCATCGTTAAGGGAGGTAAACGATCTTTCCGCGTGCAACTCAACTGAATTGACTAGGGTAATGGGTAAAGTATAGGATAGATTATGACCGCGCAAGGCGCAATGTAACTTTTGACCGGTAGAGACCGAACAAGCCGCGACAGCAGAACAGAGCTCCAATGTCCAATCGCAGTGCATGTTTAATTTGCGCGCAAAGCACGGTGCGTGAGCGCGGCCGAGCCGTTGTGCTCTGCTGCAGTGCAGCGAGATGCATGGCAGTGCATGCAAGCGCCGGCGATCTGGACGCTGGATTTGAATGCATACGCCGACCGCCGCCGGCCGGGGCGTCTGTCTGTCTTCATTGCCCACCGCCGAGCCGCCCCCGATGGGCCAGGCCAGCACACGCCCACCCCCGATGCGTGCGGCGGCCATGCGCGGCGCGTAGTGGCGCGGGCACACGCTGCCACGCTCCGGGTCCGGGCCGGACCATCCTAGCGTATCTTCTCATTCACTCCTCGCACCACCAGCATCTCCTACCAGGCCCTGACTAGCTGATCTGCTCGGTGCCATGCGACAACTGCGGCGACGCGTATGCACGCACACACGTACGCCGGTACGCGCATTGATCGGACACAGGGGCATACGTAAACGTACTTGCCGGTGGTCTCTCTACGAAGTTACGGAGTGACAGAGTGCGGACCAGAAGGTTCTATGCGTGGCACGGGGATGTCACGTGAGGGATATCTCTCTCGATCGGATCATCGGAGGCCTTTTGTGCCCGTCGCTACCGCGATTCGCTTGGGTACCCGCGAAACATAACCTTGGGGCACATCCTCTGGTAAACTGTAGATTACACTCAGCAGTCACCACACCGGTACGTATCACGTAGTATGCCGTATGCCGAGCCGAGTGCGTTCGCCGCCACGGATCATGAGGCGCGTCGGCGTCGTGCGTGCGTGGCGGATGGATCAGGCCACCATATCAGGGCGCGAGTAAACAAACGGTCTAGCACTCTAGCCGCCCACGCGGACACGCCATGGCATGGCAGGCCGATCGCTGCAGCCATGTGCTAGATAACAGGCAGTGGCATCGCGGCCGGCCGGGCGTGCCTGCCTGCCGCCGAAAAATGAAAAACTAGCGGCGGCGGCGGGATGGCCATTTGGGGGAAAGAACTGCCATATGATAAGCTTACTAAAACTTGCCATAGTAGGTAGGTCGTGGCTGCTTATAGTAAGCTTATTAAAACTTTGATGATGAAACAGGAGTGAGTGATGTCATATACTGTACACATCATCGAAATACTGGGCCGATTTAACAAGAAGGGCCCACCCTCCAGCCTTGCGTTTTTTTAGGGCCCCCTCCAGCCCTCCAGCCTTGCGTGGACCGACTTTCACCAGACAGGGTCTGAATACATGGGCCTACTTTATGCCACACTGACATTGGGCCAATGGAACAAACAAACAAAAACATGCATGTTCCTATTTTCACCTCCTGAATATCGCCATATTCTCCTCAAGTTTCAAAACCATTCAATGCCCTATATTGAATTGGTTTTGATTTTTTATTTTTAAAAATAGTAATAAAATAACTGATAATCCCGTTAATCCATATAAAACGTCTTCTAAAATTTTGAGAAAAACCTCCTAGCAATATTTTGGGCTACAATGAATCCAAAAGGTGTTTAAAAGATGTGAACATATCTTTAGAAACTTTCAAATGTTAGATTAAGCTATAGGAAAATAGAGAAATATATCATGAAAAATATGAAATTTCCAAAACAGTTCTAATTGATGCGTAGCATGTATGGAAGCCGTCCACAAGAAACAAAAACATAAAATAGAATTGGAACAAATGCATAGTGTGAACACTAGATGTTACATTCATGTTGGTTGTATCGTGTCTCGTATTTTTGCAGCACACAAAGTTTTTTTTTTAAAAAAACACTTTTATATATTGGCTTTAATGTTTTGGAACAAATGATTTTTTTTATTTTTTGGAGATAAATATATTTTTGAAGCTTTTAGATTTATTTTCATGAGCTCTAACTATTGAACTTGAATTCTTTGATATGCTAATCTATATCTATGATTGTTTTAACATTTTAGAATGTTAGAGATATTTTATGTGGTTCATTAAACATCTTTTCAAGTATTTTACCTTTTTCTTAACTAATAAAAACAAATACACACTTTAACCTAGGACAGAGAGGTAACTTACTAATTTTAAGAGTTACGAGGTAAGATGTATGTTTTAAAATATAATTAAAAAATCAGACTACCCAATAGTTTAAAGAGGGAAAATGGATAGTGGTTCGCGGTCATGACCGAAAACGCTAGAATGCGAGTAAAAAGGAAAGCAAATTCATGGCGTCCAATGAACACATGGCCAAAGATTTCATTCTATCATAATATCCTTTTCTATCTACTGTATATATTATGGATGCCACAGTGAACAAGCACCGACGAAAGAAAAACCGAATAAAGAAGCGTCGTTCCTCTTTCCTTCTTTCCCTTTGGAGGAAACCACAAAAATCAAAAATGCAAAACCACACAGGACGTGACGACGGGCCCCGGAACAGAAGAGAAGCGAAAGCGAAAGCACCACCTGTCGTCCAACCACCAAAGCAAAGCGTCCCACGAAGAATCGGCTCGGCCCCAGAAAGCACAGGCCCAAGCGGACGGGGAACCGTCCGATCTGATGTCAGTCACACAAACTGCCGAGCGGTCGTCGGGCGAGCAGGACACAGGACTGCAGGAGCACCAGTACGGCGTCCTCTGCACACGTCATGCAGTACAGCGGCAGGGAGCCACCAGCCCAGCATCATCTGTCACCCTGGCCTCATCCTCCTCCATTCCTCCTCGCGGCTCACAGAAACCTCAAAACCCAACCAGGCCCAGCAGCGTCCACAGAAAGAGGAAAGCAGAGAGAGTGGGAGAGATCATGGAGCTTTGCGTCTCTACCACCGCCTCCTCCGTCCGCGCCACCGCCGCGCCCATATCCTTCGCCCCTCTCCGGCGTGGCGCGTCTGCTTCCACCGCAGCCCTTCCGACACAAGTACACCGCCGCATCCCAGCTCGAGGTACGCCCTGCTGGCCCATCCCTCGCTCTGTAGTATCTCTGACGACACGCTGTCCTTGTCTTGCTTGTTCTAACGTCTGACGTTTTCGCTTCAGGCTGGCGTTGCGCCGCCAGTGCGGCCGGGCCTGACCCGGTGCCCGCCTCCGATGGGTCTGCCTCCGCCACCTACACCTACGTCTTCACGGAGAAGCCCGACACACCTGCCGACGACAAGGTCGAGGAGGCTACGCTTGTAGCAGAAGTGGTGTCGTCGGAGACGTCCCCGTCCCCGTCCCCGGATGATGGCGGTCTGGGTGAGATACTAAGCAAGGTATCGCCGTGCTACTGACGTTACCTGCTTTGGCGCTTTGCTGTTCAGGGTCCCAGGCTGAACCCAGCAAAGCTTTGTTTAACTTTGAATGCTACAGTGATACACTCTTATGTGGAATTAAGCCAAACTGGAATGTTTCTTAATCTTATTAAATGAGTCCTGCAGAAAGACAATGGGCTCAATTTGACAATATAACTACAGCTGAGCAAAATGGCAACTGTTACCCTTGGCTCCTTGCTGTAAGAGTGCATTAACCTATCCAGACTTTTGCTGTAACTGTCTCTATACAAAATAAAGAGAATCAATACAAAATAATGACAATCAAACCTATTGTGAAAATAATGACATCCGCAAATGCTATGGTGCGGAACAAAAATTCATGTTTCAGGAAAAATAGAATTATTCTCTTAGCATTGTTGCCAAATATTTGAATTTTTGCAATGTCGAATCATGATGCGGGTTTTTTTGAGCTATCCTTTTCAATGAAATGGGAAAAATTTCGGGGCCCCATTCTCAAGTTTGATTGTTGACTGAAAATAAGATATTATTATGCCTTCTAGTGACTCTGTCTTGAAAATGCAAAACAAATATTTGAATCTTGAAAAAATGTTAACTAAGCATTGCCCATTAATTTTTGATTAACTGTGCTATCCTATAGTAGCAAAAAAAGGGGGCAAGATTTTGAGGGTAAATGCACACCCTTACATTTGCCGTACAGGGGATGTATATAAAATAGTACATCTAACAAATACTTTGGCTGAGTGCTTCCATTGTTTTTACTCATCCATTATCTAAAAAATATTGTTTTATATCACCATCTTACCTGTAGAGCTTGTGAATCGATTTTGATTATGCTCTAGTTTAACCCTGAACATTTGCAGAAAAACTCTAAAGGCAACATGTGAAGTTACGAATATCTTAGGTTTATTTTCAAGATTTTCATCATAACGCATAATGATTATTTTTTAAAATAAAAAAGATACTACTTGTATTGTCTTAATGTCATGATTCTATACAAGTTTCATTTGTGAGGATAATTTATTTTTCAGATACAAACTTTGTCTTGGACGATTTATTCATTGCCATCTTGTTGCTTACTTACATACCATGGCTATATTTTCCAGTTGAACATTGAAGTGACTCCGACTTTAATCCTCACTGGATCTGGTGCCATTCTTGCTTTATGGATCCTATCTTCTGTTGTTGCTGCAATTGATTCAGTCCCCCTGGTACAGAAGTTATAGTATGCCTTCATTAAATCTGCACTTAGTTTAACTACCAAATGTTCACTAACCTGCTTGGCTGACCCATAACAGCTCCCAAAATTGCTGGAATTAGTAGGAAC
The DNA here is from genome assembly GCA_015847255.1 of Hyparrhenia diplandra. Lineage (NCBI taxonomy): Eukaryota > Viridiplantae > Streptophyta > Magnoliopsida > Poales > Poaceae > Hyparrhenia > Hyparrhenia diplandra. The sequence continues at coordinate 13,037 of JADLZK010007477.1, forward strand.
TGGTTACTCAATTTGGTTCTTCGCACGATATCTCCTTTTTAAGGTACATCTTTTTTTGAGGGGACTTTTCAAGGTACATCTGAATCCTAAAATCTGAATCACCCTATAAAACTGCCCCGATTGTACATGTTTCTTTTGTGTTCTCAGTGACCTGAAGACCGGTTTCCTTTTTCAAATTTTCTGTATATGCAGGAAAGCAGAGATGACTTGTTTGCAAAGTTTGAAGATCTCATACAGAGGATTATTTGATCTATCGTTGATCTTTTGCCACGTGTTTAGGCATTACAACCAGCTTATTATTAGGTTTTCTCCGTTTCTTTTCAAATATTACTGGAGGGGCAAAGAAGGTCGTGTATCTAAATTTTCTCCTCATGGGGTCTGCTATCAGGCTTCTCAAGTTTGGCTAGTGTGCTTCTTCAGGTCACTATGGATGTTTTTTACTCAGTCCTATGTGTATACTGTCGTGTAAAGCTTTAAAAAGATGAATACGATCAGTATGTTCTCACTCCTATGTAAGTTTTTAAAGTTCTATTAGCTACTGTCCAGTAAACATTTCAGATATCATACGTTAAGCTCGAGCCTTCTGTGGGATTGACGGAGCTGCAGCTCAACTTAGCTGACTTTCAACGATGCTATTCCTTTCTATTTGAAATCCTCTTTTATAATGTAGCAAACACATCCCTAAATAAGAGAATATCTGTACATTTTATCACGAAGACACGCAAGTGCAATATCAAGTATACCCATTGAACTATAACCATAAAAAATTCAATACTATGTTAATGACGTTGTAGATATTACTAGTTTATAGGTAAGGAGCATGAATACCACTCTGTTTTATGCAGACATGCAAATTCACTTAACGTCAACATAAAGCCTGAGACAGAAACAGAAGCTTAGGTTGCATAGGTTAGGGACAGTACGTTACATACAAGGAGCAGCCGGAACAATATCTGCCTCTTTCATTCAACAACAGCTGACCGACAAATAAAAATCAACTCTGTTGTAGGATGAACTCTAGTTTGTCAATCTTTAGCTTTCAAACATGGCACCGCTGCACTATATCATTCAATGCTACTTTACAATTACAGATTCTCCAAGACTGCAGATGGGTGCAAACTGTGGATCCCTGAGCGTGCTCACCATACTGAGTACCTTATGCCAAGACCATTGCAGGTAAGTATTAGCCCCTTGTGCCGGTTCAGGTAGTCCTGAAATTGTTGCCAAAAAAAAAAAAAAACATAATGTGTGACAACCAATGTACGACAAGATAACAACAGAAAAGAATAGTTGCTTAATGCTTACCACTACATTCTGATCTTGAACATATAGAATGCCTTTCTTGTCATACTCTTGCCTTTTTGCAGGATTACTCAGAACTGTTAAAGAAATGCTGGGGCTTCAGAAAGACAATAACACAAGATCAAGATGTGTATTATAATAGACCATGATATGTCTTCCCTTATAGAATGTAATGTAATGTGCTCAACTGCTCAAGTGTGATGACCAACTATGGGTATGTTTATACCTCATTGTTTATACCTCATATTTGCCTACAAATATATGCACAGTTTCACAGCCTTCTAATAAACTATCCAAGATACTTGCAAGAAGCAAGCACCGATAAGTTCTCCTAAATGAACACAGAAGCGTTATAAAGCTAGCGAGCTAGGACTAGGAGCCAAGGACAGTACACTGCTGTTTTAACAGCCTGAAGCTGTTGCAAACAATAAATATAATATAATAGACATTTTTGGTTTAGATTTATGGTAGCCATTGCATCCTATCGCTTGTACAAGGGCATGTTCTTAGTCTTGGAGCAGTTCAGCAGCAGCATCTACAACAGACTTTACTAGCTTCATAGCCAAAGAAGCAATCTCTAGCATTCATCGTTATATTACGACCTGATTTGGTACTTCTATCTTAATAAGGCTTTAAGATGCCGTGCCATCACTAAGGAACAAAAATCAGAGTATCTATGACAATAAGTTCCAAAGTCTGAGTGCTGATACCTAAATTGTTTGCTACTCCTTAAGAATTCTCAAGAGGAAATACACCCAGGCACGTGGAGCTGTGGTAACAACTCCTCTAAAACTCCTAAAAGCACCATTAAATTGAGAATAGTTTAGCATAATCTTTGACAGTGATGGCTGAGGAACCATGGCCATATATCTCACAGTTATGTGACGGCACATTAGCGTACACTAACATCCAGCCTGGTATGGCACTTTGTTACTTCTTAATTCTAAGACTATACAGGAAAACACAAAGGTGAAACGATGCTGCTTGAATGCAATCCGGTGATACTAACATTGGCCTGTGCAATACATGAATAGGACTGCAACTTTTTCTCCTGCTAACAATTTACATCCTGGCCAACTAATCAAGCTCACCTTGGTATGCCTCGTTAATTTCCTGAAATTTGGAGGTTGAATTTTCTTCGCCCTGCTTCTTATCAGGGTGCCATTTCTACAAGAAAAGAAAACAAAGAAAAAGATCAATAGTTGTTATAACTCAACTCTATAGGAGACTAAAACATTTCCATCAGCAGAATATAGTATCGTCAATCAATGATGTAAACCGTGAACGAGGATAGCACTGCAGCTAATTATTTTGCATAGGAACACTGAACTACAAAACGAAAGAGGTCATTTCGTTGGCGGTTCAGACACTAACCAGCGCAAGGCGGATATAGCTGGACCTGATCGTCTCCTCCGACGCATTATAATCGACTTCCAGTATCTTGTAGTAATCCTGCACACACAATTGCGCAATTAGCATAGAACACGGCACCTAACAACCCTAGGCGCGAGAAAGGGGGGAAATGGAACTCGATTCTCCATGCCATGGTCTCTAAATTCGAGGTGGCCCAAAGATCATATCCCCCAAAACCGCAACCCAGGAGGAGACGGGTGCCAGAATCTGGGGCGGGGTAGCGTCCCCGTCGACGCGCTCACGACTCACCTTGGGCTTGGCAAGGAGGGAGATGAAGTCGAAGTCGACGGGGGTCTCCTCCCGCGGCGCCTCCCCACCGCCGCCCTCCCACTCCCACCACATCCCTCGCCGTGTGACTGGGTCCTCGCTCCGCCACCGCGGGGATTGCTCTTCCTTCCGACGCACCGATGCTTTTCAGGGGTCGGTTCGGTTCCTTCCCGGAGATGTCAGTGGCGCTAGCGGTGACGCCGTGGCTCGGTGGATTCTGTGGGCTGGACGAGAGAAGTTTCTAGATTTTTTTCCCCTCAAAACTCTTCGTTCCTTTCAGGGAATGGACCAAAACTCGACACGACCGACGCGGCCTCCTCGCCAGAGACTTCTCTTCTCGTACTTAGGCCGAGCCCAGCAAAAACTCCTAGGCCTGGCCAAATGGGCCGGGCCTTCTGTATTTGAAGTCAGGTACTACTTTTCTTAGGCCGAGCCCAGAAACAATTCCTTGGCCTGGCCTGGCCTGGATGGGCCTCCTGTATTTGAAGAGTTTTGGGCTTGGCAGGCTTGACATACCTCTGAGTCCATCATCAGACTTTAGTGTTGATTAAAAAAAAAAAAAAAAAATAGTGTTGCAGAGGCTGCAGAACTTGCTTGCAGATCCTAATAAAAACGCAATACTTTGCTTGGCTAATTTGATGGAGTTGATAGAGAGAGAAAAACATGCATGAACTTTGCTTGTTTAGCATGATTCGTCTACTGCAGTATGTCAAACCTGGATCACGCTCGTCCAACCCAGTTTGATGTTTGAAACTTCGAATTAAAGTTGTGTTAGCGATACGCTGGCCTCGCACCACCGTGCACTCAACTAAAATATTACGTACTAGGACTATAGTACTATAATAACACGGCAAAAAGGCCTCCAAACTATAAATCAGTTCATGAACACTAGCTTTCTTCCCTCGCATGTAAAGCGGCGGCCACGCCCGGGATGATAAGCAAGTGCTGCCCAGCATTCGGAATTCCAGATCGAAGGCCGCGTCCACGGAACCTGCCGTGTAATCTGGACGCCAGCTCTGCTTTGCACCCCATTTTGCTACACTAAACAACAACAGTGCAGAGACGACCGCGGTTCCATCACAGGAATCGACAAAGGAAAGGGAAATCCAACCCAGTACTGTACTGTACACAGCAGCTCCGTCCGTCTGTCCCCAGCCTGACATTCCGTAGTGCTGAAGGAAGCAAGATCTCGCGGCGAAATTGCTTCACATGCACGTGCAGTTTTCACACCGCGCAGTGACCGAGGTCGGTCAAGGAAAAAAAAACTGTGCACTACTACTACTACTCTTCCACTGTTTGAGCTCAACGGGGCGCATCCTTTACGTGGGGTGCAGGTCGCGCTCGCAAATACGTTCCATGTGAGCGTCGAGTACGTGAGTGAGAGACGACACGCATGGCACGCGCCGTGCCAGCACCACCCACCGCCACCGGATGACCGCACCGTTTCTCGTCTAATCCGACCAAACCGGCGCCCTTTTCCGCGTCGCACTCAAGCCAAAAAACAGCTAGCCCGCACCCCGTCTCACTCTCACTCAATGACACAGGGGAAAGTTATCCAAAACAAAAAAAATGACACAAAGGGGGGAATGGCGTTTGCTGAAACTTGAAATATTCAACCAAAGATGGCACCGTGGACAACCCTGCGTCTTTATTTGCCATCATCGTTGGGAATAAGAAAGGCTCATGGAGATAGGGATATGCCAACGGTTTCTCGATCTTTCTACTGACCGTAAGTGCACGGTCACGAAAAGTCTTTCTATCGATCGTAGGTGGAGTAATTCACTGATTCAGAGTTTCAGACGATAATCGGGATGCAATGTAATACTATAACTCGAGAGCAGGCATAAACTGATAAACGCAAATGAGATGGGTGGTGTGAAATGAAATCCTCAGCAGTTAATTTACCTGTGCTTTTGCTATCTATAGATGGGGGTGCAGAGTAATAATAATGTGGGTGTACAAAATGCACATATGCACATATAGAACCAAACTATTGTGCCATATGTAAAGCTAAATATTCATCAATTCAAAGCAAACAATGCTAGAACATAGTACATTAGTACAAATAATTAATAGATACAATTTTTTGAAAGTTCAACTAACAAAGGAATATTACAAATTTACTCGACGTTTTTGAATCGAGAGATGATAATTTGATCCGCAACACATAGAAAAAATTTGGAATTTTGATCAAAAAAATACAGAATTTGGTAGTTAATAGCATATAGTAGATTAACTTTTGTAATTTTTTTTCTCAAAATTATTGGGTGTACATTTGAACCCATGATGTACACCCATGTCCATATACTGTGTCCGCCAGTGGATGGGTGTAGAGTAATAATGTTCGTTAAATTTACCTGTGCTTAATGCACTTTTGCACAACCCCTCCATCATCCGGGGCTCACATGTGCGCCATTCCAGGAGAGCAAGCAAAAGAAAAGGAGCTGGAATGGAATGGAAGCCACGCACTGTCAGTGGCAGGGTCGCTCCCCGCCCGCTGCAATTCCCATGAAACATCAGGGCCAAAACCGTCTTTAGACCACGTGATAAACATAGTAGGGTCGGTCATGACTCCTTCGACCACGCCGTTTGAAAAAGATACCGACACGCGGGCCCCGCAGCCATGTGACTCCTCCCCACGGCTTTCCCATGCGCCGCCCCAGAGACCGAACACCCGAGGCCCACGCGCTGTACCGTCCTCGATGCCCGCCACGCGTCCGTAGCCCTTCCGAATCGAACGGACCAGCGTGCGCTGCGCTGCGGGAGAGGGAGCGGGGGCCGGTGAGGCGAGAGCGTTCCCACCGGCCGGTCCACACTCCTCAGTCCAACCCCACCCACTCCACTCGGCCACTACCACCGCCACGAAGCCAAGCCCACGAGCCCACGGCGTCACGGCCACCACTAACGTTTCGACCGTTACGGGAGGGGCCCCGTCCACCCCGCGCGCGCCCTGGCGTCGTCAACGCGGCTCCTCCGCTCGGTCGGTTAACGCAGCTGAGTCCAAGCCACTCCTCTCCCTCCCGTTGTGGAAAGAAAGGAAACGGACGGCTAAAAGAGAATGGGCCAGCTATCGTTAGGGCGTTTTTCGCATAGGCCCCTCTTGCTCAAGATAAAAGCTATCGCTTGCACAACTTAAGGACGGTTACTGACTCGTGCACTGTATAATAAGAATAAGAATAAATAGGAAAAGACAGTAAAAATGCTGCGTGGTAAATTGGCAACGTTATCCTTTGAATCAGTTGTTTCCTTTTATACGCCGATGACACGCTTCTATGGTGATGAAGGTGTCTTCCTCGTTTATCGTTTTCTTCTAAGGGAAGGTACGGTAATACCGACCCAACAGAGGGCTTGACTGCAAGTTCGGCCGTCCCTTTCCTGTTTATTCGACGGGGGTTTAGTATTTTTTTTTCTAGTACGGCCATGAGCTAATAAACTCGTCTTGTCCCTTTCTTCCTCCTGCTCGGCTCCCCCCTTCCCCTTCTCCATCGCCACTCTCCCGTACACTCCGTTGCGCTCCACGCTCCCGTCGCTGTCGCCCACCGCGCCGCTCGCAGGATTCGTCCCGACGTTCGTCCGAAGAAATTCAAATCCGGGGCGTTCGCGTCACTCCCACCGACGAATCCGCGCGTCGACTCGGCTCCAAGGTAAGCATTTTCCCCTGCACGATTCGGCTCCCACTCCCCTCCCCTATGAATTCCTCCTCTGCGGTGTGGGAAATTTTCCGGTGATTTTTCGGGTGCCCGGATCACACGCATTTGGTGCGACTGGCTCGGGATTTTTCTGATTTTTGCTCGATTTGTTCGACCGTTTCAGTTGGAACCCGCATGCGCTCGCAATGTTCACGGAGGGGCTAGATCGCGACGCCCTCAAGTGGGTGCGAGAGGTGAGTGAGCTGGCGGCGCCGCCCAACCCTAGCTGGTTCCAGCTGCTGCGGCCTCGGGTTTCCGTTCTCTGATGCGTGTTTTTTTTTTTGTGTTTGTTGGTGGAATGCGTCTGCAGGGCCAGGGAGCGGCGGCGCTGCATAGTCACGACAGGATGGACGCGCTCCGTGCCGTGCGCGGTGCAGCCGGCCGCGGCGGGCTTGGCATGCCGATGCCGGAGAAGTTCCGGAGTGGCCACATGCAGCGCGGCGCGACGGTGCCGCTGTCACGCTCCTCGCTGCGCAGCGACGACGGCAGTGCCGCGGGATCCGATATGGACGAGTCGTCGGACAACGATGAGATTGAGGTCTGCAGCGGCAGGTACTCGGTCGACTCGTCACCCCGCCGCGACGACGTGACCCGACGCACGGCCGTGCCCCTCTACCGCTACGCCACCATGCCTGGGCAGCAGAGCTACTACTCTACTGATGATGGTTACTCGGACTTAAGCTCTTCTCGAGACACGGCACTGCCAAGAGCTAAGGCACAGCCGAGGGGGCGGCCCCAGGCACGGGTTGTTGAGTATGCTGATGAGGAGTACTCGGACTCTCCAGCCACCTCCGAATTTTCTAGCCAGGTGGAAGGGCAGAGCAATGGTGTGACCTCCAAAGGTGGGTATGCGTCAGAGTATTCCCATACTGGTCCAGCCCGAAGAGAAGCCAACAATTTCGTTCCTAAGAATCGTGCAGCAGCTGCAGAGAGGATCCGATACCAACATGACAGCAATTCTGCTCATGTCCCCACTCGAGAGGATGTGAAATCAGCACGAAAATTGGTTAGTTTTCTTTGTTTATATTTACAAAGAATCTCCTTTCATCTACCCCGCTCTTTTTCTATGTGATAGCACCATCTGTAAGTTCCATTTTGTTTCAAGTTGGGGTTGAATTTAAATGTGTGGGAAATATTTTTGGAGCCCAAATATTCACGGTATAGTTATTTACATGGATCTGAGATAGTATGTCTTTTAACTTGATGATTTGACAAATATTCTAGTTATAATTGATCACTCGATTCTTCATACACAATTTCTGCAAACATGACTGGTTCAATGAGTTATCTTGGGTTTCCATGGCTAAATGTCTATATTGGAGCAATCTCATTCCCATTCCCATGTGTATGAAAGCCACTCCTAATTCTGCTGAAGGATAACACACTTATGCATTTTTTTTTTGACTGAACCAGCAGGGGAATCCCCTACCTATTTTTTTTCTTTTCTCATTTAATTTAATGAAAGAATAATATTTATATATTTACAAACCGAGGAACCAGGCCCAAAGAGAAAAAGGAAAGCACAATACCTATCTCTCCAAACACACTTATGCATTTAGTTTACTATAGGATATTGGTCTTGATGAGTCATGAAGGAAATTTGCCTCTGAATGATCCAGAAGGAATTGAGTTCTCTCTTTTTTCATTTATTGATATGGAATGTTTAACTAGCATAAGAACTAAGTCTCAACTGGCTGAAACAGCACTATGGCACCCAAAGTTGCTATCAAATTTTTGATGTCTCTGGAACATACCTTGATTCTTGACATTTCTTGCTGGGTTCTGAATTCTGATGTCCTCCAAAGAAAACAGCTAAATCATCTTTAAGATCATTAAAATAGCAGGTTATATTGTCATGCTTCTTGCTTTCTCTTTCACCAACGACATTATTCATCATCCTCAAAAATGAACTTGCAGTTATAGCATTGAATGGTTCTTAGTTCTTACGTGGCCCTATGTGTTGATTGCACTAGTTTCTTGCTGTGACTTTCTTAAAGATGTTCAAGTTCGATGATTTGTTTTATATGCAGAATGGGTTGTCTGATGTTCCCAGCGCACCACCAATAAATGATTATGACCAGGATCATCATCCGGTTACTCATGATGATATTCGGTCCGGTGACAATTCAAATTTCACCAATGGCTTATCTGCCAAAAAAGATCACCAAGAAGTCAATGGAGGAGCAAACTTAGCTGACAAAAATGACAGGTAGCCTCTATAAGATGTCCTAACATAACATTTTTTTTTAATGAAACGAAATATTTCATTTTGCTTATCCATCCCTCTGGTTATTTTTCCTCCTATGTAGGAGCACTTTGAATGCAGGACCCACAAGCAAGCCATCTAGTTCGATTCCTGTTCGAGTCCCAACCTTTCATGCCAGGTTTTTTGTTACTATTAAACAGATGTTTTAGTGACAGTGGTGGTCTATTATCACTTCTAAACACATGTCTTGAAACATTTTACAGTCTGCAAGGGCCCTGGTATTCTGTACTTGCTTATGATGCTTGCGTCCGCCTTTGCCTTCATGCATGGGCTAGAGGCTGTATGGAAGCTCCTGTTTTCCTGGAAAATGAATGCACACTCTTGAGAAATACATTCAGGTAAATTAACTCTTGCGCATAATTGAAGATGGGTCACTGAAATCAAACTATAAGGATGCCACTAGATATTGTATCTGCACCGTGCTCGCTGCCTATAGCACCTGTCAGTTCTGACTTTGATGAGGAGTTGAGGATAGCCATTACTACTTTGTGTTTTGCATTTCTAGTGTGCGGTATCAGCACCTAAAAAACCGCAACTGTGCAATGTAGGAACATGTATAGTTATAGCTGCTGCTGTCCACTATGATATGTGATTTTCTTTTCATTAATTCACCATGATGAAATGATAATGACTGTTGAGGCACATTGTGTGTTTTTGTTCAAGGTCAACTATACCAAAAATCGGTAAGAGTGCAAATCCTACCTGTCCTGTGTGCTATATAACCATAGCTATCAAAGTCATTCGGCTTGCATGATCCTCCATACACTGGCCATCTTGGTAGTCCCTGGTGTGATCCTTTTTCTCAGTGTGCAGGGGGATGTCTTTTGGCTTCCTTCACTAATTCTTTTAATAACAATGCATTAGTCATCTATAAAGTTATGTTAGTTGGTTAAATTTGAAAAATGTAACCAACAATTACTATTTGATATTGTAAAGAACAGAAGATATTAAATTACTCAAAGGAGTTTCTTTGAATGTCCTACATATGCATTTTGAATTGAACCAACATAGTGCACAATGCAATGATCTTAAGAATAGCAAATTTCAGCAAGGCCCCAAATATTATTATATTGCTTAAAAACTAACTTTGGCTACCACATTCAACATGCTATAAACTTGTTGTGTACTTCATTCACAAGCTTATTAGTTATTCATCACTCATGCTGGTTGTTGAGTAAGCCTTGACATTCTTGAGTGTTTCATTTAGCTTGCAAAACGTCTTGTTACAATCGGAAGAGGAGCTTATGTCGAAGCGTGCATCAGAGCTAGTTAGCGAAGGGGCTGCATCAAAGCCCAAGAAAACAATAGGCAAAATGAAGGTTCAAGGTACAGAACACATTCATCTTTTCCATCTGAATACCATATCTGCGGCTATTTTGTGTTTATTATTGATGAAGATCTCTAGGAAACACATACTGGTTGTTAGACTGTTGCATGTGCTCATTTTAGATTATTTCAAAAAATGCCTGTAGGGATTAACCTAACTTAATATTATTCTGTTTGCAGTTCGCAAAGTTCGGATGTCTGTAGATATGCCTTCTGGTTGCAACTTTTCATCTCTGCCAATGGTGAAATTGGATTCTGTCCGGTATCATTTATCCAATGTACAATCCACACTTTCATCAGGATGGGAGTCTGTACGGAGAGTTCGAGTTCAACCACATCTTCCTGCTAACAGTTCGTTCTCAAAGCACAGCTTAGCATACATGCAAGCAAGTGCTCAGTACATCAAGCAGGTATCTGGCCTGTTAAAGGTCGGTGTAACTACTCTGAGGAGCAGTTCAGCATATGAAGCACCACAAGGTTAACATGCTTTATTTCTCCCATAGACTTCAGCCTCTTGACTTGGTCTCATATATTTTTTCTTGCCTCAGAAACATACTCCTGCCAGTTGAGGCTTAAAAGTTCACCTGAAGATGATGTGGTACCTATGCAGCCAGGATCTGGTGAAACGCATGTCTTGTATGTCCAAGAGAAGTTCCTAAAATAACATCTTATTTTATAATAGCTATATTACTACACTCAGTTTGTTATATATTCATTCAAACTTACTTTTGTAAGAACAAAAGCATGATCTTAGCAAACCTGACTTTATATCATATTTCAGCTTTCCTGATAGCCTGGGAGATGATTTGATCATTGATGTGTCTGATTCAAAGGGAAAGTCCTGTGGTCGTGTTGTTGCGCAAGTTGCTACAATGGCTGAGGATCCTGTAAGATTTTATGAACCATTTTGCTACTTGTTTGTCAAGTTCTTTAAGAAAAAGGATTCTTGTTAGGACCTGGGCTATTGCCCAGCTGATCGATTCAGATATTGTGAATCTGTTGGTCCCTGGTTCAATCCTGGATAGACATAGGATTTCCTAGTAAAAATTGTTGCCTCTCGCGTGTGAAGCCACAATGGAAATGTGCCGTACTCGATCACCTATGGGCCTTGGATGCTCCTGTTGATCTTATGAGGGACATGATCTTCATGCTGTGTAGTTTGTTGGCCTGGGCTTGCACTTTTTTTTATTGCCTCTTAACTGGTACAGCTCTAGTATCCGAACATGTGCGAACACACTCACACCCCCTACACGCGCACACACTCACACCCCTATGCACATATTAAGACCTACCAACTACACGCAGCTATGAAAGATCACGTCCTTAGTGAGATCAACAGAGTCTCCAAGGGCTCTGTAGACAACGGGCACGTTGTTCTGACCATTGTGCACCACGTGAGGAGGCAACGGAAATTATTCTGGGGACAAGCCCCAGTGAGAGACGGAAGTCGATTCTGGGAATGAACTCGCGCCAGTAGCCTGCACGGCCGTAGGGCTTACCACCTGAGCTAGGCTCGGTTCTCGCTTGGGCTTGTACATGTGGTGTGAGTATGTGTGGAACTGGTGTGAGTACACAAACATGTTCATATACTACTATGTGTGTAGTTTGTTCTTATAAAAAAGTGTGTAGTTTGTTGGTCTGGGTGTACATGGGGCGTGGATTAGTTTTGGGTGAATTGGTGTGGGTACGCAAACATGTGCAGATACTACTATATCCATTAGAGGTGTAAAAACGGGCTCTTGGTGTTCATACACCATTTTTCTCAATGTATCTTATAACATTTATGCCTAAATAAAACTAATGCTCTTCCAAAAACATCTAAATTTCTTTGTGCAGGCTGACAAGCTACGCTGGTGGTCAATATTCCGGGAACCCGAGCATGAACTTGTGGGCCGTATACAGCTATATATCAACTATACAACTGCTGCGGATGAGAACAATATGAAGGTAGAGATGCTTCAGCTTTACAAATGTGTTACACATTTATCTAATACTCCCTCCATACTGTAAAAGAAAGACGTTTAGGACAGCGACACGGTCTCCAAAAGCGCAACTTTGACTTCTCTTTTCTATAAAAATATTTATTAAAAAATTATATATGTATACTTTTATGAAAGTATTTTTCAAGACAAATCTATTGATATGATTTTTACATTTCTAAACTCAACGATTTAAAAGTTATTCATGATTTATGTTCCCAATGTTTGACCAAACCTTTTCCAAAAACGTCTTCCTTTTCCAACATGGAGGGTGTATGTAATAATTTCTGGGAATATCAAGAGTATCTAATGTCTAAGAGCATCTTCCATATGAAATCATATTACTCTTAAGTATCCTCTTAATGGACCTAGATAATACAGAAAGTTTGTTTGCTTGAATACAATAAAATAAGGTAGCCTTATCAAAATTTGCTATATATCGATTGAAGGAATACTGATTTGTTTTAACTTGTTGGACAGTAATGGTTGTCTCTATTAATATGCATTCTTTGTTCCGTATTCTGTAGTATGGTTCTGTTGCAGAAACTGTAGCGTATGATATTGTTTTGGAAGTTGCAATGAAAGCGCAACACATTCAACAACGGAACCTTGTGGTGCATGGCTCCTGGAAGTGGTTATTAACAGAATTTGCATTGTATTATGGGGTTTCAGATGCCTACACGAGGTTGAGGTACTTCCTATCATCACACTGGGCTGCAGACTTTTCTACCTTCTTGCCTTTTACTGCTTTATTGTGTCATCATTTATTTAATCTAATGTCCTTCTGCAATGCGTGCCAATTGTTCTATTGTATGTTCTCTTGTGCTTGATATATAGCAACATGAGGGCATGCCCCAAACAGTTTGGCACTAGTTGTTTAGATTTTAATAATAATGTATTGAATTGCTGTAAACCCCCCTCTTCATTTCTTGTTATCTTCTTTTTCATGCTGTGGGATTGCTGACTGCTATTCTTGTATAGGTACCTCTCTTATATCATGGATGTTGCAACTCCTACTGCTGATTGGCTCAATCTGGTTCACGAACTTTTGTTACCTATACTGATGAAAAACCATGGTACTGGTACTTTGAGCCACCAAGAGGTACATCTCTCCCCATTAGACATGTATTGTTTTCTGAACACTGTTTTCAGGCATGGCAACATGTTTCCTATGTTTATGTCAATGCTAGACTGTTTGTCCAAATTAAACTATAACTAGTTAAACACATTAATTCTTCTTTTTTGATTCTGTATTTTTTACCTTTCCAAAATGGCAAAATGCTGCTGTGACAAACATATCACTACTATTGCCTGACTGAAATTTCTTCACACAGAACCGATTACTGGGGGAAGTCGAGGAGCAAATTGAGCAAACTCTAGCTATGGTTTTTGAGAACTACAAGTCACTAGATGACTCTATACCGTTGGGTTTGGCGGAAGATTTTAGGTCTCCAACTGGAGTGGCTGCTGCTGCTCTGGAACCAGCTATTAAGCTGTACAGTCTTCTACATGACGTCCTATCTCCGGAAGCTCAACTAAGATTGTGTGGTTACTTCCAGGTCATTATTCAACTATTTGGTAAATAAATGACATCTTATGTTCTTTAGCTATAACTAATCTTTTATGTTTTTTATTCATGGCCAGGCAGCTGCCAGGAAGCGCTCGAGGCGCTACATGCTTGAAACTGACGAGTATGTATCGGGAAATTCAGAAGGTATCAGGGTGGACTTGGTAACCGTTACCACGGCTTACCAGAAGATGAAGTCATTATGCAACAATCTGCGCAATGAAATTTTTACTGATATTGAAATTCATAATCAGCACATACTTCCGAGGTACATGATCTTATGCAAGCTTGGTACCAATATCTTTTATAACCTGTTGTGCACCTTCTAAGCACAGATCATTTTGTAGTCTATGAGAAATATCCATTGTGTGTTATATATCTGTTTGTTCTTTCTTTCTGATCTTTGGTTTTGACATATTTCCACTTCTCTTTGTTTCTCTTTGCTTCCACAGTTTTGTTGATCTGCCAAATTTAGCTGCCTCCATCTATAGTGTAGAGCTGTCAAATCGACTACGTGCTTTTCTTGTTGCTTGCCCTCCTGCTGGTCCAGCATCACCTGTTGCTGATTTGGTGATTGCGACAGCTGATTTTCAGAAGGATCTGTCTAGCTGGAATATCTGGTAATTTTGTTCACTGGAAAATAAATCTAAATCAAGTCTCTTGTTGTATTCATGTCTTTGTCATGCCTTATGTTTGAATTTCGCGCAGCACTATAAAAGCAGGTGTTGATGCAAAAGAGCTGTTCCATTTGTACATTGTATTGTGGATTGAAGACAAACGCAGGATGTTACTGGAAAATTGCAGACTGGACAAGGTGAGGTGATAATTTTCTATTTATTTGGAAGCAGCGAAATAACTTTGTATTTGACAGAGGACTACCCTCTTTCTCCTCCTGGAAATTCTTCTTCTTGGTTGAGGCTAGACTTCAAGCTCTTAAAATGTCTGAAGACAAGCGCTCTGTTTTCCTCTGTATAGATTCCCTTTCTTAGTTCTTAGCTGAACTGTGGCTCCCTCAGCCTCCTCTTGATTGGACCGTACAGTTTCTTGCTTTTGTTTTTTTAAATAAAATCTCAGTGGGGGCCTCCCCTGCCGTATGTTTCGCTAAAAAGAAAAGAAAACTATTTGCTGCAGATTTTCATGATGTTACTCTTTCCAATTTCATTCCTTGGCACATTTGCCAATTTTCAGGTCAAATGGTCAGGAGTTAGGACTCAGCATATGACAACACCTTTTGTGGATGAGATGTATGATTTGCTGAAGAAGACATTGACAGAGTATGAAGTTATCATTTGCCGATGGCCAGAATACATATTCGTTCTTGAGAATGTATGTCAGAAACTCTATTTCTTTTAGAGATTCTCTAATTCATTGAGTTATATCAGAATGAAGTCCCAAAGTCTGACTAATCATGTATCGTTTTGATTCTTTGAAACAAAAGGCCATTGCAGATGTTGAGAAAGCGGTTATAGAGTCTCTGGAAAAACAGTATGCAGATGTTTTGGCTCCACTGAAGGATTGTATTGCACCAAAGAAATTCGGCCTCAAAGTTGTCCAGAAACTCACAAAGCGCAATTCAACTGTGCCCTATACTGTACCTGAAGATGTAAGTTTTGGTGTTAATTTGTACGTTTCTTGGGACTTCAATTGTTAATATCTGACCCTCTATCTGCTTTTAGCTTGGTGTTCTATTGAATACATTGAAAAAAGACTACTAGAGGTTTTACGACCTCGAATTGAGAGTCACTTGAAGTCATGGAGTTCTTGTATACCAAATGGAGGAAATTCTGCAGCCATTGGAGAAAAACTTAGTGAAGTTACAGTGACATTGAGAGCTAAATTTCGAAATTACATGCAAGCAGTTGTTGAGAAGCTTTCAGAGAATGTGAGTGTCCTTTTACATCCTGTTACTTGCCCCTGATCTTGGCTGGTTACAAATTCTTGTGAATCTCTGGTAAGGTTAGGAAAGGGCGCTAGGCAGTATCTAGGCATTTTTTTGCCAAATTTGCACACAGCACGTGTTGCTGAATAAATTATATAAATAGAGTAGCTGAATACATTATATAAAAAGAGAGGACCAACAGACATACCTTAGTGGCTTTGACTTATTGATGCAAAATTTATGATCCTATTTCCTACATCAATACAATACCAGAGCGAAAAATTTAATGACAAGGATTAACAGCTTTACAATAGACAATAGTGCATTAAAAAAAGAAATAGCAAGTTAGATACTTATCTGAATGATCAGCAGCAAGGAAATATGTATTTTAAATAAACAAATGAACATCAGGTCAGCAGTACAGCACAACACGAGGCAAGTTATTATAATTCATAAATAAAGCTCTAGTTCAGAGACGCATAGTTCTCACAACATAAGGAAAACAGTCACACAGCAGTTCATAAGTTTAAGAAACACATGAATGCATCATAAAGGATAAACCATGACATGATAGCCTCCACCGTCGGCTTCCCGCATCCACAGGAGCTTCTGCTTCACCCGAAAAAAGTGGCCCGCGCGCGCTTGTCTGCCTCCGTGTTGCCTCACCTGCCTTCTCGCTCCTCCGCCTACCCCCTAGGCCCCGTGTGACCCCGTAGCATAGCGCTCGAAGGCACTCCTAGGTGTCTGCAGAACATCGCTTTATCGAACACTGATCTCTGATATCTTCCTGAAACTAGGCAGACTCATGCCATAAACCCAAGTCACTTTTCATGCATAGGTTTACCTGAAATTGAGATTTGCTTAATGAGTTATCTTTATCCATGCAGCAAAGTTCTGGCATGGCTCTGCTTTGATAAGACCAGGATTTAGTTTCTAATGTAAATTTATCATTATGGGTACTTTTCTTTTAGAGAATGGTCATAATAAATTCTGTGTATATATTCTACAATTCACCTCAGGTCTACCAGTGTGAGACCAGTCACCAGAATTATGAATGCTTTTCATGTTCATTTTATCCTGTCGGTGTTATAATTTTGATGTTCTATGTAGTCTGTAGTGTTTTAGGTTGTATAGAATGCGAGAGATGCCTTACTAGCACTTACAGAGACAAGTACATTTATTGTGAAGAGCAATTTTCTTATCAAATTTTTATGCAGACCCGTATGCAAAATACCACGAAGCTCAAAAAGATCATTCAGGATTCAAAAGAGTTGGTGATGGAATCTGATATCCGCAGCAGGATGCAGGCCTTGAAGGATCAGCTAATTGAGGCAATAAATCATGTGCACAAAATCTCTGAAGTGCATGTTTTTGTAGCCATATGCCGAGGTTTCTGGGACCGGATGGGACAGGTACATGAAATATCAGTAGTGAGTAGGGATGGTCCTTTTTCCTACTACTGTTACTAATTTGATCGATATTTAGGATGTGTTGAGTTTCCTGGAGAATCGCAAAGAAAATAAAGCCTGGTATAAAGGTGCACGAGTTGCAATCTCAGTAAGTTCATGTTCACGGTCCCCTTTAACTTATTGACCATGTATTCGCCTTTTCTTTTGATGCTTCCCATCTCTTGCTCTAGTTTTAATAAAACCTGTGAATCCGGCAGGTCTTGGATGATACTTTTGCAACCCAGCTGCAACAGCTGCTAGGTAATACAGTCCCACCGAAGGACCTAGAGCCACCCAGATCTATTGTGGAAGTTCGCTCTATTCTCTGCAAAGATGCACCCCGCCAGAAGAATTCTAGTTTCTATTACTGATGGATCAGGCTTGGCTGTACATAGTAATCATGCGTGTGCAGCTTTTATCTTGGAGAAAAAAGGTCTAAGTGCTTGGATAGCCGGATCTTTAAAAGGAAAAGCAATAGACCCATGAGGTCTAGAGGAGGCTCAACGATATCTGAGAAGCTAGCCTTGTGCTACACCATAAAATTGTTTTTGCTGGTAACCTGGCTATATTCCCATTGCCTGTGGGATGGGGTCTACATTTGGAAAGTGGATTGCGCTTTAGAGTGTAATCCAATTAACATTGTAGGTTAGCTTCATTGATAGCGCCTAGCTGTGGTTAAGCAGTTCTATTTTTGAACATGTTAACTGTTCTTAGGAATTCTTTGAAAGGTATGGACTAGGAGAAAAAAAAAAGGAACTTTGATGGTTACTGGTATTGTATAGCTATAGTGAGGAAAGAAGTCCATACAAATCTTTAAATTTCGTCTCCATTTGCAAGTATGAAAACAAAATGGACGCTTCATATTGCCAACCAGTGAAATTTAGCTCGTCGTTTTCTGTTTTTGCTGCGAGCTCAGGGTCACTTACTTTTTGGCCGACGACATGGCTAGCGCAAGCAAAACCCGCTCCCAAAACATAGTGCAAAGCATAGGATGCTTCGTTCTTCAGCCTAATTACAAAGACAGTTCACGCATGCCCCTTCGCTCTTCAGCCTAAAAAAAGCCTAGACAGTTCACGCATGCCCCTTCGGTATCGTCTCCACTCTCTACCTCTCCATTCTGCACGCCACCACGCCCACATGATCGTCTCTTCCTCTAATAAGCTGCCATGATTAGACACAACTGCTAACACATGCTCTAATGATAGATTAGTTAGGCGTAATAAATACGTCTTGTAGTTTACACACGGAATCCACATTTATAGTATTCCCAATAATTTATTAAAATAGGGACTAAAAATTGCGCTTTTATTGCCGACCTCACATGACAGCTGCACGTCGAGGCGGGGCGGCAACCAAACACTGGGCGAGGACCGAATGCCGCCTGCCGGTGGGCGTCTGTCCGCCGGACACGGTCAAACACCACTGGGCGAGGGCCCGAATGCCGGTGGGCGTCTGTCCCGGACGCGGCGAAACTGGTAACTTGGTACGACCGCTGGCTAGGTTCGCGCGTCCATATACACAGCAGAAGTCAGCACCACACACAGCCTCCGAGCCATCTACCGTTTCGTTTACACTGGCGAGTGGCGACTCGCAGCTCATCACAGATTCAGAGCATTCGACTGCAAAAATTGCATCGAGTTTATTGCGGCCGGCAACGAGTGTCACATAGAAAGCCATCGGATTATAATCATTGAAGAGACTTTGACTTGAGTCGCCACACAAGGAACTCCATAAAAATTTGACATCACGGTTACAGAGTAAAGTTTCATAGGATTCCACTCAGTACACCAATCTGCTGTATGTAGCATGAGGTGACAACGGAATTATTTCATTACTTCAGAGGCATGGCCATGTTTGATCGATGGCTCCAGCAGCTATTACATCGCCAATTACTCGGCACTGAGGACTTCAATCTCGAACGCCAGCACTGAGTTTGGTTGAATTCCCCAGGCTTGGAACCCATCGGCTCCATAAGCATAATCAGGCGAGCACTGAAAGAAAGAACATTCTAATATCAGATGCCAGGGAAAGCTAATATGAGAAATTATGAACTAAAGAATATCAAGGGAAAACAGATTATCAAGGGACAGATAATGCACTGCAGAAAGGCAAAAAACCATAGTCATAGCAAAGACTCTTTGGACAAGTTACTTCCGTCTAGATATAGAGTGCCTTCAAAGTTGCAGTAGTTATAAAATGCTAGAAGAGTCAGAAAAGCAAACATACATTTTCAGACTAATTTAGGTGATAAAAAAACTAACACATTCAGTCTAGTATAACGTCTGAGGAGCATACCTGAATACGAGCAACTTCACCCAGTTGCATGGTCATAACTCCCTCATCCCATCCTATAGGAAACAGAGCAATTAGCACAACAGTAATTGGAATGATTTTATTTGGCTAATAGACCATGAATTTGCAGGCCTGTGAAATTTTGGCATACAACTCTTTTTCTAAAAAAAAATTTGGCATACAACATGATCCTGAACAATGACTGCTTAACTGCTTACTTGGAAAAATCTAAAATGCTCTAGGAAACAGAACACAGTAACTACTTGGAAAAATCTAAAATGCTCTAGAAACAGAACACAGTGACTAACTGAAAGTTTACAGCCATGGCTAAAAGAGAATATAAAGCAAACAATGAAAATTTGGTGCTCTAAAAAATAAAACATCATGATAAGTAAAGCTCATGCTCCGTTTATAAATAACATCAAAAGTTCAGGTTTGATAGACAAATATAACATACAGGACTGGTCGACTGGAAGCAATCATAATGGTCAGGTAATGGAACCCTTGCTCAACCGCAAAGTATGTAATGCACATGAAGCGAACTAACAGGCAAAGTTATTAGGTCTCTACATGAACTGATGATCTGTGGGCTGTGGCATGATTACCTTTGATCACTTTACCCAGGCCAATGTTGAAACTGAATGGCTGCTGCCCAGGGTCCTTGGTGCTGAAAGAAGAACAACAGAACGCAGTGACTAACAGGAAAAGAGCTACTTTCAGTGTACACGTGCTTATTCCACGGATGCGCTATACTTTGATGCAAATCAACAAAACAGATTCATAGTTTACCTCCAAAATTTCTTGGATAGATCACGATCCTTCCCTGAAAACAAACATAGAATAGTTAATCAAAAGTTAGCGAACAATTAGCGGACATCAAAAACTCGGTCGGGTGGGGAAAGGCCGCCCCACCGGCATTGTTCTTAAGAAGAAACCCGGTTTCCCCAACCGAAAATCACCAAACCCCAATCCCGCCCGACACTAAGAGCTTCTAGCCCATGGGAACTACGATCCTCAATCCATTTTGGAGAAGACCGGGCCGGAATTACACCGAACCCTTAGCCGGTACACCAACCACGAGCACCGTAACCGAACACCGGGCCGTTATACCAACCAGAGCCCACAGCTCGATCCAACAAGACCTGGGCCGGCTCTTAACTAGTGCTTTGGCACACGGGACTGATGAGGGAATTTTTTTAACCACAGGCTGAAATTCGCTCCCACGGAGATTTGAACCCAGGACCGTGGAGTGCCGCTCGAGGATCTAACCATTAGGCTAGGACCCCTTTGGCATTAGCGCACATCAGATAGTGTGAGTCATAATACAAAACAAATAGAAACGAATTATGCAGTGCACAAGGTTCGCTTGCAACTCTGGATCAGATCGATCTCAATCCTACGACTGAACATCGCATCCTAAGCATCAAAACCGAGGGAAAAAAGAGTCGCCGATTATTCACCGAGGCTAAGGCTACTAGCCCACTACACTAAACGGATCTGAAAGCACCTAACTCTAAAACCCTCGAGTGATGCGGATCCAAGAACAACGTAGTAAATCAGAGGTCTATGGGATGAAGGGAAGCAGCGAACCGTAGCCGGTGCAGTGGACGGTGACCTTCTGGCCCTTTACCGGCTTGGGGCCGGTGCCAGCTCTCAGGATCTGCTTCTCGAAGCCCATCCTTCTCTTCTCCGACGACTATTTTCTGTCTTTGGGCGGCGGCGTTTTGTGTTGCGAATTGCGACCAAAGGGACTCCGATATTTGTCCCGCTTCCGCGGGTACTTATCGCTTTCTGGTGCAAGGTGCGCGGTGTCTTTTTTCCTCCGCCGTCCGATGGACACTTTCGTAGGAACCAAAATGATTCTCTATTACATAGCATCTCCAAAAGTATTCTAAATTTTACTTCTAAATACAAATAGATTTATTACTGCTCCTAATAAAAAAAAGTAAAGAATAAAGAAGACCGTCCCCAAGAATTTCTAATAATCCAATCCTAAAATATAAAAAACAATTTTATAGAGGAATCAATACTATATCTAAATTATCCTAACCACTTTTATATATTGTTACTCTCTTGCACATTTACATCAATGACTCTTTTCTACTCTGTATTCTTTCCATGCCCTTCCACCCTTAGTTACACACGACTTAGAAACGCGCGTAACTTTATGCGAAAAAAGAGTAGCTTTTCTAAAGTTCTAAAAGATCATATGAGGATAAATTAGGAGTTATTGGAGAGAGATTTTTCTCATCCTAATAATGATCAAGGATTAGGAAGAGATTTAGGGAACTCTTGAAGATGCTCTTAAAGAGTTGTATTGGGTTGAGTACAACGTCAGTGTAAATTATTAATAATTTCAAACCAACTAATTGAAGCATTAACAACTTCAAACCAGCTAATAGTTAACTGCCTCGTATCTATTAATACTAGACCTATTTATATTCACTAGTAATAATTCTAGTTGTTAATTTTTAGTGGAAGTGGATACAAACTGAGTTTATAATGATCAATTGTAATTGACTATTTATAACAAAAGTATTCTCATAATGAATTAAAAAAATAAATCTTATGTTGTTAATCTATATAAAATCTTGGGTTGTACTTTTTTTTTCTTGATGAGTTTTTCCTATTGGGTTTTCTCACGCAAGTTTTTTTAATGAGGCAACAGGTGCAACAACCCTTGAGCGTGTAATGCACTCTTTTCTCCTACCTTTTTCTTTTTTTTTTTGCCAGAGTTTTTACGAGGCATGCACACAAGCGTAGATCTCCTAAAGGGGAGTGTGTTGTGAATCAAAGCACCAAAGGATATAGAACAAAATTTGAGATGACAAAGATTACAAATTGGTCTGAAGACCAATAACTCCTAAAGAATTAAATTGCATCGGTTAGTCACGAAGACTCGAACCAGAAGATCAACTGTTGTACTCTTTTTTCCTTGATAAGTTTTCTCCTTTGGTTTTTCTCGTGCAAGGTTTTTAACAAGCTAACTAGCATAAGCATAGCTTGCACAATTAATGTACTCTTTTCTTCTATCCTTTTTTTTCCCAAGTGGTTTTTAAGGGGAGTTTTTGAGGAGACATGCACTTAAGGCCATTCTCAATGGAGAGTTTCACCTACCGGTTTTCAAGATTTGAAACTTTGGCATGAAATAGGCATCTCTCTCAATGTATAATTTCATTGCACAGTTTTATAGACTC
The DNA here is from genome assembly GCA_015847255.1 of Hyparrhenia diplandra. Lineage (NCBI taxonomy): Eukaryota > Viridiplantae > Streptophyta > Magnoliopsida > Poales > Poaceae > Hyparrhenia > Hyparrhenia diplandra. Next base: position 35,662 of record JADLZK010007477.1, read on the forward strand.
AAGGGTACCACAGTCTCTCTCTCATTGCATGGTTTAACCGCTAGTTCCATGGTGAAACTCTATTTCTATCTCAATGGGGGTTTCACTTCGTTTCCAACGCATGTGAAACAAGGTGCCCAAAGGTTTCACCATGGTGAAACTTTTTTTCTCTCTCTTTGCCATTTCATGTAAAAAGTGAAGTTTTGTTAATGTGGTGTTGCATTTAATGTGCATGAAACACCCATGAAACCTCCATTGAGACCGACCTAAGCGTAATTCATGGGGAGTGTTGTGAAGTGAAACTTATCGTTTTTGTGGGTAAATCACGTTTTGTCTCCATATATTCCCCGGATGAATAATTGAGGTTTTGGGGAATAGAAGAAAACAAAAACTATATGAGACAAAGAGACAGTGGAGAAATTAAATGTAATGAGAACCTCCTAATTACGGGCCCACCTGCTTTTTGTCATTGTCCCAAAGACCTCGGACGGTGTGTGAGATACACCCGATAACTTAAGAAGCCTGTTGATAACTCATACGGGATCAACGAAGGAGTAGCTACAACATTACAACATTTATTACAAAAATATAGATCAGAGTGCGGAAGAATAATAACATTAATTTTATAAAATGTGAGTAGATTACATTTGAGTAAACTTAACTTAATACGGAAGTAGAGTAGAACTATAGGGGACAACCGGATCATGTCGAGCCCACCGACCACGACCTCGATTAAAAGACAGTCGGTAACACTGCAGCGAGGGGGTTAACAAACCCGAGTGCGGGAGTACTCAACAAGACTTACCCGACTAAAGAAAATAGAAGAAGACTCAGGAATGTTGGTCTAATAGGATTCAAGGTAAGGCTTAACAAGAATCAAGAATTCTTTTGCAGAAAAGCTTACTAAAAGTGAATCCTTACTTTCAATATTTTTAATTCATATTAGTAGCTCATATACTTTAGGTTATCCTACTCTAGAGCAAACATATTTTTCTTATTCCAACTCTCTATCTTCAAAACCATGTTCCATCAATTACTACGATGAAGGTCAGGGAATCGGGTCTCCTTCTCAGAAGCAACGGCGATTCATGAACCGATTATAATCCCAGCTGGGGATCCCTAACCACACGACATATGTAGCACTTAAGCTTGCATATATCAACCTTCTTTCAGATTTGTCCAAAACGGGAACGAGGCTGCGCCACCCGAGAGCCACGAGTACTCCACCTCCCTACCCCGTCCTAATGACAGTTTGACCAGTAGGGTGGGTACACGCTACTCCCGCCATCTCTCCACTCCCAGTGCGTGGTTGCCATTCCCGATTTGGCTCCACCGAGATCCGGCTTACCGGAGTATGTGGCTAGTTAGAGTCGACTGACCTGGGGTGACTGCCAGTCAGACGTGCCATTGACCAAAAAGGTCTCAGGCGCAACATGCGTTCAAAACGTCCCGATTTCACTCGGGCCAAACAGCGGGACGGTCCTTAAACAACCAACACGGGACAAGCACGGCTAGGTATCCCCCGGCTTTCAACCTACGCCCCCGTCCGATCTCAAATTCATCACTACATCTCTTTCTTTTCAAAAAACAGTACCATCTTCTCAAATAAAACATTTTGATGAAAAAGCTTAACTAATTAAGCGAGGGCTAAGCATCACTAAGCATTTTCGAAATGAAATAGGTTATCAAGGATGGTATTGAAATAAACAAGGATGGTAATGCAACAATTAGGTTATCACTCAACTCCTAATTACTTAATGCAACAAAGCATAGACAAAAGTGATATAAAGCTTTTAAAACATCAAGGAAGGGTTTAATGTAACCGGGGCTTGCCTGTGTTGCAGGGAGAGTCAGAATCCAAAACCAGATCACTCGAGTCACACTTGACACCACACCTCAGGTGGATGCACCTTCTCCAAAGCTTGGTCATCGTAAACCACATCACTCTCGTTCACTACACGTAATAATGATGCATTGCTTAACATGATGGAATGGTAAACATGATGCTTGATGGATACATGAAATGATAAGCACGGGAATATAACTTTACTTCACGATAAAGTTGCAACCCAACAAAACCAACTTGTTGAACTACTATATAAGATATCATCACCATTGCCTAAGGAGTTCTCAAGGACCATTTGATTGTGGTATGATCCAAGATTCACAAAGCAATTCCAAGATCACACAAAACCTAAGTCAATATGCACTAAACACTACCTTTTTCTAATAAATAAAATAAAACATAAATAGAAAATAATTTAAACATTTCAAAATGACTCCAAACTTTTTATACAAGTAGGCCATAGCATAAAACAGCACCAAATAAATTTTTATGAATTTTGGAAATATATTTTATTTTCTAAAAATCATGTAAGATGCATTTTTCAATTAAAGATTGTATTTTTAAATCATGCAAGAACTACTCAAAAACAAAGTTTCTAATTTTTCATGGGCACACATAAACATAGGAAGGCTCTACAAAAAGTTTCAGAAAAATTTGAAGCTATTGTCGAATTCCTATGAAATTTGAAAAAACAACACTATTCACATCCGAAATAAAAGAAAAACAAATTTCTAAAGGAAACCGACCCTTTGGGCGGATTTGGCCCGACTCGGCCCAAGTTCCAAAGGCCGGCCCAACAGCCAGGTAGGCGGCCCCAGTACTGCCGCCCGGGCTGGCCCGACCTCGCCCGGCGCCGGCGGTTGGCCGGCCGTTTCCACGGCGGTGAGGTCCTCGGCGGCGACGCGACTTAGCCCTACGTACTCCCCTCGACCTCCCGCACAAGATGACACCCAAAACGTGACACCTAGGGCACGGTGGCACCCCCGCCGGCGGCCATGGCCGACATGGCGGCACGGCGGGCGGCGGAAGGGCTCGTCGGAGCTATCCCCGAAAACGAGCACGGCAACGCCTTACGCACCTCGGCGACTCTATTCCCCCAACAAATCGGACCAAAGCCGGTCCCTTCGGACACGGCCATGTGCTCAGCAGCGGCAAAGGCGGCGCTCACCGGTGGCAAGCGCTCTCCGGCGGTTACGGCGCGTGAAAGCGGAAAACCAATGACTTCGGGCGTGACCCGGGAGCTCACCACGACGGTGCTCGCGCGGTTTAAGGCTGGGATGGGCGGAGCGGAACGACGGCGGAGACGATGGCGGCGGCGGCGGACTCGGCGGCAAGGTCCGCGTTCCGGCGGTTCTGCGGGCAAAACACAAAACCGTCGGCGCATCACGACCACGGCATCGGCGACGCTAAATCACTAGACGGGTTTCCAAGAAACTCTCCGAACCGGCCGACGACGGGGAGGTGGCGTGTGGCGGCGCCGGCCGGACCGGAGAAGATGACCTCGTGCGGGCGACTCGGCGACGAGAGACTACGGTTTTGGGCTCGTTGGAAACGCAAGGGCGTGGCGAACTCGGACCGCGCTCAATTTGGCAAGAGGATGAGCAGGGACGGCGGATTTCAAGAACGGACGGAGCTCGGCGGCAAGGAAGAAAAAAAAAGAAAAAAAGATGACGACGGCCCGGCTCGACTTTTATAGGGCAAAGAAAAGGAAGATGAGGTGGCCAGAGGGTTCGCGAGGACGGCCAGCAGGACGGGGTCGCGGGTGAACGCCGGAAGACGCGAGATGGCCACGGCGACGCCGGCAATAGCGCGCGGCATGGGCACCATGTACGGCCTTTGTAGCTCCCAAACCCTAACTTTTGGAATTTTGCAAATTACTTCCAAAATTTGAACTGAACTCGAAAAACTCCAAAAAGCAACTTTGCTTAAAATTTCAAGATCTACAATTTTCACAATTGGAAGATTTTCAAATTCGGCCTCTAAATATGACTTTTTGAAACGGAGTCAAAAGGGATAAATTTGAATTCAAAATTACTTTTAAAATTATACTAAAACTTGAAAAACTTTGTACATATCTTTTGTTCATCAAGAAAAGATCTACAAACTAGCTTTTGGAAGTTTTATCAAATTTTGCCTAGATTTTGAATTATTGAAAAGGGGGGTAAAGAAAAAGGTTTAGGGTTTAGACAAAAAGGGGTAACTTTCGGATTCCTATTCTTTTCGCATCCCTTTTCATCTAACAACTCAACCAACTATAACTAAACTTATTTTTGTCCAACCCATTGCTTAAGCGGTAAATAACACCGGGGTGTTACATTAAAGGAGACAATGTTTTTTTTTTTTTTGAACCGAGGGCACATCCCCGTTTCCATTAGGGCGTCGCAATGGCCGACACCGTGCTATCTAGGAGGACCTGCTCATCCAATCAAGAGGAGAGAGAACGAGGAAAATCTCAGCGCTAGCGACGGAACAAGCGCTATCTCGCACGTTCTTCAAAATTTTCCCGAGTCTCTGACGTGCCTTCCCCATCTCTATTGTTTCTTTTGTTTATTATTTTGAGCTGGCAATTTACCCTGATCCGTTGCAGACGCCCTTATAGAATAATAACGGAAATACAACCGTTAAAAAAGAGGCAGTGTTACCTCCCTCCATAAAATGAGGCCTTTGCCTCTTTCTGTAAACACACACGAGAAAAGAGAAGAAAGTGAAATATAGAAAGCTATGTGTTAGTGTGTGCTTGTGTGACTAACTCCATTTCTTAACAAGGGCGATATTTGTCCCGCTTCCACGGTGTACTTTATCGCTTTCTGGTGCAAGGTGCGTAGTGCCTTTTTTCCTTTACCGTCCGAAGGACATTTTTTAGATGATTACGTGCTTTTTATTTTTATTATTTTCTATTACATGTTAAAGAGTTGTGTTGGGTCCACTAGATCAGTGATTAGACTGTGAGTGGAACGTCCGTATAAACTGTTAAAAACTTCATACCAGCTAAGGGAAGTATTAACAACTTCAGACCAGCTAATAGTTAACAATCTCCTAGCTAATAATTACTAGACCTATTTATATTCACTAGTAATAATTTTAGTTCTTAATTTTTAGTGCAAGTCGATCCAAACATTGTCCTAATAAGATTGTAATGATCAATTATAATTGAAACTATTTATAACAAATATATTCTGATAATGAATCTAAAAAAATAAATTTTGTCTTCTTAATCTATATAAAATTTTAAAATTAATGGTCAAAGATATTGTCAAAACTAATAGATATATTAAAAATAGAAAGAATAAAAAATTATCACATTTAATTAAAAAACAACGATTATATTAAAACTAAACATATTACGTCCCAAAACTACACAAAAAAAACACAAGATAAAAGAAGATAGAATATTTTTAGTGAGGTCCTTGTATCATATTCTTCCCCAATAATTTTCATTGATGAAATCTATAAAAAATGGTGCAATCCCTGTGCCAAATCTATCAATCAACACCAAAAAAGTTTTACATTTTGCACGGTCAAACGCACCAAAATCAGATCGAAAGATATATGATGGGAAGATTGGGATTGTATCCAAATATTATGGAGTTCTTGTAAAAAAAATAATATTATGGAGTTTGGCCAAAAACCCACCGAAAACATGAGGATACGTACAACCAAACCAACCAGAAATCGGGCCCCGTTGCTAGAATCCACCATCCACGGCGTCGATCACCACCGTCCGTACCCCCACGAAACCGTTCCAAAACCATTCAGTCCAGCCCGCATAAACTCCCGGCGCAGAGCCGCTCGCTCCCTCGCCGCCGTCCTCCGACCGTCCCCAATTCCCACGCGTAACCTCCCCAATTCCGCACCCACCGGCGGCCACCGCCGATGGAGACCTAACGGTAAAGCCGCTCCTACCCCAACCCCGCCAGTCAGGCAGATCCACCTCCATGGAGACCGAGCGGATCCGGGAGCTCATCCTCCTCACGCTACGCGCGCCGCACTCCCGCCTCGCCCTCGTGGGTGGCAACCACACCGCCGCCCGCTTCTGCACCCGCTAAGCTCGCCTGCTCACCCCCTTCCTCACCGGCCTTCTTCTCTTCACCGCCGTCTCATCAGACGGCAAACGACTCAGCGCCGCTCTTGCTCAGCGCAACGCAGGCGTTCGCGATGCCGGCGGACAGCGTCGTCGTGATCCGTCTCCCCGGCCCGCGCGCCCTCCGCGTGCTCGCGCGCTCCGTGCTCTTCGCCGTCGCGCTGCTCTCCCTGCCCTGGCTCCGCACTGCCGAGGCGCCCGCGCGAGGCCGCCGCACCGTCGACACGTGCGCCGCAGCTGCGGCCCAGGCGGAGCTCCTGCTCCGCGACCTGCGCCAGGAGGGCCTGCTCGCCCCCGGCGCCCGCGCCGTCGTCCTCGGCGCCAATGGCGACTGCGATCCGCCCGCCCCGAAGCAGGACCAGGGCAGCGTCCTGCGCCCCGTCTCGCTGCGGCGGATGTTGATGATAGAGGACTCGTCAGTGGACTTTCTGCTGGATTTCGGCTACTTCAACGAAGATGCTGACAGGTTCGCCTTCGCCGATCGGGTGCTCAAGCATGGAGGCATTCTTGCAGGCCCAATTGACTCGCTGAGCGCGTTCAGCTTGCCGCAGAACTACCGCGTCACGTACATCCATCGCTTCGCTGAAGCTTTTGTTGGGGTCAAGAAGATTGCCCCTGCCGACGACGACAGCCATGCCGGCACCAGAACGGAGCTGTCATCGCCTCCTTCCCTGAAGGAAGGGGTGCTTTACAGCCAGCCGGCTGAGACCACCAATGGTGAATTCAAGAACATGGCGAGGAAGCTCTTACTTGCAGACATCACTGGGACTCCCACGGCGTACTACAAACGCAATAAAATGTTGGTGTGGATGCTCCGTCAGGATCAGAAGAGTTGATTCTGCATCTTTTAAGGAATGTGAAGACTGAAGAGGCTGCAACCTGCAGCGGCGCTTTTATATGGAGTAATGCTGCTCCAGCTTCCCTCAAGAGCTGCAACAGAACATAAGTTATGTGCTGGACCGACTGCATACATAGTGAATGCATGGTAATCGACAAAGTCAGTGAACCAGCATTAGTATTCTTAGCAGTTGCAGTCTACTAAGCTATGATTTGTACCTCTTAGCATCTGTGATTTGTTCTTGCTGGGTCGTCTTCTTTTTTCTAGTTGTTTGCCTGACTTGGCTTGGTAATAAGTTTCTCATTTAGTGTATGATGTTGTGTCATCTGTTCTGATATGTGACGTTCAAAGGTGTCTTCATGTTCTAGCTGCTGGATTCTGTTTGTGGAGAATTTATCGAGATAGGAGCAACCCTCCATTAGAGGAACGTGTGTAAATTTTACTATGGGAAACAACAGGCAAACAAATTGATAAAATGATGTTTCAGAGTAATTCTGTGATGTTCAGACTTCAGACAGCACCAATGCACCATTCTCCAACAATCACAGGAATATATACAGTACAGAACATTGTGCCAAAGGGCTGACCCACACCAAATTAAACTTCTAATGGTTGGTCCGTCGCCATGGGCTGCTAACCTCTGAATCTCTGATGATTGTGCGCCGGAGACAATGACAATGGATCACTTCCTGCTGGTGCTGGGTAAGAAGAGTTTAGGGGATCACCGTTGTGCTTACCGTTGAGGGGAATGTAAACTCTTCTTAATGAAAAACATGTCCTCAGAGGCGGACGTACGTGATTACAGAACCAAAATGGAGCTTCAGTCATCACTACCTGGGACTGGCAAGTGTGAATTCTAGGACATGGGAAGGAAGCTCTAAGATCATCAGTGTGTTGCACCGGGGAGGGTTCGATATGGGATCCACAGGACGACTTGCCGGGTCGTGCTATCCTCCCTGCAGTGGATCGAAGGTAGGAGCAGATGATCCATCAGGATCAGAGTTGATTCTCCAGCTTATATGGATTGTGACCAAGCTGCTACTCCAGGATCAGAGTAGATACTAAGCTGTTCCTTTTTTTCTTTTTCTTTTTCTTTTTCCTTTTTGAGGGGAAAGCTGTTCCAGTTTTCCAGGACAGCGGCAGCAACAAACGAACAGCATGCCAGAACGCATCATTGTAATCGGAGCAGGCAGCACGAACTGCATGAACGTTCTCGTAAGTTGCAGTCCAGGATGCTATGGTTTGTGCCTGTTAGCATTTGGTTTGTTTCTTCTTGTGTTTTCTTCTGTTTAAATGTCCTTTGCATAGACTATCGTGGCGCTAAATTTCACATGTATCATTTGTATTCAACGTATTAGTTTAAATAAAAACAAGACACCAGACAGGCTGACAGAGAAATCGAGACTGATAATTTTGCGCAGTTCAGACTTCAGGCTTCAGAATTCAGACAGAATCATGTGTCTCCAGCAATTACAAGAATAATATACAGAACAATCTGCCACAGGACCGACTTATTTCCACGATTACACGGTCAACAAAACTTATTCCTTTACAATGAAAGATACCACATAGCAACCCTCATCCCGCAGCAGCACCAACAAACGCAGAATGTGCACTAATACTCCTATATCATACAATACAGGATTATAAATGGCACAATAGAAACCTCAAAAACCTTGAATGGAGGTACAAGTACACCAAAGAATGCTGGGCTGTTCCATCAAAAAAAGAATGCTGGGCTGAGGGAATCTCAAGTCCCCTTGATCACAACAACAGGGCAGCCCACATGGTTGATGCAGTAGTTGCTCACACTGCCCAAGAACACCCTGTACAAAGGAATCGATTCATCAGGTTGGGGCTTTCATACAGAAATCGGACAGCAGAAGAAAAGCAGAGTCTCAGACTATCAGGCGAGAGTAAACAGGCAAATAGTATGACTGTCAGACACTTGTATGACTGTCATACGCTGTTAAACTAAACTACAGTTCAATGGCAGCACTCAGACAGTCAGACTACAGTTCCAGCTGCAAAAAGAACTGTTCACTCACATCCTAGCAGAAAACTGAGCCACTGCACAAACCAGAGCTGGGTGTCTTAAACTTTCTTTGGTGTTGTGTACTCGGTACAGGATATACACAGAAGAATGCTAGGAAGCCCAAATAATGCTATTTGTTGATCATGACTACATTTCAAGGGACTCATATAGTTGAACAAATAAAGTGGATGATAGGCATAGCAAAATCAACAAATGATGATGATAGGCATAGCAACAGATTTTATGCAACTTTATTTGTCAAAACAGTATGAAACTGTCATCCACAGATGAGAGAACAGATTTAAAACCAGAACCTCCTTGCAACTCAAATTATGTACTTAAGTAGGAGTATGTTATTATCAACGACTCTCAAATATGATGTCTGATCAGAGTAACCAAAGTGTTTAAGTGATAATATGTACGTAAAACTTTGCTAACTTACCAGCGACATGTCTCGAAGTGGAAGCTACAACTAATGCAAATTTTGCGTGCAGTTGGAATTCATCTTTGGATTTAGCTCTGTCCAGTGTTCACCTTTTTAAACATTTCCCTTGGCAGGTTATCCAGCCAGCTCTTTATTCAATGCTGTTGCTTAAAGGTGCACATCACCACCTATCTGCTAGGAGTACTATACACTTAAGATAAGATTAAGATAATGTTGCTTTTCTGATGGAGTACTAGCTAGTAGTTCAGAAATTTACTAGTTGCTGGATAATGTTGCTTTCTGATGGAGTACTAGCTAGTTCAGAAAATTACTAGTAGCTGGCTCGCTTCCTAGCAACAAGTTAACTATGTGTTATTATGATATTGATCGGGCACAGAGTCTGTCCCAGTTCGGCAGCATTCGGCAGCACAGCACCGAAATCAGCAGTAGCTTTAGGTTATCAAAGCACAAGACAGGATCTCTGTTTCTACCTCTTGAGCGGCCCAATGGCACGGCAGCCCATGACGAGCAGATCGGCCTTGCGGTTGGCCGCCACCTCGCAGATCTTATCCTTGGGGTCCCCGACCACCACCTCCGTCTTCACCCCCACCTTCATCGAGAAAAAAAAAAAATAATCCCCAATCAGTGAAACCGGAAAAGGGACGGGGACTGAAACTGAAGAACAGAACAGATCGGTCCTCGCTTCCCCCGCTTACATTCTTCTCCGAGCAAATCTTGAGCGCGTGCTCCAGGATCGCCTGCGTGATGCGCCGCTGGTGCGCCTCGATGGCCTGCGTGAACGCCGGCACCTCCACCCCGCCTGATCAACCAACCAACCAACGCAACGCTGACTGATCAGATGGACAAGAGCTACTACTGTCTGAAACAACTAACGAGCGAGCGAGCACGCGTGCGAGGCGAGACGAGATTTTGGTTCGCTTACTGGGGCCGCCGAAGGGGATGGGCGCCGGGTTGAGCCCGCGGCGATGTTGGGCGGCGGCTGGACGTGGAGCACGACGAGCTCGCCGTCGGGGCGCAGGCGGAGGTTGTCGAGCGCCCACCGCAGCGCGTTCATGCTCTCCTCGCTGCCGTCTACCGCTACCACCACGCTCGCCAGGTTGCCGCTCGCCATGGGGAGCTCCTGTCCTGTCCCTGCCTCGGCCTAGGTCTCTGATGGGTGGGTTGGGTTCAAGTTGCGTGCTGCCAGCTGCCACCCCTCCCTCCTTCGCCTTCCCTGCAGACCCCGCCGGCTGCTGCTTGCTCGGTTGCTTGGCTTGGCTAGCTGATTGAACTCTCGCTTTCCTAATAGCTAAAATAAACTCTAATCCAACCCAAGCGGGGTATTGACTCTTGTGGCCACATGGTGCTACGTGGCAGTGTACGGATACAGACGCCCGATCTGAAACCATGAGCGGCTTCGTCGTGACAACTGACAATGATTGCTGTTTTGCCAATAATATCCTCCTCCTGCACGGATCAAAAGTAAATCCGCCACGCTTAGCGGCAAAGGTGAGCATAGGATTGGAAATGGTGAGTTCAGAGAAAAGAAGCCTCTCAGGGTTTTCAGAAACAAACTACACTGCGAGACGGCTTCATCATGTTCGTTGCAGAAATTTGGGGCACTGTAATAACTATAGCGAAAATGGGTTACCAGTATGGGTGAATGCATGAAGGTATGCTATCGTCGACGAGAAATTAGAGTGTTTGTAATCCATGGCCCTGTTGACTCCGATCAGATAGATGTTCAGCCTACATACTGGCTGAGGGTAAGACTATTCCGATACTACTCCGTCATCAATGTGAGGCCGGGAGCGGAGAGCGGAGCCTTCGCTGTCGCCAGACAATGTGGGCCGCTAGCCGGCGACATACGCTCAGGCTCAGGGCCTGGTCGCCTGGGCACTGAGATTGACACTCCTGTTGTCCTATCGTTTGGCAATTCAACCACGCAGAGGTTTTCAGTCCACTGCCCATAATCCTTGTACCAAAACGAGTTTAATCAAAACACTTTTGAAACTCACCGTCAACCGCGCCGCCCCCAACGGCCCAACGCCCACCCATGCCGGGACAGCCCCGATTGTGTGTCCCAGCACGTGCGTTGCGCAAGGAGTAATTTTGGTTGCTGTACACAATGTACAGTGCTACTGCTTTCAATTCATGGTTTCGTCACTGTCACGAGAGATGTCGGAGCATATCCATAGGTTCAAAATAAGGGTCGATCTCACAAAGCTACTGTTCTTTACTTTAGAATTTATGGGACGAGGATGCGTGTCGAGTGTCCACCGGTCGTCCCGTGTCGTACCGCAGTGAATGGTCCACTTATCCTTAATTAGCCAATAAATGGTAGTACTGATACTGAATGTATTTAGTGTTTTACATTGTTTGTCTCGTCCGTATTAATCCTAAGTAAGGATGAAAACGATGCGGTTCGGTTCGAAATATTTTCGTTCCGTTTTTATCCTTAATCCTAAGGACATGTTTACAATGTGCTTAGGAATTTCATCACAAGTATAATGCAGAAATTTCACAGAAATCAGTTCAGTTTTAGAGAAAAACACATGAGCAACAATTTTCCCCGTGTTCCAAATCAGTTCAAATTTACGGAAAAAAAACACAGGAACAGCAAATTTTCCCGTGTTGCAAACAGGTTAGTTTACATACGTACTATATGTACTGGAAATATTTTTAACATTCACAGGCGCACAGCTCCTGCATGCCTCGTTTCCATTGTAGTAGTACTACCACTCCTCGTATACCCACCCGGCCAGTACTCGTACCCCCTCAAACGTTGCTCAAACTCTGTGCACCGGACGGGGCCGACGTCGGTGGGCATCAGTCAGGATCAGGTGCACATGCGAATCTTGGCTGTTGGTAGCCTGCTAGTGGTTGAGCACAGCACAGTTTCGTGCTACAGGAGCTCCTACCGATCGAGCTCGTACGTACGGAGTACTATACACAATGATGACAGTACGCAGGCGCACAAGCGAGCACAGCACCAGTGGCTGTAGCTCGGTGGTGGCACAGGAGATCCGTCTGAGCGTCCCTTTCCCTGCTGGCTGAGTGTGCTGTGGTCTCCGGTGTCCGGGAGTCCGTCGTCCGGTCTCGCACAAAGCCGCCCACCGCGTCGTTTTGCTGCGCGGAAAGGGAGGCCGGGCCGGAGCGGACCGGACCGGAGGGCGCCGCGCCGCGCCGCGCCCCGGCACAGGACGCTAGTAGCAGTGCGCCAGTGTCTGCTGACGAGTGCTGCGGTTTGGCACGGTACGGGGGGTCACTCGTCGCCGAGACCAGGGTTTTTTATACCGGTCAGTTTCCGCGGTAAACCGCGGTTAATGCCGAAATTTTACCGGTCCGGTATCGGTTTTAGAGGCCGGTATAAAAGATTTGAAATTCAAAATCAAAAATTTAAAAAAAATCGTGGAAAAAATACTATAAAATAGTTTGCGATTTATAGAAGCCAACGGTGCAATATTTTTCAAATTTGAGTTCGTTTGGTATAAAAAATTTCAAATCTAAGTTTGAAAAAAAAGAAAAAAGAAAAATGCTCAAACTCTCCCTACTGTACCCCAGGCCCATTAAGGCCCATTAAATCATGAAGGTCGAAAAACATACTAAACACACTCAAATTTGAGTAATTTTGACATGCTAGTGGTTGGATTCTACAAATCATGAAGTATTTTTAGGAATTTTTTTAGCATTTTATAAAAAAATTAAATTTTAAATTTTGAAAAAACCGTTCAAACCTCTCAAACCGCTCGGTAAACCGTTTATACCTGCTGGTAAACCGCTCAAAACTCCGGGGTAAAAGATTTTTACCGAGCGCCGAAAAATTTGAATTCATTTGAATTCAAAACCCAAACCGGGCCCGGTAACCGGCGGTTTGCCGCGATAACAGGGACGGTAAACGCGCCGGTCCCTGGCGGTTTTAGGGTTCGGTCGGTAAAAAAAACCTTGGCCGAGACCCGCCCAAGCCCAATCGCGTCGTCCCTGGCCCGTGGATTCGGCTCAGGATCACTGCTCTGCCCGTGAGTTTGCCGTCGTCTGTGCAGTGCAGCTAGTAGGCTGCAGCTGCAGCACTGTGCCCCTGATCGCGCCTGATCGGGGGCCCGGGAGTCGGGACTGGATGGGTCGGCAGCCTTGTAGTACGCTCGCGCGTCGCCGTCGTCGTCGGTGCCCATTCCGGCCCCGTCCGTAATAACTGCGTCCGTGTCGGTGTCGCGGACGATCTACTGGGCGTAGGCACAGCCGGGAAGGTCGGAAGCTGGTTCTCGTAGCCTTTCAGCCTACCTAGGCCTAGCGTTTCTACTTGTGGTAGCCTATGCATTGTTCTGTTCATGCTGGGTGTAGGAGTACTTCGGGAACAGTGGGAATCCCATGCTTCCAAAAGAACTCCTCGGTGGGCAATGGCAGGGGAACTTTTTTTTTTTTTTTTCCGAATCCTCACCGTGCACCATCCTTATCCTTCTCGTATCGTATCTCTTCTGTTTTGAGATAATCTGAGCTTTAGCCGGACGAGTGCCAGTAGAACTGAGAAGCTGAATGGTGGTTTATCCTGCATCGCCCTCGACGACATCCGGCCGGACGAGTTGAAAATAGTCTGCCGAGGACTAGCAGTAAACTAGTCTGCCGCCGTGCAAAGAGCGTGTGGACGGGGACGCTTGCGTGCGGGCACGGCCAGCGCACCCGCGTGGGCGGACCCAGGCCGCCAGACGATGTTTGCCTCGGCTTAGGGGGTAGTGCCGCCGCTCGTTAAAAAGAAATGATTCCTTTTACCCCTTCGATCTGGTGGTTCCGGTGCAGCTACCCACGACCCCGATACGGTATGGGTGTGATCTCGTTGGCTAATGCCAATGTGACCTCCCCACTCAAGTTTAGGCTACCTCCACTGGATCCACTCCTAAACCACATTATCACATACTCCCTCTGTTCTATTTTATAGGTCGTCCTCGGGTTTGATACTTGTTGCATGCATCTAAACGTAATTATGTCCATATCCAGAGAATCTTGCTTGCATATGAGAAAGAGCTAAAACGAACTATAAAGCGGAACGGAGGTAGTATATGCAAAGGATGGTGTCTAGACTGTACTCCCTCTTTTAATCTCCTCAAATCCTCTAGAGCCTACCCTTTTGTAGTACTTTGTTTACTCTTTGGTATATATGGAAAGCCTATAATGATAACAACTTCCAAAAGAAATCTTGGACCTCTTTTTAGGTACTCCAAGCGACACAGACCCACATGCAAACTTATTTAAATGCTCTAGACGAACAGGTTCAAGCCCTTGGCTCCCACGTAGTGACTGATTTTGCAACCTCGCATCAGGCCCAATCCACGGCAGCTCCGGCGATATCCTCTGTGCCGCTACAGGCCTCTCCATTTCTCACATCACCGCCTCAAGGTATAACCTCTCCAATTGCAGGTGTCAACTACAATAAGCCGAATGTGATGACCTCCTCCCCCCAAACCAACTCAACAATGCTCCCTCAAATTGGAGCACGGTGAACAGATTCTCGGTTGAATTACCTATCTCGCTTCAAGGCACTAGATGCTACATTGATGCCTCCACTCTGCCGGATCTTCACAGCAATGGCCCTACAAATGCAACAATTGGTATCTTTATTGTTAACAATGAATGCCAACCACGGATAAGCATTGTTTATTAAGGCTGCAATGCAGGATGGCGGAAGCTGCTGACCTGGTGCTTGCAGCTACCTTGCTGACTCATATGCAACTCAATAGTGTTAACCTTCTTAAGATAACCAGCAGCTCGCTTGCTTTCTCAATGGCTCTGATCTCTCTAATCCACCAGACTGGAGGATCAAGACATATACCCAAGCTGTAAGCACTATAATGGCCGGCTCAAATGGCAGGGTCTTCAAGATCAAGAGGAATCACAATTAGATGGCTGATTCGCTTGCTAGGCAAGCTCTTTCTAGTCTTCGTTGTAATCAGCTTCCTTTTTCAGGATTTTGTTCGAACTCAAGTCATGTTCATGGGCATCCAATGCTGAGTGCACTATAGTTTATAACCATTAACTCTGTAATGGTTATAACAACCTCTTGCTGTTAATCTATCAATGAAATGTTTTGTTGTCAAAAAATGTCAAAAGCTTTACTGATTCATCGTTTTGGGATATTTCCCGCCGGGTGAGCTGTGATTGAGTATCACACTTTGATTGTGATTGGACCCTGTAGAATACACTCTTCCTCCATCCCTAAACAACTGCCTATATTAATATGTATGCCACAAGTTTGACTCGATTTATAGAAAAAAAAAATATATGAACACCTATATCTTCAAATAAAATTATAAAAAAACTTATTCAAATATCTTTTCAACCATACTAATTATGAATCACAAATATTAATATTTTTTTTAATATATATTTAGTCAAAGTTGTTTCTCAAAAGCATAAACAATATATATTTAGGGCGAGTGAGTACGACCGAAAGTATTCCAAAATCTGGATAAAAAAAGTTGATAACAATAAATCCAATCCAAATAGTGTTTAGCATTACGCCAGTCTCAGTGGGAGTTTCATTAGAGTTTATTTACATTTAATGAGCTGCCATGTAGGCATTTTGGATGATATGGCATCATATTTAAGAAGAGAGAGAAGAAATAAGTGACATGGAGATGAAACCCTTTTGACACGAATACCAACTCTCTATGAGTCATGAAATTTAATGCGTATGAAACTATGGAGAGTTTCATTCGTATTTCATTTTCTTATACATGACGTGATAGTCTTGAAAACAACGCTATGAAACTCTCCAGTGAGACTGGCCTTACGACTGCACTTATGATAGCTCTACCTCCTGGAGAAGGAACCATGGGCGTGGTACTAGCTCGATCTACTTCATACGAGAACGAATCATGGGTCTGGTAGATCAGTCCAACGAGTATATTGTTGTTTACTTCCTGCCGGTAGAAATGTTGGTTAAGATAAGGGCATGTACAACCCTACTATAAAGCGTCCGCAGTGTGCGGTTCTATCTCGGTTCGATGTTTTATGGCGCTGGGTCGATACATTGCATGCTTGGTTCGATGAAGGAGACCTGCTTCCATGGATAGAACCCGCTCCCATCCGGTTCTCTCTCCTGTCGTTTGGTCATTCTTCCCATCCTGTTCTCTCTCCTGTCTATTTTTGGCTGTATAAATTTAGTCTCATGGACCCACTCATAGAACCGGGTATGGTCCTATACATTGTGACGCTTTTAACTAGCGCCATCAAATCATGCCATCGAACCAAGGTCGACTCTATACGTTGCTGGTGCTCTAAGAACCGTCTGTATGGCGTTTATTTTGTAAAAAACACCCTCACAACGAGTAGACGGGTGAAGCCGTCGTCTGGTGAGTAGACGAGCATGGCTCGTGCTCCCAGGCTAACAACGCCTGAAGAGATCAGCGTTGTACAGTTCGTCGCCTTCAAATCGACAACCGTGGATCAGTCTGCTCGTGCCACCACAGTCCTGCTGCCTTGATTCGTGCGCGTTGCAAAGAAACAAACAAGCAAGCACAAGGAAAAAGGACTGCAATTCAATACGTGCATGAGTGAGCATATATACATGTATATGCAAACAAGATAAGATAGTAAAATTAGCATGTGCGCATGTGTGTATACATGTATATACGCAAGCATGAAACAAAGAAAAATTAGATTTCTGTAAAAAAAAATAGATAAAAGTGTTGCCATTATATATAATATATGATTTATATTTGTGGTTCAAAAAATATTATATTTATTATTGATCATGGCTAAATACAAAACATTAAATACCTCACACACATTGAAATAGCTTTTCCCATTGTATGACCTGTCTTTTACCGTCTTTATGCCAGATTCAATGCTCTTACAGACGGCAAAGCGCCCGTCTCGTGGGTTGAATATGCCCTAATTAAACAAAAATAGGAGGGCACTGTTTTCGTGCTCACAGTTCCAACGGATAAAAATAATTGCTCATTTGACCAGATGGATCATGCCTTTTCGCTTCACATCCCACTGACCATGTCCCATGTTGGCATGGTTTTTTTTTTTGCTGCTAATCATCTCTTTCTCGCTTCACACTGTACACCAACCATGACGTCCCATGCTGAATTTTTGATCTAGTTGTTTGACGCTGACACCACGTAGAAGACTTGCCAAAAACTGATTGATACGCTCCTAATTTTTTTTCTCTCTCGATATGCCCCCAAATTTTAAACAATCTTTTTCTGGATTTTAAAACAATCGTTTTTCGTGGATTGTAGAAATAGAACATTTATATCTCGGATAAATTTATCTAGGCGTAAAGATCTTCTTCATCCTTATTTAGATATTTTAATATATAATGAATTGATGGTATCTTCATCCTTATAGATATAAAATTAAGGACTAAAAATAAACTTCAATAAAAGTGAAGTAATCTCCATTAATGATGAAAGCAATCTAGCAACCTTATATGTTGACATCTTTAACTATCAGGTTGGGAAATTTCCTATTAAGTACTTAGGAGTTCCAGTTAGCCCAAGCAGGCTTCATATAGCTGACTGGATTTCCTTTATATGAGAAAAGTGCCAAAAAGTTGGATGTTGGGAAAGGGGACACGATGTCTATTGCTGGCAGGAAAGTTCTTATTAATTCAAGTCTTAGCAATGCTCATATTTACCACATGTCTATGTACCTTTTACCTAAAACTATTGTGTATAAAATGGATAAGCTTAGAAGGTCTTTCTTTTAGCAAGGAGGGGGGACTAAAAGAAATATCACTTGATTAAATGGATCAAGATTTGTAGGAATAAAAAACAAGGTGGATTTGGAGTTAAAAACATTAGGAAAATGAACATAAGTCTTCTTTGTAAATGGTTTTGGAATTTGGAAAGAGAATCTGGTTTATGGCATGATATTATAAATTTCAAATATCTGAAGAAGGATTCTATTAGTTTTGTTAAACATAAACAAACAGATTCCCCTATGTGGCATGATCTGTTAAAAGTCAGAGACATTTACTTGCATGGTAGGAAAGTTATTGTTGGTAACGGTAAAAATACCAAATTTTGGACTGATAGCTGGCTCTTTGATAAACCTCTCTCCACTTTATATCCTGATTTATTCCAGATAACCACTATGAAATGTATATCTCTTGCTGAGGTGAGAAATGACATTTCCAATGTTTCTTTCTCAAGATGGCTAGTAGATAGATGGAGAATACAATGGACTGATATCTGTAGTAGAGTTTTACAAATTCAATTACAATAGTAGGATGCTGTTGTTTCGTGGAAATTTGGGAGGAAGAAATTATTTACTGTGAAATCTGTGTACAATGTTCTAACCTCCAATGATTCTGGAATTTATTATAAGAAAATCTAGAAAAGTAAAATTCCAGATAAAATTAAAATCTTTCTCTGGTTAATGATGAATAATGTCATTCTAACTAAAGACAATATGATTAAAAGGAAATGACAAGGAAATCCTGAATGTTATTTTTGTCAATCTGATGAGAATATCCAACATCTTTTCGCCATGTGCAATAATGCTAAGACAGTTTGGGCCATGTTTGCTTCTTGCTTTAGTGCTCCTAATATTCTTTGTAGTATGGATCATGCATGGAAATGGTGTGAGAAATGGTTACCAAATAATCAAAATTATCATACATTGGGGATACAAGCTATTTGCGGTGCTATCTGGAAACCAAGAAACATTGTTTGTTTCGAAAAGAAAAAAATTGGTATCCTATTTCTATTGTATGTCATGCTTGTGCCCTAATTAGTTATTGGGCAGGTCTTTATTCTAAGGAAGAGGAGGAGGCCATCATAGCTGGCGTCAACAGTGCACTCAAGATTGTAGTCAAGTTATTGACTAAGAAGACCAGGAACAACACCTCCACCCTCTAGTTGGACAACAACGATGACTCCTAGAAAGATTGAAGAAAGGAAAAAGCTGGAAGATGCGAGTTAATTGTGCCTGCACCGCGTTTTCTGTTGTAGGTGTCGTATCCTATAGGTCTAGGCTCTCATGTTAAACTCTTGTTTTCTGGTCGCTGTCTGTATATGGCGCAACAAAACTTTGTTTGTATTTCTGTTACTTAATGGAAATGGGTTTTACTCTGTACCTCGCCTAAAAAAAACCTTTGGCTTCATCCTCACAGGTGAAGAATCTGAGCAGACACAAAAACTTAAAACAAATTAGTAGTATCAGACACAAAAAGAAAAACAAAATAAGCAAACTAGTAATCTGCAATACTAAGTACATCCCTAAATAACTATCGCCGTTAGGGTGCGTGCCACAAATTTAACTATTTTTTAAAAATTACGTGCAACATTTATGTTGTCAAATAAATTTATTAAAAAATTAGATTCAAATTCAAATACAATATTTTTCTATTGATACTATAGTTGTGTACCATAAATATTGATATTGTTTAATATATATAATTAATCAAAGTTATTTTTTAGGAATCATAGGGTGTCCAGAATGGTAACGAGGCATTCTTAGCTACGTAGTCGGCTAATGTAGAGGTGAGAGACGACGATAAAAATTATTTTATATTATTTGCACGCAGGTAGTAGTGACTCTCTCTTACTTTTTCTTTACCACGTCACATCTAGATAGACAAATAAATTTAAACATTGTGGGACGGCCTAAGCGATATTTATTTAAGAACAATATTTTCTAAAATATATGATTAATCAAATGTATTTTTGAAAAGCGCAAGCGATCTTACCAGGCAGTCACCTGTTCACTGATTAAGCGAAGCGCCGGGAGTCGGGGTCGGTGTGGTGGCAGACACCAACATCCGAAGCAGAACGGAACCACCAGGCGCCCATCGTGTTCACTGACGAAGCGAAGCGAGAGGAAATCCGCGCGAGATCCAGGCGGCCCGCCAAATCCCGGAGGCCGGGGCTGCGCGCGTCGCGCCACAGAATCGTTGCCGGAACAGCGAATCCGGGGGCGGCTGCAGCAGTACGCGGCCGTGCCGTGCGGCCTGTGCCAAGCCAATCGATGGCCAACCCCAATCCACGCGCAGGCGTAGTCACGTGGCAGGAGCATCTCCTTTCTCCTTTCTCTTCCTTCCCACCTCCACTTCCGCCGGCTTTCGCCTTGATTTCCCACAACGCGCAGGCTGAGGCTGAGGATGAGGCCACGGCAGGCCAGCAGAGAGCTTGGCACCGTCGTCACCGCGCACGCGGCCGCCTGCTACAGGCTGCTGCTTCCTGTACTGTTCTGGTCCGGCCACTCAGCTACCCGCACTCCCCTTTCCTTTTCAGGAATCCTCAACCTCGCCCTCTTGGCACCATCCATCATCCATCCCTACGCGGCGGCTACGCCTGCCTCGTCTACTCCTAGTGCTGCTTGCCCGTTCCGTGTGGCGAGGGAGCATGCATAAACAATGACTGGGCCGGCCGGCCCCGTAGCGACCTTTCGCTCTCCGGGTTTTTATGCCTTGTTTATTCGCGGGGATCATGGGTAATCGCGTGGGCCGTGCCTGGCTGGGTTTATTTATGCCGACCTGCCAACAGGAGCCAATCCCCCCTTCCTTCCCCTTCGCCTTTCCTCTCGCTCCCCTCCTCACCTTCCGCATCCATCGCATCGCTCCACGACTCCAACCAACCGCCGGTTGGCTTTGCTCCTCCTCCGAGCTCTTCCACCTCCGCCTCCTCCCCTCCTTGTGAAGCGCGTGCGTGGAGACTGGTTCGCCTCTCGATCGGTGGCCCAGGCTCAGTGTCTGCGTCGTCCACGGAGAGGGATCGGCGGCGGGGATGGCGAGGAGCGGCGGGAGATAAAGAGGATAGAGAGCGCGGCGGCGCGGCAGGTCACGTTCTCCAAGCGCCGCCGCGGCCTCTTCAAGAAGGCTGAGGAGCTCTCCGTGCTGTGCGATGCCGACGTCGCGCTCATCGTCTTCTCCTCCACGGGGAAGCTCTCCCAGTTCGCCAGCTCCAGGTGCGTAGTATTATTATGCACGCTCCCCGCGCCCGTCTACCCCTCCTTACTTCCACCCCTTGCACCCCCGAGCAGTCATGTTTCGATAGATCTACCAGCTGTCCTCCCTTAGCGCCTTCCGAGTCGTCGTAACTCGTAAGATCCGGCCTGGTTAGGGTTCCCGGCCGCCGCGACTGCGGCCACCTGATATTTGTGCTTCGTATGTTTTTTCTCCATCTGGACATGATGCGATGATACTGATCGCTTTGGATCGAACTTCCTACGTGAGTGAAACTTTTGGAACGGTGTTTTGGGTTAGGTTTGAGGGTTCACACACGTTGGTGAGTCGGAGTGTCCATAGAAATGGGAGTATTGGGGATTTTTAAGCTTCATTTTTTTACTGTAGTTTCGACATGTGCAGATTTTTATTATTCTATATTTTTATTTGGTGTTCTCCGATTGGGGCAGGGCATCTGCGTTGCCCCTGCCAGCACTGTGACATCTGTTATTTGCTGTGCGTATCAGAGTGTCTACTTACTAGAGTTAATTGCGTTTGGAGGGTGTGCGTCTTGCCATTTCTACGGTGGGGGTAAAAGTTACCTCTGCCAATTGCGTACGGCTGTACTTGTGATTTTATGTGGTGTTGGTGCATTGCATTACCTAGTGATCAAAAGAGGGGTCTCGTGCTTTGTGCGGTTCTTTCTTGCTGCAACTAAGCCCTGTTGGTTGATTTGAAATTTGTATTTGCTAAATCATGTGCTATTATTGTTTGACCTTGTTTGTATCCGTTATGGTTCGTCATCCATTATTCTTTTGACTACCTATGCTGAAAGCAGCCTTCCCCAAATCAACCATTAATCATTTATGTGGCGCCTGTTATGCCTGTATGCTGCTTACGATATACTCCACTTTATCTAGACTGTTAGTCGTAGATTCTAACACTGTGTTCCAGCATCTTGCAGTATCATATTTGCTTGTTTTTCTTCTATGAGTAACATCATCATCCTAAATAAAAGTAATGTCTATCAGTTCTTAACTTGTATGTAGAGGAATGATAGTAAGGGTCCACCTGTAGATACATTGGTTTCCACACCCCACCCCACCCCCACCCCCACTTGGTTATTCAGTCTACTTTTTTCAATGGGATTCATATTTTTGTTATGCTTTTGCACATATTGCAGTGAAAAGTTCTGTCTGATCCACGAGACAAATGTCACTCCTAGCTAGTCTTTGCACAATTTCAGCGTCATATTATTGTTTATACTTAGAACTGATTTCCTTTGCCAACAATGCTTTTTATCTTATTTTTTAAATAAACGATGCTTTTTATCTTGAGTTTTTATGTTTGCATCAATTAATCAGCTTGCATACTATGAACACCCCAGCGATAAGACTTGGTAAGAGTTTGGATGTGATACTTTGCTTTGCTGAATTCGGAGCCTTCAAAATTTTAGACAAGAATCAATTACTAGCTAATTGCATAATAATGTTAAGTCTGCAACATGCTAAAGTGATATGCTTTTTGTAAACAACAAATTAACTTAGAAGCACTACTTCAACACAAACATATGTTAATGTTGAAGCACGTTGGTTTATCTCATCCATATAAAATGTATTATTTTGTAGGTGCATCTAATGGAACCAGGTCCTATTGGTGAATCTTTTTCGAAAAGCGTGCACTACACGTGCTGCAGTGAGGGATGTGGGAATAAAGTTATATCGCCGGTTAGCCAAACAACGAGCAACCATTAGCCACACGGGTTGAACACTAACGACAATCACCGCACTAACGACAATCACCGTCTTGAATGGTGGAGTAGGGGTTTACTAAGCGAGAAAACTATTACGCAGCGACTAAAAGGCGCCCAGCGGGTACCGCGTGCGGGGGAAGAGCACGCAGCGCATGGATTCCCACCTAGAAGATGGGACTGCATCTGCAAACACCGTGGAACTTGATGGAGATCGTGGCGTCCGGTGTATTAGCCTCGTGTTTTCGGGACACCCAACCCATTTGTTTAGCATCACACGCCGCACCTTTTTCTCCGGCTGAGGATCGTGGAAGGCCAATTTGGAGGCCAACCGGTCACTACGACGTGGGATCCAGTTGTCGTTGAGGGCCCTTGAAGTCCGTGTACAAAGGCGTAGAGGCTATCCCAACCGGTCACTACGACGTGGGATCCGGTTGTCGTTGACGGCCCTTGAAGTCCGTGTACAAGGCGCATAGGCTATTCCAACCGCCCACTACGACGTGGGATCCAGTTGTCGTTGACGGCCCTTGAAGTCCGTGTACAAGGCGCAGAGGCTATTCCAATATTGGTGGCCCCATGGAGTCGATGAAGGCTTCCACCGAAGCTGTTGTCAGCGTGGCAGCAACAGGTGTGGCAGCTGTGGGTGGTGCGGCTGCAGGGGTAGGCAGCGGTGGAGCGCCCCCAGTCGCAGCGACCTCACCGGCCACCTCCAACGCTTCAGCATCCACGAATTGCTGAATCTAAGTCTTCATTAAGTATATATAATATATTTGAAAGAAGAGGAAGGGGGATGTGTGGATTGATGTTCTCGATGGGCAAAACAATGGGAGTTAACTTGATAATACTATGCAAATAGATTTTATTGAGGTCTTGCATGTTTTGCTTTTTGCCCGGTTAAC
This sequence comes from Hyparrhenia diplandra, assembly GCA_015847255.1. Taxonomy (NCBI): domain Eukaryota; kingdom Viridiplantae; phylum Streptophyta; class Magnoliopsida; order Poales; family Poaceae; genus Hyparrhenia; species Hyparrhenia diplandra. The sequence continues at coordinate 59,404 of JADLZK010007477.1, forward strand.
CCATAGCCATTTTCCACTTAATAGTGTATACTTTATCTTCTTTTGTTTGCCTGGTTTAGTCACCATTGAAGGGTGTGATCATATTAACTTATAGATAAGCTGTTTCTTTGCAATTTGGGTTTCATTGACCCTTGAGTCTGAACCTATTACTGACTCTTGTTTTAGATCATCTTTTATTTATACTGTTGCCTTATGGATATCTCTCAATTAATATGTTGCAAAGAAAGCACAGATATGTATATCATGTATATAGCTAGGAATATTTACATACTTTCAATTGTGCCCTTGGAGTTAAAAAGTCAGCCTAGAATTATGAACATGCTTTCACTTTTTAGTATCTAATTTCATTTTCGCTTTATTGATTGGTTGTAGCATGTTATGGTACTGATATTTCCTTCCCATGGACAGTATGAATGAGATCATTGACAAGTACAACACACATTCTAAAAACCTGGGGAAACCAGAAGAGCCTTCGCTTGACTTGAACGTATGTACAATTCTTCTCTAATCTAATGCTAGTATGTGGTCAATGGAAACCAAATGAAACGACAGACACAACGTGGGTAATATGTTGCAAATTGGGTCATTTTATGTCAAAGGTCTGGCTGATTAAAATCCTCATATAATGTGCTGTTTTTATCTGGGTTAATAACATTTAAATTTTGTTTCACTGAAATACATATATATTTTTTTTAGAAAACTCCATTTGTTCCAACTGTGCAATTTTGGTCTTGACTTGAATCAGCCATGAAACACTATAGTTATCCTTTATATTAACTCCTCGTGGGATTATTTGGCTTACTAATCGTCTATCTAGAAAAGAAAAATGATAATACTGCATTTACTATATTATATATATTTTTTATCCAATAAGATTTTTAAGTCATTCTTGAACTCTATTGGTTTTAGAGATGAAAAACTTTGAAGATAACCATGTAATGGAGAACGTGTAAAAATGTGCTTTGACGTTCTTTTTTATTATAAAAAACGACATAAGCCTTTTGTTTTATGGCATATGCATTTTAATTTTGTTGCTGTATTGACAGTAGTGTCATATCTCTTCAGTTAGAACATAGCAAATATGCAAATTTGAATGAGCAACTTGCGGAATCAAGCCTTCGACTCAGGTACATCTGATTCTTTGTTTGTACATGATCAATGGAAAAAAATATTTTCTACATGGCATATGTTATGATGCCTCATGTTTTCTTTATAGGCAGATGAGAGGCGAAGAACTTGAGGGATTGAGTGTTGAAGAACTTCATCAATTGGAGAAGAACCTGGAAACTGGTCTGCACAGGGTGATTCAAACAAAGGTATGGCTGTTAAACATGTTGTCATGTTAGTTTTCTTTGATTTAGGCTTGGCATTAGCAAATATTTGATAGGTCATATGATCGCAGGATCAACAATTCTTGGAACAGATCAACGACCTCGAACGGAAGGTAATGAACAATAAGTGGGTTTATTAGTTGTTGCACTGTAATTTATGGTCAACTTTTTCATGTATTGTTTAGCTTCTGTAGTTTATGGTCATCTTTTTTTGTGTGAACTACTAGATGATTTAGCTATGACCTATTACATCTACCACGTTTATCTTGTAAATTGTAAGAGCGTTTTTTTTTTTAACTTTGGTTGACCTAGTAACTTGTTGCTGCCAATACAGGATCAAACTCATGTGATTTTGGTATGAATACTGGAATCTGGAACTAGTCTAGAATACTTGAAAACCATTTGTATGAAATAAGGATTGAGTGAATGTTGATTCTTAAATAATTAAGTACAATAATAGTCAAGATTTCTTACCTCTAAAGGACCATTATATTGGCTATTCATGGAAAGCTAGCTTGCTGGCCTTTGTTAAAATTAAGTGATAAGATTGCTTAGCTTGCATATAATCAATATTCTGTTGGGGATGTTGGATCATGATACCTGTATACATTTAGCAACTGAAATTCTTTTAATGGATATATAAAATACATAAGTGGAATTGCAGTGCTAACTTTTTTTCTATATCTTTTTTGCGAAACACACACACACCAAGCCTCATAGGGGCAAAGCAACGTTGTTTTGTTTTAAACACATTTCCGTGATCAGTAGTATCTTTTTAGTAGAGGGTAAACCTTTTTAAATTTACAGAAAAACTGATTGCCAAATACAATGAATTAAACTCATTCTATTGCAACTTCAACAGAAACATTCATGTCTTCAGTTTTAGGACAGTTATCTTGTAGTGAATGCTCTTGTCCTAGTTTAAGAATATAGAGGTTTAGGCTGACGCCTAAAGCTGTTCAAATGTTGCAGTAGCAGATGAAATCGTTTTATTGGGGGTGGGGTGGGGTGGGGGCATAGAACTACATCAGACAATTTACTGCTGAACTTAGGGTCCAAACATACAAGTTTTGATAGCGAGAGAGTTACAAGAGTAAAAAGCAAAAATCACTAACTGCTAAGTTACATTCTCAAACAACATCCCCAATTAGTGGTGGACTGACTGGTGGCCTTTGTCCAGTGTGACCAAAAAAGGAGAGGGGTGGTGTTCAGAGTCCACATTCTTGATGATTTGGCTGGTGGTGACATTTTTTGTCTTTAAAGTCTTCCAAAGGCTCCATGGAGCAGAGGTTATCACCGTTTTTATGATAACATGTCAACGTGGATTGAACTCTTGCTGTTGCAAAATCCATGCCCCGAACATCCCAGAGTTCTGCTTCTTTGAGATCATGGGGTACCAGGACGTTGAGCCAGGACCATCCTGCTTTGCACGACAGAAGAAGAGATGCACCTGGTCAGCTGCAAGGGAATCTGTTTTCTTGCATACGGCCCTCATTAGTTTTAAAATACAACGTACAAAGCTTGCTATGTATATTTTCTGTAGGTTCTTCCTACTGTTCCAAAAATACTATTGCAAGTTAGAAGCTAATTTTTCCCATACTTCACTGCAGAGTACACAGATGGCAGAGGAGAACATGCAACTGAGGAATCAAGTAACTTCACTTCTTTAGCTAGCCTTCGTTTCTTTCAGAAGGATCCATCTGATGATCTGAACACATACTTGCATTTCGTTTTGATACCTCAACTGAACACAGTTATCCCAGATACCCCCAGCTGGCAAGCAAGTGGTTGCTGATACTGAAAATGTTATTGCTGAAGATGGGCAATCCTCTGAATCAGTGATGACTGCCTTGCACTCTGGAAGTTCACAGGATAATGATGATGGTTCAGATGTATCTCTAAAGCTAGGGTCAGTAGCCTCTGACTCAGGATACAATACTAGAATAGTGTTCATTCAAACTTTCCAAATTTGTATGAAAAGGTGCTAATCTTTAACGTTTAATATTAGCACCTTTTTATCCTTTTTATTATCGACGGAGGGAATACTTACTGCAGTCACCATCTTGCAGGTTGCCTTGTATTGCATGGAAGTAAACGGCAAAAGAGGCTCCGTGTGGATCTGGGTGGAGCTGCGGCCTCAGCGGATAGGCACTTGTGTTATGGTCTTACGGACGACCCCGACTACTGCAATAATCTTGCATTGGAAGCGAGATCAGTGAACCTGATTTGTCATCCGTGTGGCTTCATGATGCGATGTTCCGCTTGTACCGTTTGCTAGGATGTTGACTGAGCGTTTAGAATCATGTCACTTTTGTTCCTATATATCATTGTTGTACTGGTCGTGAAATCTATCTACTTTATGCAAAATTTGTCATCCTTGTGGCTTCATGATGCGATGTTCTGCTTGTACCGTTTGCTAGGATGTTGACTGAGCGTTTAGAATCATGTCACTTTTATTCCTATATATAATTGTGTACCGGTCGTGAAATCTATCTACTTTATGCAAAATTATGACCTATGGCTTGCAACTTCTCTATTGTTTTACTGTAAATAGCGGCAATGTGAATGGCGCGACGTAAGATGTGCTCAAGCTTTCTTCGTGTTTGGTGAAAAGCACTGTTTAATTTTCTTAACTACCTCTTTCTCTAAGTCACATAATAGTATATAATTAACTTTGCATGCTTGATTGGAAATCAGTAGATGTACGAACAAATAATAACTAGCACAGGTCCCCGTGCTTCGCACGGGGCAGGAAAAATATGGAGACTCGGATTGATGTAAAAAGACATAATTGGCATATATCATAAAGTTGATACAGATATACAATATTAATTTTATATGTGACATGATTCAGAATTTGGAGATCATTATATAATTAGAACATCAAAGAGTCTCTGAGCATGGAACCATCAGAAAGTAGGAGTGAAGCAACACAGTGAGGCTTCTATTGGCATTTGTTTATTCTAAGAAAGCATTACTCACCTTTTCTGGAAACCAAAGTCCTGGTTGTGTTGTCGTCAAGAACTACTAAAGCAAATGCAGGCGTTCTGTCAGTTTTGGTTTAGCATATGCTTCGACGCGGTCCAGAGGGTGTTTCTAGTAATTGTGGTCACCCATTAAGAATACTTAAGAGAACAGCAGAAGCTCTTTAGATGAACCATACGGTAAGTACGTCACTAATTTGAACTATGGATTCACGGTAACTACGTCACTAATTTGAACTCTGGATTCCTGGATAATATAACAAAGAGTTAAAAAGGAAAATATTAAATATTTGACATTAATTAGAGCCACGACTCTGGGCGGCGCGGCGTTGGGAGCCAGGCAGGTGTGAATAATTAGGGCATGATTTTAGAATAATTATAGAAGTTGAATAGAATTATTTGGAGTTAGGATGAAGGGGTTGTGAATTAACAAAGGTTAAATGAGATTTATTTAATAGGATATAAACTTGGGAATTAATTTTGGAAAATTGGAATTATAAAACTGGAATGTGAGAGCTTGGGTAGGATCTAGTGTGTACTTAGTTTATTTAGAAATTTTCTGGGAATTTTTCTATAATTGGGAAATATACATTTACTCCTTCGTGTACGTTTCTCCGGGTAGACGTAGCAATTTCTGGACCGCTGACGCGCAGGGTCAGAGTCTGACCGAAAACTGTTCCGTGGGCTTGCTCTGCCTTGCCATGCACCGATCTGGGCCTTGCTCCTTTTTGTGCCTTTATTTCACATGGACCGCACTCATGGAGGAAGGGAGAGAGGAAGTTGGTCAAGCTGCAAGGCGCGGTGAGGTTTCGGAAGGCTCTGGTGTCTGCAGTCGTGGACAGATGGACGGCTGTAGCGTGTGGAGCGTGGATCGGACGGTTCAGGTTGGGCACTGTAGCTATACTCACAAAAATCACTGTACCGTAGTGTCATATCTCTTCAGTTAGAACATAGCAAATATGCAAATTTGAATGAGCAACTTGCGGAATCAAGCCTTCGACTCAGGTACATCTGATTCTTTGTTTGTACATGATCAATGGAAAAAATATTTTCTACATGGCATATGTTATGATGCCTCATGTTTTCTTTATAGGCAGATGAGAGGCGAAGAACTTGAGGGATTGAGTGTTGAAGAACTTCATCAATTGGAGAAGAACCTGGAAACTGGTCTGCACAGGGTGATTCAAACAAAGGTATGGCTGTTAAACATGTTGTCATGTTAGTTTTCTTTGATTTAGGCTTGGCATTAGCAAATATTTGATAGGTCATATGATCGCAGGATCAACAATTCTTGGAACAGATCAACGACCTCGAACGGAAGGTAATGAACAATAAGTGGGTTTATTAGTTGTTGCACTGTAATTTATGGTCAACTTTTTCATGTATTGTTTAGCTTCTGTAGTTTATGGTCATCTTTTTTTGTGTGAACTACTAGATGATTTAGCTATGACCTATTACATCTACCACGTTTATCTTGTAAATTGTAAGAGCGTTTTTTTTTTTTTTAACTTTGGTTGACCTAGTAACTTGTTGCTGCCAATACAGGATCAAACTCATGTGATTTTTGGTATGAATACTGGAATCTGGAACTAGTCTAGAATACTTGAAAACCATTTGTATGAAATAAGGATTGAGTGAATGTTGATTCTTAAATAATTAAGTACAATAATAGTCAAGATTTCTTACCTCTAAAGGACCATTATATTGGCTATTCATGGAAAGCTAGCTTGCTGGCCTTTGTTAAAATTAAGTGATAAGATTGCTTAGCTTGCATATAATCAATATTCTGTTGGGGGATGTTGGATCATGATACCTGTATACATTTAGCAACTGAAATTCTTTTAATGGATATATAAAATACATAAGTGGAATTGCAGTGCTAACTTTTTCTATATCTTTTTGCGAAAACACACACACACCAAGCCTCATAGGGGCAAAGCAACGTTGTTTTGTTTTAAACACATTTCCGTGATCAGTAGTATCTTTTTAGTAGAGGGTAAACCTTTTAAATTTACAGAAAAACTGATTGCCAAATACAATGAATTAAACTCATTCTATTGCAACTTCAACAGAAACATTCATGTCTTCAGTTTTAGGACAGTTATCTTGTAGTGAATGCTCTTGTCCTAGTTTAAGAATATAGAGGTTTAGGCTGACGCCTAAAGCTGTTCAAATGTTGCAGTAGCAGATGAAATCGTTTTTATTGGGGTGGGGTGGGGTGGGGGCATAGAACTACATCAGACAATTTACTGCTGAACTTAGGGTCCAAACATACAAGTTTTGATAGCGAGAGAGTTACAAGAGTAAAAAGCAAAAATCACTAACTGCTAAGTTACATTCTCAAACAACATCCCCAATTAGTGGTGGACTGACTGGTGGCCTTTGTCCAGTGTGACCAAAAAAAGGAGAGGGGGGTGGTGTTCAGAGTCCACATTCTTGATGATTTGGCTGGTGGTGACATTTTTGTCTTTAAAGTCTTCCAAAGGCTCCATGGAGCAGAGGTTATCACCGTTTTTATGATAACATGTCAACGTGGATTGAACTCTTGCTGTTGCAAAATCCATGCCCCGAACATCCCAGAGTTCTGCTTCTTTGAGATCATGGGGTACCAGGACGTTGAGCCAGGACCATCCTGCTTTGCACGACAGAAGAAGAGATGCACCTGGTCAGCTGCAAGGGAATCTGTTTTCTTGCATACGGCCCTCATTAGTTTTAAAATACAACGTACAAAGCTTGCTATGTATATTTTCTGTAGGTTCTTCCTACTGTTCCAAAAAATACTATTGCAAGTTAGAAGCTAATTTTTCCCATACTTCACTGCAGAGTACACAGATGGCAGAGGAGAACATGCAACTGAGGAATCAAGTAACTTCACTTCTTTAGCTAGCCTTCGTTTCTTTCAGAAGGATCCATCTGATGATCTGAACACATACTTGCATTTCGTTTTGATACCTCAACTGAACACAGTTATCCCAGATACCCCCAGCTGGCAAGCAAGTGGTTGCTGATACTGAAAAATGTTATTGCTGAAGATGGGCAATCCTCTGAATCAGTGATGACTGCCTTGCACTCTGGAAGTTCACAGGATAATGATGATGGTTCAGATGTATCTCTGAAGCTAGGGTCAGTAGCCTCTGACTCAGGATACAATACTAGAATAGTGTTCATTCAAACTTTCCAAATTTGTATGAAAAGGTGCTAATCTTTAACGTTTAATATTAGCACCTTTTTATCCTTTATTATCGACGGAGGGAATACTTACTGCAGTCACCATCTTGCAGGTTGCCTTGTATTGCATGGAAGTAAACGGCAAAAAAGAGGCTCCGTGTGGATCTGGGTGGAGCTGCGGCCTCAGCGGATAGGCACTTGTGTTATGGTCTTACGGACGACCCCGACTACTGCAATAATCTTGCATTGGAAGCGAGATCAGTTAACCTGATTTGTCATCCTTGTGGCTTCATGATGCGATGTTCCGCTTGTACCGTTTGCTAGGATGTTGACTGAGCGTTTAGAATCATGTCACTTTTGTTCCTATATATCATTGTTGTACTGGTCGTGAAATCTATCTACTTTATGCAAAATTTGTCATCCTTGTGGCTTCATGATGCGATGTTCTGCTTGTACCGTTTGCTAGGATGTTGACTGAGCGTTTAGAATCATGTCACTTTTATTCCTATATATAATTGTGTACCGGTCGTGAAATCTATCTACTTTATGCAAAATTATGACCTATGGCTTGCAACTTCTCTATTGTTTTACTGTAAATAGCGGCAATGTGAATGGCGCGACGTAAGATGTGCTCAAGCTTTCTTCGTGTTTGGTGAAAAGCACTGTTTAATTTTCTTAACTACCTCTTTCTCTAAGTCACATAATAGTATATAATTAACTTTGCATGCTTGATTGGAAATCAGTAGATGTACGAACAAATAATAACTAGCACAGGTCCCCGTGCTTCGCACGGGGCAGGAAAATATGGAGACTCGGATTGATGTAAAAAGACATAATTGGCATATATCATAAAGTTGATACAGATATACAATATTAATTTTATATGTGACATGATTCAGAATTTTGAGATCATTATATAATTAGAACATCAAAGAGTCTCTGAGCATGGAACCATCAGAAAGTAGGAGTGAAGCAACACAGTGAGGCTTCTATTGGCATTTGTTTATTCTAAGAAAGCATTACTCACCTTTTCTGGAAACCAAAGTCCTGGTTGTGTTGTCGTCAAGAACTACTAAAGCAAATGCAGGCGTTCTGTCAGTTTTGGTTTAGCATATGCTTCGACGCGGTCCAGAGGGTGTTTCTAGTAATTGTGGTCACCCATTAAGAATACTTAAGAGAACAGCAGAAGCTCTTTAGATGAACCATACGGTAAGTACGTCACTAATTTGAACTATGGATTCACGGTAACTACGTCACTAATTTGAACTCTGGATTCCTGGATAATATAACAAAGAGTTAAAAAAGGAAAATATTAAATATTTGACATTAATTAGAGCCACGACTCTGGGCGGCGCGGCGTTGGGAGCCAGGCAGGTGTGAATAATTAGGGCATGATTTTAGAATAATTATAGAAGTTGAATAGAATTATTTGGAGTTAGGATGAAGGGGTTGTGAATTAACAAAGGTTAAATGAGATTTATTTAATAGGATATAAACTTGGGAATTAATTTTGGAAAATTGGAATTATAAAACTGGAATGTGAGAGCTTGGGTAGGATCTAGTGTGTACTTAGTTTATTTAGAAATTTTCTGGGAATTTTTCTATAATTGGGAAATATACATTTACTCCTTCGTGTACGTTTCTCCGGGTAGACGTAGCAATTTCTGGACCGCTGACGCGCAGGGTCAGAGTCTGACCGAAAACTGTTCCGTGGGCTTGCTCTGCCTTGCCATGCACCGATCTGGGCCTTGCTCCTTTTTGTGCCTTTATTTCACATGGACCGCACTCATGGAGGAAGGGAGAGAGGAAGTTGGTCAAGCTGCAAGGCGCGGTGAGGTTTCGGAAGGCTCTGGTGTCTGCAGTCGTGGACAGATGGACGGCTGTAGCGTGTGGAGCGTGGATCGGACGGTTCAGGTTGGGCACTGTAGCTATACTCACAAAAATCACTGTACCGCTACAGTGCCCGAGCTTCCTCACGTTTAAAGGAGTTATATAGATTAGGTATATCCTGAATAATCAAAAAAGGTACTCCTTCCATCTCAAATTTATAAGTCATTCTAAGAATCTTGGAGAGTCAAAAGATCTAAAGTTTGATCAAATTTATACGATAAGATACTAATATTTAAGATGCCAAGTAAGTATCATTGAATTCTTGGTTACATATATTTTCATAATATATCTATTTGATGTCATAAACCTTTTAAATTCTCTCTATAATTTTGATCAAAATTGAAATGATTTGATTTTTCAAGATTCTTGGAATGCTTTATAATTTGGTATGGAGGGAGTATATCTTGAATAGATTCAAAACGGGATCCCACAAAAATAGGAGGGAAACACCCTCTCCCGTTTACAAATAGGATCATGCAAATATAGAAACATGTGTGTAACAAAAAATAGAAAACTGGTAGGATCGGCACAGATTTTTTCATCATCCGCTACCTGTGATGTGTGTCTTGTTCCTTTCCCCTGACCATCGTCCCTAAGATCAAATTGATGTAGAAAACGTCCTTTTGACCTCCATAAACCCTCGAGACAGTATGCTTTTTTTTTTTTAATAGTTGTGAACTGTTAACATTTCTTAACTTTTGAAACAACTTGTTTTTGCACCATTGTCTCGTGTAGATACTCTAGTATCTATTTACTATTATGATTACCTTAGTATGTACACTAGTGTGTTATCACTTGATTGTATCTATAACCATGTTGGTGTAGAAAAGCGTAGAATGTGTTGTCATCAAAGTTGCGAATGACATGATTTATAGATCACAAACACCAACAATACAAAAACAAATTTTAGAAGAAAAAGAGATTGTAGATAAAGAGGGTATCAAATAGTGAGCTTAGCACGTGTCACAGCCTTCAACGTAGTTTTGTTTGCCAACAACCAACATCGACTAAGCTTAAAATTAGTCTATTGAATATTCATACAATCTCAACCTAGGTACTATATATAAGATAGAGCATGACTTTGTAGAAACCTCTGAAACTCGTTTAATAGTTTTCTAAGCAAAAAAAAAATCTATGATTTTTTCTAAGATTAAATCAGATTTAAGATATTCAATTATCTGTTTTATCCCCTCAAAGCTAAACCATCGACTATCATCATCTACTCCCTCCGGCCCCAAGATATAAGGCGTAACTATTATTTTTTTCTTGCCCCATTATATAAGGCGTGCTCTTTCTAAAGGTACGTATATTAATACACTAGTAGTAGTGCTGAGAGAGAGAATTAAATGTGTTTCTTGGTTTTTGAACCCGAGGTCGTTACGCCTTATATCGTGGGACGCAGGGAGTATGATGTAAAAATAAATGGTTTTAAAATTAAAGGGAGATTACAAAATTATAGTAGGCACTAAATGAGAGTGAAAACCGACGTGCGTGAAAGTTGTGGAGGTTACAAATGAGAGAGCAAAAATTTAATACTCTTGATTTCTGCTATAATAAAAAACGTGGTCGTCTAGGCCCAACAGAATCGGTCCCAACGGCTCCAGCACGGCGCGGCGGCACGGCGGCAGCAACCAACTTCGCCAACAGACTCCGTGCCACCACCAAACCAACACCTCGCACCACCCAACACCTCACGAGGCGGAGCCCCTTGCCCAGTTTGCCCCTCGCCTAGTCGCCTGTCCACTGTCCTGTCCGGTCCGGTCCTCCCAATCCTCCGTCACTCCTCCCCTCCCTCCTGTTTTGAACTGACCACGCCGCCCGACGCTGCTCTGCGAGCCTGCAAAGCTGCAACAGTGTTGCAGCAACACACCGTCGCCTCGCTTTTCTTCGCTCACGCCGCCGCCGCCGCCGTCGCGCGCCTTGACAAGTCCGGCGCTAGGTCTTGCTTCCTCCTCCCCAGCTTGTCGTGGCAATGGAAGACGGCGGCGAGGGCTCCGCGGCTGCGGCTGCGTCCGCTGAGGCGGCGGCCGCCGAGGAGGTGGTGGCGAGGAACCCTAGGTGCTTCCTCGACGTGAGCATCGGCGGGGAGCTGGAGGGGCGGATCGTGGTGGAGCTCTACGCCTCCGTGGCGCCGCGCACGGCGGAGAACTTCCGCGCGCTCTGCACCGGCGAGAAGGGCGTCGGCGCCGAAACCGGCGTGAAGCTCCACTACAAGGTGCGCTCCGGTTGGCTCCCGTGTGCATTTTTTTCCCCGGCTGCAGGGGGGGGGTGGGGTTTGATGTAGTGCGGTTGCATGTCGGGGTTTAATGCGGTACCGTAGGCATTTCGATATGGGGTCGTGTGATCTTGTTGGTCGAATTGGGGTTCTGTCCTCTCTAGTAGTGCGATTCGATTCGAAGATTAGCAATTACGTTTTGGAATTTTGGTTGGTGCAAATAGAGAGGTTTGCTCGAGATTAATTTAGTTCTCAATTCTGTAACTACCGTTCGTTCGCTCGGTCGAATTTTAGCTGTAAACTTCGTCAGGGGTGACTCATGAACCAGTACTACAATGATTTCGCGCCGACTGGTGCAGCTGTCAGCTTCTGGTGTGCTTTTTACTGTCAGTGGAAGTCCCCTCTGGCCCCTGGCTCTCGGAGCCTGGTCTGATGTACTAAATAAATGCAACTTGATCGGTGCAGATGTACTGTTATTGCAGCTTATCCAATAGTTAGTTTTGATGTGCAAGTGACGTGCGATTATAGTTTTAATTTGTAGAGTTTGTTTTACTTCATTCAATGCTCTCTTTCCAAGGCCTTTTGCTTTGTTATTTGTAAAATCTAAATGGCCGTGCTGCTTTGCAACTAGTTTTGATGTAGTACTTCCTACTGGTGGTGCTACTAGTGCTGGTACAGGTAAACATGGCCCTACCTCCATTTTGGACCTCATCACACTCCGCATGCATTTGTCCTTCCAATAGTTGCAATCTTTTATAGTAATCTGAAGTACTTGCTGAAAGCCCACACATACGGACATACCATTGGGCATTCAAGACTTTCAAGGTTCATATATTTTTGTGGTTAACATTTTGTGTGGACAGTGTTTTGTTGGCAGTGTGTGGTGTGATATGGCATTCTTGGTTTGAGATGGTTTACATTTTGAGTCAGCTCTGTCAATTGTCACTTTAAAAGCTGAGGTTCTTCAAAGTCATGTGTTGGAATGATGATGCATGAGCATTACTCAAATACACAATTGACACAGTAGTGACTACCATTTCCACTCTGCTGTTTGCAATTACATGTATCATGATCTTAGTGGGACTTCCATGCTTGTACTTTGTATTGGTGGGGACTCATATTTTGGGAGTTGCTTTTCCATTTCTTTGTAAGAGCTTGGTGGTGTCTATGATGTTAGTTGGATGTAGTTAGCAGAAGTGCATAATCATTGCCTTCAGACTTTATAAGTCATTATTCATTCCTTTGCTGAAAGGAAGATGATGGTAAGCCTTTTGTTATATAGACCAGAATTGGTCTGTTCTTTCTCGACAACTAATTCCACTTTTGCCCTCTGCCAATTGATGTCTATTTTTCTGTCTAGATTTTTAACCTCCAGTTTTTTTTTTTTTTTTTCCTGACAACCTTAAATGTTTCTTGGGACCAAAAATGTTACTTTCAGGGCTCATTTTTTCATCGCATAGTCAAGGGTTTTATGGTGCAAGCTGGAGATATAACTGCTGGTGATGGAACTGGGGAGAGTCGATATATGGATTGAATTTTGAGGATGAGAATTTTGTCTTGAAGCATGAGAGAAAAGGGATGCTATCAATGGCAAATGCTGGCCCCAACACAAATGGGTCTCAGTTTTTCATCACTACCACCCGAACACCTCACCTGGATGGGAGCCATGTTGTATTTGGAAGGGCTATAAAAGGAATGGGGGTGGTTCGTGCAATGGAGCATATTTCTGTTGATGAAGCTGATCGTCCGACTGATGATATTGTTATTGTTGATTGTGGAGAACTTCCAGAAGGTGCCAATGATGGAGTTGTAAATTTTTTCAAGGATGGTGACATGTATCCTGATTGGCCGATTGATCTCGATGAAAAGCCTGCAGAAATTTCTTGGTGGATGGATGCTGTGGAGTCTGCAAAGGCTTTTGGAAATGAAAGCTTTAAGGTTCCTTTTCTTTTCTTGACTGCGTCTTATGTCATGTACTCTTTTTAAGCCCATGCATTATTTCAACTGTGGCAAACAGTCTCTATTATGCTATTCAGGTTAGTAGCAAACTAGAAGCCATACAGTTAGCTAATGAACTTCATGTCAATTTCAAAACACAGCATTTTTTGAACACATTATTGAACTTCACTTGATAAGTTAGCTATTTTGGAAATCCAGCTACAGTCTGCATGTCTTGTGTTTTGATTTTAGCCAAATTGTTTGCTAAACCTAAATGCATTTTGGATGTTGCAGAAACAGGATTACAAGACAGCGCTCAGAAAATACAGGAAATCCATGCGATACTTAGATCTTTGCTGGGAGAAAGAAGACATTGATGAAGGTAGTTTTCCCTTTTTCTCATCACTGTTTAGTTTGTTTATTTTAAAGCTTGGTAATTAAAGATCAGCACACATTTAGTCCTGACACTCTATTTATGCTCAGAGAGGAGCACCGCTCTGCGCAAAACAAAGTCAATTATATTCACAAATAGCTCTGTAAGTTCTGTTTCAGCCTCTTGTTCTTGCAATGTTCTATTTTCTGCATCATTAGTGTTTTCGTTAACTATACCTACAGTTGAGCTGTCTGTTAGATGTGCAAACATTACTATGTCCTGCTAGTATATTGAAGCCAATTGTAACTTCTTCAGGCTTGCAAACTGAAGCTGGGAGATTTCGAGGGTGCTTTGTTAGATGCAGATTTTGCACTGCGTGAAAGGGAGGACAATCGAAAAGCTTTTTTTTCCGACAAGGACAGGTTAATGTCTGTCTTCGGTATTGAATTATGGAAACATATAATTTTATAAACTTCAAACATCATATCACAAATAACCTTGTGTCGTGTATGTGCAATAAGCCTGGTTTGGCCAAAAACTGTGACTAATGAAGCATTACTTTTCCCATGATTTTTTCTCTATATGTAAATGTATTTGGATAGTTTTACTTAATATGCGGAAAATATAACTGGCTTATTTGCATGTCTCTTTTCGAGGAATGCCTACTCATATATGTCACATTCCTGCCACACTATCATAGTTTTGTAAGTGCAATTCTTGCTATTACTGATACCGTATTAAGTCCTTGTTGTCTTGTCACTGGTAGGACTTACTTTTATTGTCTTTTGTAATCAAATACTTCCGTTTCTTCATAGTCAGTTCAAACCTCCTTTCAGACACGTCTGGTTTCACATCATAACCACATTGCAGGTACGCATGGCACTCAACCATATTGATGCAGCAGTTGAGAGCTTCAAGCAAGCGCTGGAGTTAGAGCCAAATGATGGTTTGTGTATCACCCTGTCTTCACTTGTTATTAATCTTTTGTTCACAACTGAAATGACTGGATTTTGTTTTTGACATCCTCTAGGAGGAATTAAGCGAGAGCTTGCTGCTGCAAAAAAGAAGGTTGGTTTGTTACTTGTGTGAATCTTAGGACTAAGATACCATCTTTTTCTGGATTTTCACTGGAAATTCTGGCAGATCTCTGACAGGCGAGATCGGGAGAAGAAGGCGTTTTCAAAGTTGTTCCAACCTTCAGGAGGATCAGAGAAGGGTGACAAGGTACTTTTCTGCTACCACATTCTGTTTCCTTAATAAAAGTGTTAGTCTGGATCTTTGGATATGACAGGAGTCATTGCCTGCTATTACTGTTGAGCAGAAGTGTTTGATGATTTGTTTCGTTCTCTTGTAGGAGAATAGCTGATCCTGGAAGTTTAACTTTTCATAGTTATTCTCTTGTTGCAAGTCAAAGTTTTTAGGTAAAGATAAAGTAACCAGATCTTGTTTTGCATCCTACAGCCAATATATCCTTTGTTTTTTCATGAGCGTGCTTTTATTAGACAATGAAGAGTTCTGAACATGGTTTTGCTTGCACATTCTGAGTTCATGGTTTATGTTCTTCAGGTAACAGAAGGGAGTTTGCACGACGGGCCGGGGAATACCCTCGTTAGATGACCGAAATAGTGGGGGTGACACCAGAGCCTTTTTGTTTCCAGCCTGGAAGGAACCATGATATGATTCACAATGTTGTCGTAGAATGTATTGCCTGGCAATGACTTAGCAGTCAGATTCTCAGACACATATTGCCTGGCATTGACTTAACAGTCGGTTTTGGTCAGTGAATCACCATTGACTTAACGGCGAGTGGTACCGGCATGCGCGTACTTTTGCTTATTTTGCCTTGTGTCAGTGCAATGGAGTTATTTTAAGCATACTAGTAGCCAGCCAGTAGTACCATGTAATGTAGTAGACCTGAAGTGGGGTTGCACACAAATCTGGAACCATCAATGCAACTATGCAAGCACAATAGTGCAATTCTACAAACTCATTTCAGTGCGGCACCTGATAACTCTACGTAGACTTCCTATGGTGTCTATGCATTGTAATTGTCTAGGCCCAGGTCCCTTAAGGCCGACGAGGCAGCATCTTTACAGCTTCCGTGCAGTGCCTTGGCCTTTCTAATAAGCTTCTCTGCACCGTCATTAAGCAGGATGGTCCTGCAATGGCAGCACCAAATGTTAGTGTTAGGATGTACAATGGAATTGGAATGACGTCCAGAGATCTCCTTGTTAGCCAGACTGATTCTACGTAAGTTATTGATGTCAAAAGGAGGAAAGATGGGTACGTTCACAGCATACCTGTTCTCAGGGTTTCGGACAACAAGATTGCGAATCATAAGGCATGCTTGCTTCTGAGTCTGGCCGGAGGGGAGGGGAACCTTTGCATTGACTGTATCGCCAGAGTTCCATAGCCACCTTCCATTGCACGTGCTGCGTTTTCTGGTGACCTCAGTGTGAGGACCGTCACCATAGACATAACCTACACATTCATTGACCTCAGGACGTATCTCAATAAATAAATTCTTCAGTCTCAAAACAGAAATTCTTCAGTATTCCAATTTCAATAGTACCTCTTGAATTATAGCAGGATCTTCAGGAAATCTTGATGTCAACTTTAGGAACCTATCGAAACCACCTCGCTGAATGATAACAGACTTGTTTGCATCGCTTGCAGCAAGCTTAAAGAAGAAAAAGAAATGTGATGTTTGGTCTATTGAAAGTTGAATGTTCTCAAGCAGAAAAGGTAGCAGTGCTACAGCACACTACCATACCTCGGACAACAAAGAGCAGCAAGATCTTGCTATAACTTTGTTCTTCTGCTCACCAGCCTCATCAATGCATTGAAATAGCACATCAATTCCACCACTTTCCGATATGGAACGACATATTTCATCCTGTGGCAACACACAACAGAAGATGGTAAAGCTTTCCTATGTCATCTCATAACCAAATAAGTGTAGCTACCTTTTGCTTTATAAACATAGTTCCTTCAAGGATGGCTAACGGTTTATTATAAAGAGTATCATATTTTCAAGCGCTAGATTTTTCTGAATACTGGCCACATGAAAATTAAATTTTGACTTGCCAGGTGCTAGCTACAGATGAAAGAGTAAACCCATAAGGACCTATTTGGACACGGGGTTATCACATCAAATCCATAGTCCATACGATTTAGTTGAAATCTGAATCCCGAACTTGCCAAAGTGGATACCCTCGTGAGAAGTTATTCCTTCCAATTAAAATGAAGCTTGAACAGGTTAAAAATTGATAACATTGCAAAGCTTACATTGACAGCAATCGACTTTAAAGCAGCACAAGCAGATGGCAAGCTGGAAGGAGCAACTTGCTCACGAAGTGCATTGACAAGAACTTCCGCAACCCCAATCTCAGCAAATCTCCGAGAGTATCCATATACCTGGCCAAGTTCATCTGTTAGCCATATTTCAATTACCATATGTCAAGGAAAAATATGTACTGGCTATAAACACATCAAGGCAAATTTAGAATCGAAGTTTGCAATTGAGATACACATGCTCTGATGAATTGAGAATGGTTGCATACAAAAAGAAAAAAAAAAAAAGAAGGGCATAACAATGTCACCCAATACTGAAGCTAACACCTAGCACTTCATAGTATGTTAAGATGTGCCTTTAGTATCTAATCATTACCAGAACTATTTAGTAGTAAATTGCAAGTTAGAAATCTGAGTCTATTCAAATGACTACTGAACTGCTGCTTTTTGCTTCTTGTTGCATTCTTTGAAATGGTACCAAGAAGTTACAATATTAACAAATGAAATACAGAATCACCCCATGCACACGACTAGGTATTAGCACAAAGCTATTCACCATGTCACAATCTATTTCCATCACAGATCACATAGCAAATGCACTGCCAAGTATTTCCATAAACCACCGCATATTAGCAATTAGCATAGAAACTGGTGCAGCTGCTAATGTGAAACCCTAAAACTGTGAACATAGGACACACCTGAGAAGCCACCACTCGGTTGTCATCAGGCGTCAACAGAACACGTATGGCATCGTACAAGCTTTGCACATTAGCTTTTGATTTATCCTTCATAACCCGCAAAATGAGTTCATCAACCTTCAGGTCCATAAAGGACTCTTTTCACAACTTCATTGCCAGCAGAACCTGCTGCCACAACACTAAATCCAGCATCCAATAAATCTGAATTTTCTGAGCCTCCTTTCAAGAGATCCATGACAATTTTGGGTCCCTCACTTTGTCTGAACTTTTCAGTGCTTGCCACATCTGCCGATTAAATATTTCCTTAAGTTAGAACAGAATGGAGGTGTACAAGACCTTTCTCAGCACCAGTTTGCAGTGCAAGATCAAGAAAAAATAAATACTAATAAAATATAATGAGGTAAAATAACTATGTGTAGAACCATAACTGATATGTAGCAGGGTATACAGAACAGGACATTTATAGCTGTGTGCGGTTTATGAAACTGCATATGGATGGAGGTTTATATAATGCCCATAAACAGCGATTGGAATACAACAACTGTGTGGTTGATTTTTTTTTTCTGAAAATGTTGAAAACACTACTTTCTAGCATTCCATTTCATAACGTTCAGGCACTTATAATT
This sequence comes from Hyparrhenia diplandra, assembly GCA_015847255.1. Taxonomy (NCBI): domain Eukaryota; kingdom Viridiplantae; phylum Streptophyta; class Magnoliopsida; order Poales; family Poaceae; genus Hyparrhenia; species Hyparrhenia diplandra. The sequence continues at coordinate 77,921 of JADLZK010007477.1, forward strand.
GCAAGTTCAGCTGAGCAGAAACATTTAGCCGCTTCCAAATGCATCTTCACAATACCCAGGAATATGCACATGCTATCTTGCTAGTTAAAAAAACTGTACCAGGAAGTCATTAGTACAAGCATGTTGTGAATAGAAGAACAACTTGAGTTGCCAAACAAAATTATGCATCTGAGAAAACCCGCAAGGACCAATGTCATACCACGGAGCACGGAGCTCAGCGTCTTCAAGGCCGATGCAATCAACCTCTCCTGCTGAACCCGAGCGGACGCACACAGGGCGACGAGCGCCTCCACGACGCCATTCCGTACCGCGATCGCTGCATTCTCCGAGCCCTCGCCGGAGCAGCACAGGCCGCGCAACTCATCGAGCAGAGAGACGAGTCCGTCGAGATCCTGCTCCGACCCGCCGCTGGCGCTGTGAGAGGCCTTCAGTTGGTCCAGAACTCGCACCACCGGGCTCACCTCCGCCTCGGCGGCATCTCCCGGCACGCGCTTAATGATCCCTGCACGAAGCGGCGAAGTGCTGGGTGAAGATTGCAAGGGTGCAGAGAACATCGGGGTGCGGATCTGACGAAGAGTGGTTACCGGAGAGATCGGCGCCCTGGAGGGTGAGCGCCTCAACGGCGTCAGCGAGGGCCTCATCGGCGTCCATGCCGAGGTCCTCCATGTTCTCCCGGACCATGGCGTCGAAGGCCTCCTGCGAGATCGCGATCGCCATTTCCTTGCTCTACTTGTGGGCGTGGGCGCCGGTGTCGGCCAGTGCTGAATGGAAACGAACCGAAGGCTTTGCTTGGGTTTTCCCCTTTCCTAAGCGAAAGCCTAATGGCAATTTTGAATTTTGAATGGTCTCTGTCTTTTGCTTTCTCTATCGTACTAAGCTAAGATACGAATACGAATGGTTTTTGTTTTTCAAACTAAAATATGACATTAAAATAAAATTACTGGTATTTATAGTTTGTTTAGCTTTTTAAGAACTACCACCGTGCCAAAAGATATAGTCAGTTATGTCCTATGTAGTCAAACAATCGAAGGTGTTGTTTGCTTACTAGGGACTAAATTTTTTTTTAGTCTTGGGACTAATAAAAAAAATCCCTCCAAGAGATTATTTTAGGGACTAATAGAGAAAAAGTCTCAAAAACCCTCCTATTTGGTTTGGTAGAGACTAAAAGAGACTTTTTTTAGTCCCAAAGACTAAAAACTAAAAGTACCTAAACCAAACATCCCCTAAAGTTGATTAATTCATAAAAAAAATTTTAACACTAAATGGTTATCTACTACACCTATAAAGATAAACCCCACTAAGTATTTCTCTCAACATGCAAGACATCCACATCAAGATCCACTCAACAATCCACTACAAATTGCATTTATATCCAACTAGCATATGTAATTTCGATAGTTTTTCTTCATCCACCGACATGAATTTAGTTATCCACAAAAATAATATAAAATAATTTCATTCATATAACTATAAACAAAAATAGTCTATTTTTTTTTTAAAAAATTATTTGTAATCCCCGCAAAGAACAGCGGTATTCATCTAGTATTTGTTAATATATGCACGACGTATCCAACTATACCTACTTAGTTGACATCATAAATGTTGACGTATTTATATAATTTTGACCAAAGTCAAGGTGATTTGACTTTGTAATATATCATATTATAGTTACAAAATGTAGGTTTATTCAAGAAAAATATCATGCCCAGGGTTGTAGCCCTTCCAAGTCCCGCCGTGGGTCCGCTTCTCACTAGCAATAAGACTTAGGGTTTGCTTGGTTTATAGTTAAATTTTGCCATGCCAATAATTTTGCAAGCCAAAACTGAGTACACAATTTTTTTCATAGACTTGATAAGCTAAATGTGACAGGTTGACAAGTTTTGTAGCCTACCAAATGATAGTCAACGCCATGGCTAGCCAAATCTTTGCTTAGGCAAATTTTGGATGCCAACCAATGAGGCCCTTATAATGTAAAGCACGCCATCGTAAGAGCGTCTCCAGTGGCTTGTGTCAAATCGCTAGTTGCATGCACACGAATCGAACAAAAAAAAAGAGAAGCAATGAAGAGGCAAACCATGAGAGAGAGAGAGAGAGAGAGAGAGAGAGATGGACACATATTTCCAAGGAAGCTGTACGAGCCTAGGGTTTTGCTAGTCGCTAGCGAGATGATTTCTTGTCTTCTCTCTCCAATGAATAGAATAAAAATGCTCCTATTTGGAATGTCGTTGGGGATGCCCTAACATGCCATGATCTAGGAGTGAAAGCAATAGGATGGATGGAGGGTCGACAACACAAGGCATGCGTATTTATAAGTTCTCATTAACTTTTGGACCTCTTGAGGCTTATGTTGTTGTAATTAAAGTCATCTTGAAATTAGGAGAAAAATTATAGGTGTCTCTTTAAGTTTTGGACCTCTTAAGGCTTATTTATAGGTGCCTCTTTAAGTTTTGGACCTCTTAAGGCTTATGTTGTTGTTTCTAATTAGCATATAAATTTGCAGCTTTATTACTCCATCATTCATGCATTTAATTGTTCATTAGATACTTTGTATAATGATGCATTGTTTATAATGTTACAACATATGTTACACATTGATATATTTAGTTAAATATTGCTTATATTATAGGTATGGTTAAGTTTCTATAAGCTCCTAGGATTACATTTGGTTATACATACATGTTAAAAAAGAAGAACACCACTATTGATTACCTAACATCTATTTAATCATGTTATCCCTTCTGGTTGGTATGAATGAGTCACTGAGTCACAATTCAAAAATATCTGAAATATAATAGCAAATGTGTTTAGATCAATCTTTATACATCAGTATCAGTTGGCTACAAGACCAGACACGACCCCTACATAGCCTCTCACTTGTGTTGTTTTCTTTTTTTTTTTTTGGTACATGTGGTGTCCCTCATTTTCTCGTTGTAATGGGTTTTTTTTATTCGAGTCGCCTGGTTTCGTCCCACGAGTAATAGTTCTCTATTCATCTTATTTTGTGCTAATTGGCTCTAGTTACGGAGTTGGACGTGATTTTTTTTTTCAATATCTGCACATTTTTTCTTTTTTCCCTCGTTTAATAATATTAGCAGTAAAACTTTTGACGCCCCTTAAAAAAACAGGAGATAACACTAACAGTATACGAAAGGGTTGAAAATTTTAGTGAAATTTTGTCAAAATTTCATGAATTTTGGTAATTTCATTGGTGGTTGAAATAAAAACCCAACATTTTATAATACACTAATGTATCTGAAAAAATTCTGCGAAATTTTAACCGAGTTTTGTGAATTTCAGTTAATTTGGGGATGACTGATTTTTTTTTTTCGTATTGAAATTGAAAGCCTGATACGAACCTATCATTTGGTTGAGAGGGCACAATTGTTGTCCAAAACATAGTACGTGCCTCCTCGTGAGTCGTGACCCGCAACGTTGCGTCGGGCAAGATTCATCCTAACCAAATCCTCATGTGCATGTACGTGCTGTGCCGACCTGTTCAAGAAGATGCGTTGCACGTTTCACTAAAAGAAAGGGCGCGGTGGTTGCCCGGGCAGGGAAACATCTGTTCGTGGCTTGGATTGGGGTGACATCGGCACGTTGTGTTTGACCCTGGCGAGAGGAATGGAATGTCAGGGCAAGCAGTCAAATAATTCTGCGAATGTAGTAAGTAATCCGATTCAGGTGGTGCCGCCTTATTCAAATTTTTATGTAAATTATAAAACGAACAACACGTCATTACAATATCTTTAGTGATGTAATAAGTCATAACAAAAAGTGGTAATATTTATTAAAAAAAGTTGAATAAGCCAGGAGGTGAAAACACGATTTATATGTTCCCAAATGAACGGAGGAGGGAGTAATCCGATTCAGGTGGTCACACTGCCGCATCATTAGCAGTTAAGACGTGTGATCTGTGACTGATTGATCGACTGTGAAGTGATCTGGATGTTAATTATTGTGCTCGGCTTGAAGGATAATTGCCATACATGACCGAAGATCACAACATGATTTATCAGCGAATAACGATCAAATCGACTTTACCCAGCGATGTTTTAGACAATGAAAGTTAGGATTAAGGAAAGTTACGTATATATTTATATGATATATGATGAGATTAGCTAGATCCCTGATTCATTGCACGACACCAATTTGCTCGACTACGTACTGTCGGCAATAACAACCGGCCGGTTGGCATGTCAGCGTGTTGAAACCACGTCGTCGATCGAGTCACCTAACAACAATTATGTCGTGGAGTGGCGGACGGGGCCACCAATGCCGACGAGCTCAACTCCGCCCGGCGATTTCTGCACCAGCCTCGCTCACGGCTCTCGCCGGCGCTGGTGGCATGTCTCAAACAATTCAAGTGACAGCTGTAGTAGTAGCATTGCATGATCTCTTCTATCATTGTCGTTTAATACATACGTACATCCCGGTAGAGAGTAAACTGAAGGCCAAACAGAAGAATACTGAAAAAACAAACCGAATTGTACACGGTACAGATATGCTGGGTACGTAGCAAATGGCGAAATGACACAACGAAAAATGACTATCGTTGTTCCAAGAAATGTATACCCTTTCATTCATGTCGCTGACCTGGCGGCGCCGCGGCCACCGAGGTGCGCCGAGTGGCCGTGGAACCCTTTGGCCAGCCGGTGAAGGCCCGGGCGCAGCCGGACGCAACCCATCAGGTTCTGCCGCTGCGGCATCGGCATGCCGCCGCCCTCTGCTGGCGCCGCCTTCTTGCTCCGTTTCTTCTGCTTGCCGGCCCCGGCCGAGGCGTCGCCGCCATTGGCAGCCGCGGGTCCTGCGCTCGCCGTCTTCACGGGCGTGGCAAGCTGTTGCACTTGCACCGGCGCGTACTTGAACACCGGGTCCTTGCTAATGTTGCCGTCGGCCCGGCCTTTGGTTGCCCTCCGGAAGAGGAGCAAGTCTCTGAGCCGCCACTTCTTCCTGCCGCCGTCATTGCCGGTGGGCGGAGGAGTGGAGTGTGGGGTGGCAGCGGGAACCATGGGTGGCAGCGACCCGACGCCGCATGGGAGAAGGGTGGGTGGGTAGGGGGCATTGGCCGCCTTCAGCAGCGCGGCGGCGAACGGGTCGAAGTTGGCATTGGCACTGCCAGGGCCGGTCAGGCGGCCCCGTAGCCGGGGAGACCACATCACGGACCTCGCCGATCGTGGCGAGGACCCCACGCTTCCGCATTCGAGTAAACGCGGCGGCGGCTTCAGAGGCCGGATCTTGCCCTCGTCGAAGAGCTCGTCGGCCGTCGTCAGTTCCGGCGCCTGCGCGGAGGCCTTGTCGAGGAGAACGCCGAAGTCGAAGTCCGCGTCGTCGTCGTCCATCTCGCCCGCTTCCACCGTCGTCGTCGCGCGGCCACGCTGGCGAACTCGGCCTTCGGCTTCCCTGGCTTGTCTTCCCAGTCGAATGGCACGCGCACGGTGGAGGTCACCATTGGCTTAGACATAGAGTAAGACACGCGGGGCTGGAACCCCACGTCGTCGTCGTCGTCCTCCTCCTCCTTGCCGCTGTTGACGCTGTTGAACTGCGCGTATATGGCGGCGGCCCGCGCCGGGCTGGTTGGAGCGCTGGTGAAGTGCTGGAAAAGGTCGAAGGGGTCGGCGCCGGGAGGGAGTTGCTCGAACGGGTTGGGCGACGGGGGCGCCGTCACCGCCGTGGTGGCCAAGAAGGGGTTGCCCGCCGCCACGTCGTCGGTGGAGGCGAACGGGTTCATGATCGCGGACTTTGGGGTGTAGGCGCCGGCGCCCGCGCTGTCGAACAGGAACTCCTGCGGCGGCCGCGGTGACATGACCTCCATTGCGCGTTGGGTATGGTCTACGGAGATGCACGTTGCAGCGCGGCGAGGAGGATTTGAGAGGGAAACGAAAGGCGCAAGAGGTGGATATGAACGTGGCGGAGACTAATGGAGACGAGCGAGCAAGTGTTGCCTTGTTTGGTTGGTTGCTGGGCTCCACCGACAGTGATGATGCTAAACAAGTTTGACTTAGGACAAGCCTAGATGGACATATATTTCTGGGCAGAGAAAGTACTACAAGTTGGCACAAAATGCCTTCCCTCAATATTTGGGACTTCCTCGAGTGGATTGCCTGCAAAATATGTATAAAGTGCTCTTAACATAGCCTATACAGAATATTCTTCCCAGGCATCTACAATAGGCTAGTACCAAAAAGAACAGAAGAACGAATGAAAATGCTGGTTCTTCTTACTTGGTGAGCTATGACTACAACCAGAGCACACTGTCGTTCAAGCTCAATTATTACATGTTCTAATCTGGACAGGGAGGAATTTTAAGATTAAGTGGCAAAACGTATAATAATAACTGAATCATGTACTTATAGAGGCATGCAATAGTATCAAGTGGGCCGTGAGGTAACTTTGAATGACATCAAGGTAGGATTCTCCTCTCAGATAATGACGATACCTCAGCTTGCACTTTCTTCGTGATCTGAGAAGGTATATAACATGAGGTAATAAACAGAATGGGGAAAGGAAGCTACTGAAAAATTGTCTAATAACAAGTGTCTCCAATCAGATTTACAAGCTAGTGGAACATTGACCAAAATTTCAGTGGTGAAGGCGAATTTTTAACATAAAATGCCATGATATCAATGAATCCACGTACTCATATTCTTCAGGTTTACTATTTATATGTAGCAAAATTTTTAAGTGTAATTTGTCTGCTCTCATCTTATTCAGACATCATAAATTGTATAATAGCATGATAGCATGAGGTACTTGAATGAGGTTATTGTTTGTAATTGTGTCTAATTAGATGTTGCTGTGCCTATGGTCAAGTCGTATTTATGAAATTAGTTTTGCTTTCACTACAACCTATAGGCACCGAAACTGGAGATTGAATGCAATATATGATGACTGCCTGTAAGTTGTAACAAATGGTCACAAGCCATCATATCCTGAGCTCTAGCTCTGCTTCGATTTGCAGTCTCACAAAAGAAGGATGCTAAGAAGACATGCAAGCAGTAATTGTCTGATCAAAGAGGTACTATAACGTGGACTGAATTGATCGAAGAGGTACTATATAACGTGGTGTGAATTATTGATTTGTATTTTGTAAAGCACAAAGAGAAAAGAAAAAAAAAACTATGTTAGAATTCAGGATGTACGTACTCACGGGCATTACGTCGAATAAGTTGTGTGCAACCTCCATGTTGAAGTCTACAGGCAGTGTAGGTACCTCGAGGATGCCGTCACAGCTGTCCGCTTTGGCTTCAGCACCGCATGTGGCTTCGGGCTCACCGGTTGCCCATTCCCCACCATCACTGCACGCGGTCTAGCGCCATGGCCAGGCGGTCGACCGCGGCCGTTTACGCCGACTGCTTTGGCCCGCTCGCGGGAGCGTCGCCCCAAAGCAGAGACCTGCTCATCCCCATCCCAGCTCGAAAGTAGAGACCTGCTCGTCCGCTGCTGGCCTGGGGCAGGCCAGGCCTGGGCATGAGCAGGCACAGCCGCGCGAGGTAGGCGTGGCCGCCGGCATAGCGGGCCGAGGCCGGGGGACGGGGGCTGGCAGGCAGCGGGCGGCGCGGCAAGTGGAGAGAGGGGGGGCCGGCGGAGCAGGCGGCGCGCTGGCATAGCAGGCGGAGGCCGTGGGTCGGGAGCCGGCAGGCGGCGCGGCAACTGGAGAGGGTAGGGGCGGCGGGAGAAGCTCCGCACGCGCGCCTAGCGTTGGCCCTCAAGCGCTCGATCTCGGCCGTCCAATCGATTTCTGGCGACGTGGCCCGATCCTGGCCCTCTGAATCCGCCCAGAATCGTAGGAAGAAGATTTATGCGGTTTCAGTTAAAAAAAAGAAGGAAGACATTTGCCTCGCCCATGGGCCTACACAATGGCTTTGGTAATGTACCAAGGCTGGACGGCCCAACTTGAATTTTATTTTTTTAAAATAAAATTTTCTTCGAAGAGAGCCAAAATTCTAGCCATGCCAACGAAATGGAATAAAAATGGTATTTGGAATTTTATCTGAGAGCGATGTGTTTGAAAAAGAGAGAATTCGAAACACCAAAAGACAAATTTGCGAAACTCTACGTCCCTCCAATGTCCAGACTGAAGACACGTCCAAAAGACGCCAAATTTCCCAAATACTTTGCGTGTACGTGTACCACATTCAACACCAACTCAGCATCAACCACACGAAATTCAATCGAACAATCCCAGCCATCAAAAAATCCACCAGAAAAAAAAAAAAACTCAAAAAAGAGCCAGACAAAACCGAAGATTTTTCTCCTCTCCTCCTCATCAGCTTCTTTAAGCCCAAGCAAAAACCTTCGCCACCGGGACAGCCCAGGAACCGAAATCCTAATCGCAGTCCACTCCCAGCAACAACCTACGCCGCCCCAATCCTCAACTCGAGAGAGTCCAGAGGCAGACCGGCAAGCTGGACACCTGCGGCATGGAGCGGGTGGCGCTGCTCCGCACCTCAGGCCGCCGCCTCCTACACCGCTGCCGCAGGGGCAGGTCCGTCGTCGTGCCCGCCGCCGCGGCCTCATCCTTGGCACGCCGGACGCCCTCGTTCTCACTCCCGGCGCGCGGCTACTCGGCTCTGCCCGCTGCGGCGCGCGATTCCTGGCCGCGGCGGCTCCGCTGCACTGCTCCGGACGGTACTGGCCGGCCGCTGCGCCCCAGCTCGCGCGGAGGCTGTCCGCCCCCGCTGTATCTACCTCGCCCTCCTGTGCCCCCTACGGTGAGAACAGAACTGCTTTTGCTTGAACCTATATCTGTAGCGGAAAGAGGGTTGTCAGGTGTGCTATTTTACTTACAATTGCCGAAGCAAGAGGAGGCAATGTGTTGAGTCGCTGCGAACTGCATAGTTGGTTTGGAATGAAAATGATGGCTAGTCTATGGTGTGGTGGGGTTTCTTTTTTGTGTTCTGTTTTAGGTCTCATGATTGATTTTTGGTTGGCACATAAATCATGCATTTGCCTTGTGATTTTTGCTCATGAGGCTGCTGGAGCTGATAATATGCTACTTGAAAAGAAGCCATCATTCAAACTGTATCCTTTTGTTATTTGAAAAAAACCCAAGGCCATACGTTTATCAATTGTGTGACCTCTTTCTTCTGGCATAAGCAGATACAGATGAGGTACATGAGTATGCCACAAAGCTCGGATTTGAAAAAGTCTCCGAACAAACTATAGATGAGTGCAAATCAACTGCTGTTCTTTACAAGCACAAGAAGACGGGTGCTGAAGTGATGTCTGTGTCAAATGATGATGAGAATAAAGTGTTTGGCATTGTTTTCCGTACCCCTCCGTAAGTGCAGTTAATCCTTGTTTCTTTGTTTTGTCTATTATGGTAAAATTAGTATTCCGATGTCCATTAGACATAGGATTTGCTGTACAATAATGACCTAGCCAGCCCTAGGCACATATAGTGAAAAATGAATCATTGCATGTAAGCTTATTTTGGTGTTTTAAACTTTTTTTTTTTTATTCCCAGGAAAAATTCGACTGGCATACCCCCACATCCTTGAACATAGTGTTCTCTGTGGATCAAGAAAATACCCTTTGAAGGAACCATTTGTTGAGCTCCTAAAGGGTAGTTTGCATACATTCCTGAATGCATTCACATATCCAGATCGGACATGTTATCCGGTTGCATCAACAAACACTAAGGTAAGACCTAATGACCACAAATGTGCTTGCGTCATTTGTTCAGCAACTTTTTGTTTAACATTATCATCGTACACTTGGTTGCTTTCCAGGATTTTTACAACTTGGTAGATGTGTACCTTGATGCTGTCTTTTTTTCCCTAAATGTGTTGACGACTTCCAAACATTTCAACAAGAAGGTTGGCACTATGAGCTTGACAACCCTGAAGAAGAGATAACATACAAAGGTTTGTTTGCTCAATCAAACTTAATAGAGCAAGCAAATTTACATGTGAGGTTACTTGTCACTCAAAAATGCATTTGAATATAATCCTTTAACAATTTTAGGTGTTGTCTTCAATGAGATGAAAGGAGTTTACTCTCAACCTGATAACATAATGGGGCGTGTATCCCAACAGGTAAATTAGGGTTCTGTTTCAGATGTTTCAGTTTCTTGGCATCTTGTTTGATTTCACTAGCCTTTAGGGAGAATGCAATGCAATTGCATCTCTTATGATCCTTTACATGAAATTTCCCTGAGATCTCCTTGTCAAAGGGCATAACATGATCAGACCCTTGTACTACCTTAATCTTTTGCTGATATTGAACTTTGATGGTTTGACCATATAATTGATGAATTTTGGTTGAATTACCAGCTGAGACCAGGTCCAGACCTATAGGTTGGCATATTGCTTTCATTTTTTTTTTTTTCTTATGAGTTGCTTGACTAAGCATTGCAATGAACCTGTATTCATTCCGCTTTCTTGTTTAAACTGGGTTTATTCTAGGCTTTAGTACAGTAGGTTGCACTAACTTTATTAGTATATGTATGCTTCCTTGATATATTCTTTCCCAATTTATGGGATTGTGCTAATATACCTGGGTGCTTCTTTTTTTCTGTCCGTAGACATTTTTATGGCCCTCTCTTTTTTTATGATCTTACTTTTCCAGTTGCTACAAGTACAAGGACTAACTTTTCAGAACATTCTGCAGGCACTTTCCCCTGATAACACATATGGCGTTGATAGTGGTGGGGACCCAAATGAGATCCCAAAGCTTACTTTTGAAGAATTCAAGGTTTGTATGGCTCCAAATTTTGGATTTTCACTTATTGATACTTACTATGCCATTTGCTCGTGTATACTTTGTACCAGCAATGCAGTGCTTCATGATGTCTTTCCTTTGAGCTGTTAGCTGTTACTTGGCCCTTAATTCTTTTAGAGTTAATTTTTTAATAATTGGTGGTTTTCGTTTTGATGTATAAAAAAACAAGTGCTAGATCACCTCACCAGATTTCATTCTGGCACCACCAAAAACTATCTATATGTTTTGGAGTAGCACTAGACTATTATTGGTTGCTTAGTTAGCTGTTAATTACTTAATTTAGTTTTCACTCTTTGCTTGTATGTCTTGACTCTTGACCCTTTTCAGGAGTTCCATCGTAAGTATTATCATCCAAGTAATGCTAGGATCTGGTTCTATGGTGATGATGACCCAAAAGAGCGGCTACGCGTTCTAAGTGGTAAGTTGCAAATCTAAAAGCAAATACCGATTGTACTCGCATGGCTGCTGTTTCTTTAACCACCTTTTTTCATGATTCCCCAAGTTTCCTGTTCCTTATCCCTCTTAAAATGTCTATCCTTTTCTTTCTCTTCCTTTTGTAGAATACCTTGACCAGTTTGAAGCCAGCTCGTCTCCTAATGAATCGAAGGTTTGGCCACAGAGGCTATTCAACGAACCAGTAAGGATCATAGAGAAGTACCCTGCTGGTCAAGAAGGTGATTTGACAAAGAAATATATGGTGTGCATCAATTGGCTTTTGTCAGAGGAGCCATTAGATGTAGAAACTGAGCTTGCACTTGGTTTCCTGGATCATCTATTGCTGGGGACTCCTGCTTCACCGCTTAGAAGGATTCTTCTTGAAAGTGGTTTAGGTGAAGCTATTGTGGGAGGTGGTGTTGAGGATGAGCTCCTTCAACCACAATTTAGCATAGGCCTGAAAGGTGTATCAGAGGATAATATTCAAAAGGTTGAAGAGTTGGTTATGCAAACTTTGAAGAATTTGGCAGAGGAAGGATTTGCAACAGAAGCGGTGGAGGCTTCCATGAACACCATCGAATTTTCTCTTAGGGAGAACAACACAGGGTCATTCCCTCGAGGCTTGTCACTGATGCTTCGCTCGATTGTATGAATAACTATATCATGATTTTCATTAAAAAAAATCCATATGTTTGAAGATATTCACCTAATGTCTTCAACTTCACAAAAAAAAATGCAGGGGGAAATGGATTTATGATATGGACCCTTTTGAGCCTCTGAAATATGAACAGCCACTGCAGCAATTGAAAGCACGAATTGCAGAGGAGGGATCAAAAGCTGTGTTCTCACCGCTCATTGAAAAATTTGTTTTGAAGAATTCACATCGTGTCACAGTTGAAATGCAGGTCAGTAGAGAACTTCTTGTTTCATATTGTGTACCCCGAAGCGTCCGAGCTAGCCTTTTTTATGGCTCAGATATACTTCAAATTTAAACCCTCAATGTGCAGCCTGATCCAGAGAAAGCATCACGTGATGAAGAAGCTGAGAAAGTGATCCTAAAACAAGTGAAATCTAGCATGACTCAGGAGGATCTTGCGGAGTTGGCACGTGCTACAAAGGAGCTAAAGGAAAAACAAGAAACACCAGATCCTCCAGAAGCTCTCAAGGCTGTCCCTAGTTTGTCATTGCAAGATATCCCAAAAAAGCCTATCCATGTACCAATTGAGGTAGTTCTTTGGTTCGCAATTCTGATATATTTGGCCAATGTTCTCGATCTTTTTTCCAAGTAGTTTCTGAAGAAATTAGCAGTCTGCCCAGCTTAATGCTAAGCTAAATATAAGCTTGTTATTAACAATCTAGCTTTGATGGGATGGGAGTTACATATATTGGGCTACTAGACATAATTTATACTACAACTTGGTAACAAGGAAAGTTATAGAAGCCGATATGTGTGTGATGTGGATTTTTCAGATTCCGTATCTTCTGAAACTTTCACCTAAATAAAATTAATGTCCCCTTAAAAAATAATGTGACAATGTGGTTTACTTAAAAGTCTTCTTATCAGCTAGCCCAAAAATTCCTTGGAAAATTTAACAGTTACCAGCCAAATCTAACTTCTGTGTACTATATGCCTCCTTACCCTGCACAGTAAGAAATTTTGTGCCACTTATCGATGCAGGCTGAATGCTTCTCTATATATCAGCAAACCAATCAAGTATATCATAAATATTTTTTTTCGATATGTATTGGGCGGTTGATAATCTTTGAATTATAAACTTCTAAAATCTTAAAATAATGAGTAGTGTTACCTTTCTTTTTTCCTGGGTAGGTTATATTCTCTTTATCTTTCTTCATTTTACTGTTTTATATGTAGACAATTGACGGTAAATGACAAACACATGTAGGTTGGAGAGATAAATGGTGTCAAGGTTTTGCAACATGATCTCTTCACCAATGATGTCATCTATTCAGAGGTTGTATTTGATATGGGTTCGATGAAGAAAGAACATCTGCAATTGTTGCCATTGTTCTGGTGAGCTGGTTGACTGATGCATTGCTTTTGATTTATCATGTAGACATTCCTGCATATTATATGGCTTTTGAACTAATTATGAGCATGTGTGCCAGCCAATCCTTACTGGAGATGGGCACAAAAGACATGGACTTTGTGCAACTTAATCAATTAATTGGTAGAAAAACTGGAGGCATTTCAGTTTACCCATTCACGTCATCGGTTAGGGGAAAAGAAGATCCTCTTACTCGCATCATCGTTCGTGGAAAGGCAATGGCGCCACGAGTAGAAGATCTTTTTAATCTGGTAGGTGTTTGATAATGTTGTATGTAGACCATATTGGCAATGGGAATGCCAGGGATAGAAGACATGCTTACTGGTTAAGTGGTTATATTTCAACTTGCATGATAACTGATCTTGTCAGACAATTGCTGCTATCATATTTACATGATGAAAATAAATGATTTTTCTGTTATTTCAGATGTACACCATTCTTCAAGATGTTCAATTCACAGAACAGCAGAGGTTCAAGCAGTTTGTTTCTCAAAGTAAAGCAAGAATGGAGGTACTAGACTGACATTTTTGTGTTATATATTGTCATAAGCAAGCATGGCTTTGATCTGGTTATTTAATGCTTTGTCCAATACAGAATCGATTGAGGGGCAGTGGCCATGGCATAGCAGCTGCTAGAATGGATGCTAAGTTAAATGCAGCTGGATGGATTTCTGAACAAATGGGTGGTGTTAGGTAAGATTCTGTGTTATATGCACATATGTGCATTGTCAGGTCAGCTGGTTCACAGAATGAAATTTATCATTACCGCCCTGTATGCATATACCTGGAGTGCTCTGTGTTAGACTACTGTAGCTTACATCTATGATTTGGTTTCTTGGTTTATTCTTTTTTTTCTTTCTTTTGTGTGACAGATTTTACTTTCAGTGCTTTGAGAAGCCATTTGTAAGAAGTGCAGTTGTCTTCCGCGCAAGTAGCCATAATTCTTAGCAACATGCTGCCGTGTGAGATATTCATTTGTATTTATTTTGCTTTTGGCAGTTATCTTGAGTATCTGAGGGACCTGGAGACTAAGATTGATCAAGACTGGGACAGCATATCATCTTCACTCGAGGAAATGAGAAAATCACTCTTTTCGAAGAATGGTTGCTTGATCAACCTAACAAGTGACTGGAAAAATCTTGAAAAATCAAGCCAACATATTGCCAAATTTCTTGATTCACTCCCAAGTAGTCCATCCCTTGGAAGTGATCCATGGCTTTCTCGGCTACCTTCTGTGAATGAAGCCATCGTTGTCCCAACTCAGGTAACAGCTAGTTTGAATGCTTTCAGCAATCATGGAGAGATTATTACTCATTTGGCAATTTGGCATAGTGAAAATTTTCAATATCATTTTATCTGTTATTGAAGGTTAATTATGTTGGAAAAGCTGGAAATCTTTACCAACGTGGATACCAGCTCAATGGAAGCGCATATGTCATCTCAAAGCACATAAGCAATACATGGTTATGGGATCGTGTTCGAAAGTTAGCGGTGGTGCATATGGAGGATTTTGTGATTTTGACACCCATTCAGGTTCAATTCTAGCTCTGTTTGATGACTTGTTATTTCAACATTTTCTATATAACTGGTAAAACGATAGGAAAATGTCCCTTTGGCTATTTATATTTTATTATTATAGTTACGCATTTTATGTGTTACACTTTCTGCATGGTGAACTATTCACATAGTGCTAAATATTGTTTACTGTTTCAGGAGTGTTCTCATATTTATCATATCGTGATCCAAACTTACTGAAAACACTAGAGGTCTATGACGAGACAGCAAGATTCCTCAGAGAGCTAGAAATGGATGATGATCAACTCACAAAAGCTATTATTGGAACCATAGGCGATGTTGATGCCTACCAGCTACCAGATGCTAAAGGTTACAGCAGGTATGTAAGCCTCTACAAACTAACCAACAATTGATGATATGCTTTATCATTGGTGGTTTTGGTCGAAACATCTACTGTAAACTGGCATCTTGTCCCTCATAGGCCTGTTCATGGAACGAAGTTTAAAATGATTATTAGAGTAGCTAAAATTTAGTAAACTGGTAATTTATTTTAGGGAGATGGGTCCTGCGGCTTGTGCGCCCTCACCGCTGAACACATCTTGCTGCTGGTTGTCGTATTGGTTGGCTTCAAATTTATTATCTTAATAGATGCGGCAACAATTGTTTCTGATACACTTTGTTATAGATTGGCTCTTTTATGAAAATACGATGAACAAACATTCATGAACTAGTTCCATAGTCACAAAGTTCCTAGGATAATTGAGTCGTGGAACATGCTATACTTCTTAAGAAAGGTTTTCCCACTCAGGGACAACATTGTTCCCATGCTTCAGAACAGAACGGCGTTCCCATGACGAGGAATGTGGCGCCGTACCACGTTCCCAAATCCCAATGACGACTACCTTACTTTAGTGAGGTGTCATAGCAATAATAAATATTATGTAGCTGTGCTGAACATGCATATGGTTTTTTTATTCAGCCTAATGAGATATTTGCTGGGCATTACGGATGAGGAACGCCAGCAAAGGCGTGAAGAGATACTATCAACAAGGTAGGCAAATCCATATCCAATCGGCCTACCTTTTTCTTTTTCCAGCTTATTGGATTGTCATGCTGGATTTAAACTGTATTGCTTTTTTTTTTCCATGTGACAGTCCAAAGGATTTCAAGGAGTTCGCTGATGCTGTTGAAACCATCAAGGACAGTGGGGTCGTGGTTGCTGTTGCATCACCAGATGATGTTGAAGCTGCAAACAAGGAGAACGTGGTATTCCCTGAAGTAAAGAAGTGCCTGTGAGGTCCGCAGCTCCTTAATAAGCCTTTTAGTCAGGAGGTGTTTTTTCAACAGGCCTTCATCAGACACCACTCACCAGTGAATGCCAAGTCTGACAGTGTAACATATTTGCGAGAGCACCATCTCCACGACCATGGTTATAGCCGAATCTTGCTTTCTCTTTCTTCCATGCAATTTTGGGAGCCAATAATTAGTTCAGAGGTAGGACAAAGCAGGCGATGTTAACTCAAGAGTTCAAAGTCGGATGTACACAATGATACAAAATAGGAACAGATGATGAGATTTCCACAAATTGTTCAGGTTTTCCATATTGAATACAACCCGTGCAAGGATACCAAACTGTTTATAAAACATTTTTTGATTTTTTTTTTTCGATTGGGCCGCACTTATCCAACGAATTTCCTTCTATCTATGGTTACTGTTGTCCTTGCGAAGCCAACCATTTTACCACTGGCTGAGCGGGAAAAAATGCACCTCCCGCCGTCCCAAAAAAAATAAGTTTTATTCGTTTATTGTGTATTTTAAGTGTATATATATATATATTTCAAGCGCACACATATAGTGCATCTTGGCTCTGCATGACAGTGCTATTCTGCTCAAGCGGTACAATTTTTATTGAAACAAAGTATTATGAAACCATGTCTGATTTTTTACATTCAAAACAAAAAAGCACACTAATCTATCAGGTGCCATATGCACTCATTACCGTGCAAGAATGTTATAGCAGTTACCCATGAAAAAATCGCGGGCATATATATATTATGGAATTTAGCGGGAGGTTAGCATAAAAATGCTATTCTGCTTATTTGGCATTTATTGAAACAAAGTATTATGAAACCAGGCTATTTTTAGCATTATTTTGACGCTAATATCAGGTGCCATATTTTTTTCATGGGCAGTTACAGATAATGTCGTAAACTTTGAAACGTGATCAAGAGTTGCCTTAATTGCAACTAAAGAAGACGATAGCTAAATAAATATATTGAAACATAAGTTTTAAACATCTCTTCAATAGAGCACATCAAAGATTATGCATACATATTCTATAGAATACCAATCAAAGACCAGATACATATAACTTGCAAAACACAGAAGAGATTGACACTTTGGTGGCTTATGTTGCTGTTACAGAAGCTCTGCCACCATTCATGAGTAGCCAACAGTAGCACTGAATCCAACTCATTGGGGGCACAAGGATGACGCTGCAAGGAGAAGGTATGAGGGACTTTTACAGGTGATCTTCCAACAGAAAAGTGAACGGGAGCATAAAACTAAATGGGGTCATACAATCTGATGGAATCCCACTGTTATTAGTATTATTATTTAGCATTCATCTACTTGTGAAGTTAAATGTGAAATCTTACGTCTACTCCAAAATGGTGTTGTTACTCTTTGTAAACAAAGAAAAATGATCTATGAAGTAGCAAATTAGGCATTGATCAATTAATTGGCACTCCACCAGTCCCAAATTATAGTTCACTTTAGCTTTGTCCTAAGCCAAACACGCAGTGCCATAAACATCAAATTAACTACGCGTTGCTAGGGGAAAACCTACAATACCCACAAATAGGTGTGTTACAGTACACAGTAGCCATGAACATGTACGCTAAAATAACAGTAGACGTGTCCGTTTGAGCGATCAGAAAATGGTCATGACGGTCAGATTTCATTAATTCCTCCGCGAAATATGTCTTGATGGCGCTTTTCTTTAATTGCTAAAAATGTAAATGTTAGTAGATAAGTTTGACTTAGGACAAAGCTAAATTCAAAGATAATTTAGAATGGAGTAACAATCTACACAAATGTATGACATGTTAAAACTAAATACCCAAAATAAACCACAATCAAGAATAACAAAATTCAAGCTAAATAGGAAACACATTGATTCAATATATTTGAACTCACTCACCCTACATACTGATCATCCAGAGATATAAGCAGCACACTTACAGAAAACTATACTGCATCAATCATGTGAAAAGAGACGTAGAAGCACAAAACTGTGACCACATTTTCTCAGATCTGGGCTTAACCTAATTTTATTTCAAAGAACAAAAAATACCATCTTACAAACAAAAAACAGACTAGGGCAGGTCTGAAATAGACACCTGAGGCAAAATAACAAATCTAGCACCTAATCAAACTGGACACAAGCTAAGCAGCACAAGATCTGCGAAAATATGGCCACAGAGATGTCATAGAGAATCATAATTTAGAACCAAACATGTACCTCAACACTCCCCTTTGGTCTTCCTTGTGGCTGCAGCTTGTTCCGCCTTCCTTGCAGCGTCTAGTCCCGTCTTCCTTGCTTTTAATATCTTGTACCACTGTTATCATCCAAGTCAGTGGTGCAACATTTCAATTCAAGGAACAGCGACACTTGTGGAGATTATTAGACACATATATACCTGTTTTGCAGCATCAATCCACCCCACCTTATCAGTGCCAACCGTTCTTGGATAGCCTTTGACCCTCCCTTCAGCATACATACGGCTGATTTCCTTGAAGTACTCCTCCCAGAAAGAGTCTTCCTCCTGGTAACAAGGACCATACAGCTCTTCGTGGGTCCAGTCTGCTAGGTCATTTGGGGCAAAACTGGTGCCGGATGATGCATTAGTCTTGTCAGCTCCGATTGCACACACCTTAAACAATTCATATCTCATAGCTTCCTCCTCTTCATTCTTGTAGGTCCTCCCAAACTGTTTCTTCCATTCCTCAAACCTCGCCTTCATTGCTGGCTCATCAACGCTCATGTCCTCCAGTTCCTCAGTCTTCACATATCTTCTTCGAATCATCTCAATCATCTCATCATGTACCTTCTTGTCAGAAACCTCAGGATGCAGCATTCGAAAGTTGATGTAATCAAGGTACTCCAGCCAAGCAACCTTGCCAGCTTCATCCATAAACTTTGCTCTAATAGCTGGATCATCAACAGGGGGCCTCTTCATGTCCACGAAGTTCGTGGTCTCCTTGCCGGTCACCTCAAGAGCTACAGGTATATTAGTAAACATGAAACGCATAATTGTTGGTTCATGACTAGTCAGAAAACGACGAGGAATGCAAAGGCAAGCGAAATTCATACATGACTTATCTCTGTTGGAGTACAGAATTCCAGCAGCTATCCCACCCACAGCGGCTAAGGCGCCGATAGCGCCATCACCAACATTAAGATCCCTCTGCGCCGTGAGAAGCATCATGAGCCACTACTAATAAATGAAAAAAAAAAAAACGATCTGGAACAGATCAGGGAGATAGGGTCATACGGGAGACTCACCAAATTGTGGACAGACCGAATTGGCCTATGCAAAGCCAGTCCTAGGACTTCCGCCTGTGCCTGCACCCGCGCGTGGGGGATGCCGCGTGGCGAGAACCTCCTGCCGAGGAGAGAACCGAGGCCCCGGAGGGACATCGCGATCGCTCCTCCGACTGATTTCCTCGATCTCCTGTCCCTGTCGCCGCCGCCGCCGATACCCCGCTCGTGTCGATCTCTTCTCTATATCTACAGCTAAAAAAAACCCAACTGCTATCGTCTGATCGCAGCTTCACCTCCCGCTCCCGTGAAATTGCTCCCGAAACATACCGCACGCTGCCCGCGCTGCCTTTCACCAAAAATAGGGGGAAAAAAAAACGCTCACCACGCCCCCACGCCGACGCCTCCTTCCCAGTGTTCCCACGCCGCCGCCGCCGCCGCCAGCATTCCACGCTGGCGCCGCCGCCTGTCTACGACCCGCCACCTTTCCATGACGCCGCCAGCTGCCTACACGGCCACGACCGGATGATGTTGAAGCTGCAAATAGAAAACGTGGTATTCCCTGAAGTAAAGAAGTGCCTGTGAGGTCCACGGAGGTCGGGAGGTGTTTCTTCGACAGGCCTTCATCAGACATCAGTGAATGCCAAGTCTGACAGTGTAACATATTTGCGAGAGCACCATCTCTACGACCATGGTTATAGCCGAATCTTGCTTTCTCTTTTTCCATGCAATTTTGGGAGTCAATAATTAGTTCAGAGGTAGGACGAAGCAGCCAAGCAGGCGTCTGCCCATGCTAACTCAGAGTTCAAAGTAGGATGTACATTGTACACAACGATTCAGACAAAATATGCTCCAAAAAAAAAAAAAAAAAAAAAAACGATTCAGACAAAATAGGAACAGATGATGAGATTTCCACAAAATGTTCAGGGTTTCCATGTATTGAATACAACCCGTGCAAGGATAACAAACTGTTTATAAATTGTTTTTTTCAATTGGGTTACACTTATCCAGCGAATTTGCTACTATCTATGGTTACTGTTGTCCTTGCGAAGCTGGACAAATGATGTTTTTTTTTTGGAGTCTATAATCATGTAAATGGAAATTTATCTGGTTATGCATCTACAGTACTGTTATTTGATAAGATTGTCCAAACAGAGCATCTGGCTGATCATGTAAGTGGCTTCCTGTTCTGCTGGTGGTGCTGAGCGGAGAAGCCATGACCACGGATGGCACCTCCCACCTGTCTTTGTGTTGTGCACGCTGCTGAGAAGGGCGTCTTGAGCGGGAACGTGTGCAGATCGTCCTCTGCATGGCACGTCTGAATTCTGACCATCCTTGGCAATTTTGCATCCACGTTGCCACGGAAGGTAGGCGAACATGACCAGGGTTTTCCTAGGTCCTAGCACATGCTACATAGAACAAGCTGCCGAGATTGCTGTATATTTCTGCTTGATATTGCTCTCCTCCTGACGAGATTGTCCACCCTGATGTTTCCTAAAGAAATAAACTAATTATGTTGGTTTTGATGTTGCAATATGAAGGAGGTCCATGACTGCGGCAGAGCGAATGAACAATTTTTTCTCTTTCACCATGCAATATTTGGGGCAAGAACTGTGTGTGGCAAATATCAAGGCTAAGCATGGTATCACTGTATGCAAGATTGGTATCGATGCTGTGTTTCCCCTTGTAGATTCAGTACTCAGACGATTCATGTAATTGGCAGAATATACTGAAGACATGATGCGACTTTGCTCAGATGATCAAATACACATCCTGTGTAACGAATGCTAGCGAATTGTTTATTACATGGGCAGATGGCAGTGGCACTACACAAGATTTCCTTTCCATGATTCGGGCCACATACATTTATGGCTGCAAATGGAGCAGGATGCATTAACCTGAAGGATTAGTGCATCTGATCATGGCCGAATGAAAGAGATATCGCAGTAATTAAATCAACAGGTTGCAGCTACGAAAGACGACCTCAGTGGCTCACTTCCTGCTCTGCTGCTGGGCCTGGTGCTGCTGCTTGTGCAGCTGCGCTGACGCGATGGCCAGCATGGACCTCACCTTGGCCACGGCCGCGGTCTTGTCCGGCGGGCAGTTGGCCAGCGCCGCACGCAGCGATCGCACGGCGGCGTCGGGCTGTCCCGCCCCCAGCGCCGCGCACGCCGCGCGGTACGCCTCGTCCGCGACCCTCGCGTCGTAGCAGGCGGGAGCCGGAGCCGGAGGGGAGGCTCCCCCTCCCTGCTGCCCCTGATCCTGACCCTCGGGCCCGGGCTGCGCCGCCGGCTGCGAGGAGGCTGAGGCTGGGGCCGGGTCGAGGAGCGCGCAGGCGCGGGCGTACTCGGTGGAGGCGATGGCCGCGTCGATCTGCGACATGAGCGACTCGGGTGTCGACGGGAAGCTGCGGATCGTGTCGAACGGGCTCCACCCTCGTCGCCCGCCGCCGCTCGACATGGTCTGGTGGAAATGGAAGCGATGAGGAAGAGAGGCGAGAGGTTGTAGGTATGATGGGAACCTACGAAACAGCGCTATCAACCGAACTGACCACACAAATCGCCGGACTACTGGTGCCTGCCAATTCAGGGGGGCATGCAGCTTCTTCAGGGAGAGAGGTAGAGATCACAATTCAACAAATGAGCATCACAGTGGGTTCAGGTGCTAGAGTTGTTTGGGCTAGTTTGTACTCAAACTAAACCAAAAGGATCCAAACAAGACGGTTAGAGTGAGACTAGTTGTATTTAACCCACTCTAAAAAAAATTAACCCACCCATGGGGCTAATTCAGATTGGGTCCACCAAAAATTACATTCTTTCCTCTACCACCCACACCAAATAATTGAAAAATGACATTTAATGCCAATCTAACCTCTCCATCCAAACATCTCTAGGCTAGACTTAGTTTAGAGAGAGTTAAGAGCTAGAAACTAACTTTAACTCTAAGTAGAAAAGTTAGAGTATCCAAACAGGCCCAATGAACTGATGATATCGACATTAATCAGAGGAAAACTGGAAGATCACCAATAGGTGAATCACTTAATTTAACTTAACCACCACCAAATCCAATCGTGTACGGTGTACCCCAACAAGCATCGCTCAAAAACTTTGGCTGCCAGGTCGACTAAGCTAAGTTTCACTTTTACATCGTATATACCGGGGCAGAAAAAAAAAAAAAAGAAGAAAAGGAAAAGAGTATAGTCGCAAAAAGAAAAAGGGAAGCTGTATGGTTGTCTGCTGAAGTTGGATCCGCACGGGTCTCAATTGAGCTGCTGAGGGACTGGTAGTTCATGCACTGATGACACCAGACATCCACGGCACGACAATAGGTGCAGTGGGATGAGCATCTCTGTAAGGCTCTGAATACTTGTCTTTGAAGTTCAGTTTGGGGTGGTCAGCCTGCAAGCAATAGCAAAAACCATCACAAGTGACAAATATTAGTCTTGTACTCCCACATGATAAATTCAAAAACAAGTGACAATAGGTTTGAACAGATATTAATCTTGTAATAGAAAAACCTAGCATGAAAAGAATCTACGGCTTTGTCAAACTATTTATTATTAATAATGTAGCAAGACAAATCAACTTGACGAATCATCATGCAGTCATAAACCTATTGCAAAGTGATTGTTACCAGGACTAATGATTTTTTATGTGTGACTTCATACGTGACAAGGAATAACAGACATGTTTACATCCGCCATAATAAGAAAAGTGATTGTTACCAGGACTAATGATTTTTTTACAAAGAATACTAGCTTAAATAAATCTAAGAATGTAAACCAATGTGCCACTAACTTGTCCATGCACCTTCCCAACTCATTATTCAGATTAGGGTAAAAATGCTACAAAATGCAAATCTTAGCTAACAATGAGATAAACTGCATCATGAGTCCACAAGCTTCAACAAGTTGCAAGCTTGTTTAAAAATAAGATTACTCTGCAATCATAGCCAAAAACTGTTATGGCTATATGAAAGTACAGTGCAGCAAATGTGCAACAGCATAATGTTTTTATCTTGCTTCTGCTATTCAAATCCCTTCTAGTTATAGGAAAGTACAACAGTTTTAAACTTGGAAGTAATATACAATATCACCTCATTTCCATACTGCTAATAGCAAATAATCTGTGAGATGCAGTGGTTGCCAAAACACATATAGAACAGACATGCTTTACCTGTTTCAACCAGCACTCCTGATGTTTATGCTCATATTTGTCTGGTGAGAAGCATCCAAATTCCGATGGGCAATAAACCCATATATTGCACTTCAATTCCCCTGGCTTGGCATTCTTAGCTTGATCAAGACAAGCTTGACAACAATCAGCAGCAGATTCTTTGTGGTGTGTTAAACCCCATCTAACAGCAGCACCATCATAATCTGTATGTAGCTCAGCATTACATTGTGGGGACAAGGGTGGACCTGCTACTATCTCTTCTTCTGCAACAGTAGAGAACATTGGAAATCATAAATCACATCTTTCTTCGGGTGACTCAAAAGTTCCAATTTAATCAACTCATCAAGTACACAAAGGATCCAACACCAAGTGCTCTAAACATCATAAATCAATAGTTCAACACAAAGACACTGAATTGACCATATAAGAACAAACCTTCTGGTTCATTTTCAGGTTTATCATCATGTACAGTATGTGTGACTTCATCTGGTATCCAAAGGCCAATATCCTCCATAAGCATATGCCAGTTGAACGCCAGGGCTTGTTTTAACATTCCTATAGGGTAAGACCAAACTCAAGTTTTACGGTTGAGGAAACAAAATATATAGAAGCACCAAAGATACCAAAAACAGGAAGTTATGCTCACATACTGGTTTCCTTGCTAGATAGGTCCAAATTTGATTGATTCCGAGTGGATGCAACCTTGATGTCTTTTAACTTCTCAACACGCCATGATTCCACCACTTCTGCAAATGCAGATATATTAGTAAAAGAGAGATAAATACTTAAAGCTCTGTATGAAACTGGAAGGTTGTGGTTTGGTCATAAATCAATCTAGATCTTGCATGCTGCAAAAGGAAGAAGGAAGCATGCATAGCATAAAGTCAGAAGGTTCACATTAAGAGTAAAATAGCGGAAAGAATCTAAGCAGAGACTGAAGGAGCGCTTGTGCCAGACGACCAAGACCATTAGCTCACTGTGCCTCCTATCTCATCATTTTTTGCTTTACAGATTTAATTCATAATTTCATTATGCTTAAAGAACCACTCAGGCAAGAGCATTTAGCATGCATCATAAGTGCAACTTGAACTGATAAGCACTAAGAAATTTAAAAACACTTCTCTTCAGGTCACCACTGGATGTGTCAAAATAGGCCATTTGCAAGTGGGCAACGAACAATGAGATAAGATAAACATGCAGGGCGCAAGCAATCTCATTTGTACATAAAACAACATCTTACACAGAATACCTCTTTGCTGCGCGAGGCTGACGTTATCCCCCAAGTCGTGCAGCCGCCGCACAATATCATAAGAAACCTTCTGCTTCAGCACCAGTGGCAGCTCCTCCTCCCGCCGCACCTTCTCCTCCTGAGCGAATTTCTTCCGCAGCTTCTTTACCTTTGCATTCAGAAATTCAGTGGACCAGATCGTAAGTACTAGGAACTAATCTATCCAAAACATACCACAAAAAATTTAGAAGAGCTGTCTATTGAAAGTACCGCCAGAACGAGCTCAACGGGCTCCGACTCGCGGCGAATCCGGATCGACTCCTCTACCCTCTTAATCTGCTCCTCCGTATACTGCACCGGTTCCACGCCTGAAGAAAAAATCAAATAATACGCAGTCAGATCACAGAAAGAAAACCGAAGCTGTAAACATAGCTAGGGATTTCCACTCACGGTAGGGAACGGTGGGTGCGAAGGAAACAGGGGCGGTGCCGGTGAGGGAGCGGAGCACGAGCAGCGCGGCGACAAGGTTGCCGAGGCAGACGGCCACGGTGACGCGGCGGTAGGAGCACCACCCCGTGGTGGCGCGGCCCCCGAACGACACCGCCCGCGCTATGCCCCTCGCCATGGCGCCGCCTCCGCCATCCCTACCGACGCGGCATTGCGCCCCGCGGCCTCCGATTCGCGAGCTCCCCGCCTCGATCTCGCACGACCGCGCACCCCACGAGTCGACCCACGCCGACGACCAGACCAATGCGCAGGCTACGCAGCACGATCGTCAGAGACGGCGATGGAAACTTCTGGAATCGGACGGCGCCTCCGACTTCGCAATTCGTTTGGGCGCTCTCGTTTCCTTCCGCAAAGGAAGAAGGGGGGGAAATTCTGGGGCGGCCGGCGGTAAAGCCACTAGGCATATGAAGCTAATCCCTTTGTTGGTTCTCTCTGGCTGCCTCTGTCACGTGGGGACTCTGTTGATGATGCTATCGTTGTGGCCCACTTGTCAGATTAGGTTTTTCTGTGGTGTACAGGACTTGGCCGAAGCAGGGGGTGACAGGAGGAATGCAGCGAAGGGATTTCACAACTACTTTGTGCAATCATTAGCAACCGTGATTAGTAAACATATATAATCAATTAATTAGTGAGGGTGTATTCTCTATTGCAAATTGGTGCCTTGTTTAATGTTGGAAGCTTCGGTTAACTTGTCAGAAGGTAACAAGAATCTCAGATACAGCCTCGTCATACAGTAATACGGAATAAAGCTAATGCTACTAGGGTTGACAAGCAACAGCACAAACCTACCTGGTCTCTGTCATTTTGGCTTGGGTGGCCGAGCTGGTCAATCACTCGCGGAAAAGTGTAAGCCAAGCAAAGGTCCTGTGCTTGGCCTAACAAGTGAGGCGAGACATGCCTTTCGGCAATCCCAGCGACCAACCAAAAATCAAAACTGTCAGCCCTACTTGCAACCACTCGGACGCCTGATGACATCTCAACCAAACACCAACACTCATGTTTAACGTTCAATAAAAAGAATAGTACAATTTCTATACATGTATCATTGTACCGATGAACCAAGATTACAATGCGAGTTTGCCATTTTGCATCATAGTTTGGACCAATTAGTCCCCTCACAAAAAATGCAGGATCTCGCCAGCCGCCTATCAGTTGTTCATTGTCATTTGGCCTTTCCATTAGCACTGTGTCAGTATTTCCGGGCCATCTTCGGTAATGAGTATTGTGTGCTCGAACTGTGCTGACAAGCTGCCGTCTTCTGTCACTGCGGTCCAGTCATCGGACCAAATTACAGGGTTTATGCTCCCTATGGTTAGCATGGGCTCTGTTGACATAGAATAATAGAAAAAGGCCATGAAGTGAATTAGCTTCATATGTTTTACCTTGCTTAGTGAATATCAGTTAAACTAAGAGTTTTATTCTACTATTATATGTTTACTGCCAGTAAAAAAATGGTAGTAGTGTAAAAATATGCTCAATACAAAAAGAAGCTAGTATTTTCTACTCTTATATGTTTACTAGCCAATAAAAAAATGGCAGTAGTACAAAAAAATATGCTCAAGACTTACGTGCAGAAAGATGGCAGTGACCAAATGCAATGATCTAGATCAGGGCTGACAAAACCACAAAATAATGTACCTGACTTTTTAAAAAAAAATATATATCTCTAGGTTTGACAGTATGTAAAATCTTAATCACAGGTCGATAGAACAAGGGCAGCATTTTAATCACAGATCAACAGAACAAGGGCAAGCTGTGTAAACGTGTACCTATAGTAAATGTTTGATTCAACATCATACGGCCCCATTCATTGTTTCCTGCAAATTTTGAAGTCATTGGCACAGATATCAGTATGACATCCTAATATGGTGCAAAGTGGAACTAGAATCTTTAGATAGTTGGGAGACGAGACAATAGTTACTAAAAGCTGTTTTGTTAAAGTGGGGAACTCACTGAAATGAAGCACAACAGGCTCAGCATGAAAAACTTTGCCAACCCCATGGCCGACAAACTGTCGAACTACACCAAACTTGAACTTGTCTGCATGATCCCTTCAAAGATTAAGTGTGTCGTAAGTATGGTAGTTGTCAGTTTGAAATCATGGCAAAAAACATGTCAATGAATCAATGAAATAAGTCTACAGAAGGAACAAGAGTTCATTTTGATTATCAGATCTGTTACGCATACAATTTGAGACAATACAACTTATCACTAAACTGTATATTGTTTTTTAAGATAAAGATAATAAAAGTATTCCATGCGTCTGTTAAAGACCAATGGTTATTCAGAAACAATCTCTAGCCTAACCCAATTGTTTTGGCCTAAAAGATTTTATTGTTACTGCCGCTGATCATTATTGTTGAGATTCAAGTTATGTTCTGTGATCAATGCACCATAACCAAAACTGTGACAACATGTAGATTTTATTTGCAGAAAGTTTGCATAACTTATTCAGAATCTAAAAAGGTAATTCAAGAATCAGCACCGTAGAAAAGTAATGACGAAAAGATACAAGAACATATGTAAATCCAGTGATACAGCTTCTCATTTACATACTGTATAGTTCTACCAATTTGTTTGATCTCTACCCCAGGTGCACAAATTGATATAGCCTTGTCCAGACATTCTCTTGTCACCTGATTGGAAAAGAAATACATAAAAATTAGAATGGATCATCATACTGAACAATGTTTTTTTTTTTTTGGCTGGCTAAGAGAACCTTCTGCAAGAATTCCCTTGGTCTAACATTCTATTTCAATTAGATCTCTTAAATTTAGGTTCACATTCTTAACAATCAGTATTCTCAATTTTATGGTGCTTGATTACTTAAAGGGCAGTTAAATTGATCACCAGACACCATTGAGATCACCTGAACTAATTTCTTAGCTTCGTCATCAACGTCACCACAAAGAAATGTAGCAGATGTATCGCCATGGTAGCCCTGGAATGTTGAACATAAACTATTATAAAATTGCAATGGAGCATTCCACAAATGGACCGGACGTAAGTGCATATGCATTAAAAGAACAAACTTGCAGCAATCCATATCAATAAACAGATGGGAATGAACTGATATGAACATATGCGGAAATTTTGTGGCCATGAAAATGGAGGCACATGCATGAGTAATAGTATAATGAATCAGAAGAACAAGTTAAGATAATCATTACAAAGGTTATTCAGAAAAAAAAATCTAAAGCATTGATGACAGTCAAGTAAGCACAGATATTTCTTTCTTTCTTTTTTCTTGTGATGGAAGCACAAAAGTTTAACTGGCCCCAACTTGCTTGGGACTAAGGGCTACTTCAAGCCCTGGCCTGGGGCTCTGGGGCCAGGCAGGTCCATCCAACCCTAGGCGTCTAAAATCTGATGTCTGGGATGGATGCCTGCGCCAGGCAGTGATAGCCAGGCTTACATTGATGGATGCCTGCGCCAGGCAGTGATAGCCACACAAACAGGCCCTAAGGCTTTGCTGGTTTTGTTGTTCTTGTTGTAGTTTTGTTGTTTGATGGAAGCAAAGAAGTTTCAAAGAAAGAATAATCATTTCAGTTTGTAGACAAAAGTTTTGAGTGACTTACATTGAGGTAGACAGTAACATCAATATTGATGATATCTCCATCCTGCCATGAAGATTAATTGTAAGTTCTCTCTATATACTAAAAGCTGTTATCTCTAGATTTTGGATGGCTTACCTCAAGGGGACGAGAGTCTGGTATCCCATGACAGATGCATTCATTCACTGAAGTGCAGACACTCTTTGGGTATCCACAATAACCAAGAGGTGAAGGATATGCTCCATTATCAATTATCATTTGATGCACTGCTTTATCAATCTCATCAGTCGTTGTGCCTGGCTGTCAATAAGATAAAATCATCCTCTGGCATTTAATCTTAGATCCCCAAGTATATACTAAGTTTAGCAAAGAGTCATACATCAGATGGAAAAAAACCAACTGTCTTCCTTCCTTCCTATAGTGCTACCTATTTTGATATTTCTAGATATAAATGACACCAAGAAACAAATGACTCAACAAGACTCAATTATTGCCCAGAGAAAATGAGAGTGATAATTTAGAACAAAAAATGAGAGTTATTGTTAATAAGTCATGTTTTTAGTTTCTGGTAATGGTGTAGTTCTTATTCATGCATATGTTCCCTTTGTGATCATCTGCATGAATATACTTTGTGGGTCTGTTTGAGTCGCGTGGTTACTGAACTGAAACTATCTGTAATTCCGTTTTTCTAGTAATAAAATTCTGTTTTACCTCTGTGAAACAAAAATCATTCTGTTCAAAGCCTTAACACTATGGAGGAAACATCAAACAGTAAACCACTTTAGCATGAATCAGGTTTATCTAGTGAAAACAATAGTTTACTGATTGAAAAGATCATGCTTTTGTAGCAATAGACATTACCTTTACAAGAGTCCCAGCAAACTTCAAAACCTGTGCAGCAAGCTTTCCAGAAGCTCTCATGCACTCGATCCCTTTCTCATCATGTATTTCAGGTCCATTATTCATACCAGATCTTTGTTGACGAGAATTGACATATGGAGGCCGTTGTATATGATCGGGAACACTAAGGCGTGGAGATACTTTCCCAGGACGCAGCCGTCTAAGGTTGTTTTCCGGTGCATCATCCTGACTTCTGCGAAAGTTATATCACAATAACAAATTTAATTGTGGATCCACATGTGCAATTCAAACATAAATGACACTTGAGCCATAATGTACCCATAATTTTTGCAGCAGATTTAAAACATGTTCCACATTCCAAAGGTCAGTAGCTTTTTGAAATTTCGTAGTGCTTAATTAATCTCAGTCTCTGGGAGTACTGTGTATATCTAATTCTATCAACTGTGTAAGCATTAAACCACTCGAAAGACTTGCTGGAAATTAAAGCTCACCTCCTGTTAAATAGGATATCCACCAAGTTGCATAGCGTTCTCGTCGCTTGATACGCCACCCGCCTGCTGCCTGCAAGGAGGAAGAGCCATCTGACCGTTTCAGCGAACTTCTGCTCTGGTGGGCCGACGCGATGAAACTAGGGGCACAGCCGCGGTTCAGTGGCAGTGTGGTAGATGGAGGCGGGCAGGTACCTGGGGCAGCGGAGCGGAGGAGGAGCGGCCTCGCGGAGAGCGCGAGGCGGTCGCCGAGGAAGGAGGAGAGGAGACGCGGCGACGACAGGCTCGCCATGGGCGGCGGGCGGAAGCAACGCGAGGCTGCTTCCTGTTTGTGGCGTGCGGCTTGTGTGCGTTGGGGCGGGGTGACGCGGTGAGCGTAGTAGGCTGTGGGCTGAGTCAGGCCTCAAGTCCAGGATGGAAAGCTAACGGCCCGTTTATGCCAGGGCCCTTCAAAGAGACGTGGGAGCCAAGTTGATTCCAGGGCCTATTAAATTGATTGGATTTGGGGGCCCGAACCCGCGCCTTTCCTAGACGACCCCTCTCTTCGCGTAAGCCTCAGCAGACTCGGCCGCCGCCGCTTCAACCTCCTCGCCATGGCGGAGAAGTCGCCGGCCTCCGACGTGGAGGCCGGTCTCCTCGCTCACCTCAACTCGGCGGGCGAGGTTCCTGACTCCCGCTCCTTCGCCTCCTCCCTCGGAGTCTCCCACCTCGAGCTCGAGGGCGTCATCAAGAGCCTCTCAGCTTTCCGCATCGTCGACAGCACCGTACGCTCCTCCTCCCGCTCTTTGCCTTTTTCTACTGTCGAACACCACTACACCAGGCTTTGTAGCCCACTATCAAACTCTGAGACTTGACGGCGGGGCTCTTGCTTGTCTTCTCGCAGGACATCATCCAGGAGACATGGGTGCTCACCGAAGAGGCCAAGGGCTACGCCGCCAAGGGCTCCCCCGAGGCACAGCTCGTCGCCGCAATCCCACCGGAGGGCGCCTCCAAGGACGCTCTCAAGGTGAGGTTTCTTGTTTCAAGGGATTTATTGTTAGACTTCACTGGAGGGTTTTGCTTTGGCCGGGTACTGATTTGTAGATTTGGTATGCTTAGGCAAAATTGGGAGATGCTTTTGATGTCGGCATGAAGGCAGCTGCGAGGAACAAGTGGATAGGGTTCGAGAAGGGGAATAAGGACTTAGTCCTTAGGAAGGTATGGATTTGGATTTGTTGTGATTTTGCAATGTGGGTATGTACACAGCTGCAGGAAGCAACTTATAAGATATATATATTGTTTGCCATAGTGATTTTTCTCATATTTCTGTCCACATCTATGCCCAAACATTGAAACATATATTGGCTCGAGTTGGCTTGTCCCTGTGTGTTCTGCTTTTATCTGTGGTTGAGCTTCTGATTCTTAAGATAAGATTTCACATGTGGCACTTGTGCTTATTCAGGTTGAGAGCGTAAAGGATGAGTTGCAAGAGCAGCTTAGAAGACTAGAGAATGGGGAGGTTTGTAACTCTTGGCTCATCATTTAACCCCTCAACCGCACCCTCTCAGCTGCATTGTCAATGACTCAATAGGAATCTTTTCATGAACTGTTTGGCCACTGCACAAATATTTGTTATACAGCTCACTCTGTGATCCTCTATAGCACACGCCAGCATTTACTTCCAAGTATTGTGTACAAATGCAGTTTATATTGTACTAAAAGTATTGCTCAAAAATAGATATTTGTACTAAAATTACTGTTTGCTATTTTGTCCCTTCATTTTGCTCTGTGTCCTTCCCCTTATATAAAGGAAAAGCATTTTGGTGTAGGCTGTTCCTGATAAAGCGATCGATGATTTGAAGAGAAGGAAACTTATTACGAAAGAGTAAGTACATTGGATCTGAGGAGATGGGTTCCTTTTTGTACTATATGTACGTGGTAGTACAGATTTGTTCATATACCTTGATGCTTAACAGGAAATCAATTTGGCACTCTCTAAAGAAGGGACCTGAGTTTGTTTTGAAGAGAAAAACTTTGGCTACTGATGTGACAACAGAACACCTTAGGAGGTAATTTTATACCATTTTTCCCAAGTTAGTTTGGTGACTGTTTGATAAAATTAAGCATTTCTGGTTCCATTTTAGTTTGCTTGCCTGTATTATCATTACATAATTACGATGAGCATTATTCTTAATTTGTTTTTTTTCAATGTGCATTATTGTTAATCATTGCATACCACACGATCTGTTCTGAATGTTTTTATTTGGATCTGGAATGTCTGCTTCATTATCTGGGCAAGTTGTGATATTTTTATTATTATTATTATTTCGGAACGACTTTCTGCCCTTTTAGTGGTGACTGGAAGGACCTTGAATTCAAAGACTATAATTACGGAGCTAAAGGGCAACCCATAGCCAAAGGCTATGTGCACCCTTTGATGGAGGTATCTCCTACAGTTTCTGCAATCTTCCATACCACTTTTCTGACAATAAATCGAGATACTTCATACTATTATTTGTGATTTACTTCAGGTTCGTGAAGAAATTGAGAACATCTTTATTACGATGGGGGTAAATAAAAAAACAATTTGTTTCTCATATTTGGGTTCAGCAAAGTGTTTTAAAAATCATTTATATTTATATATTTATATTTATGTATTGTCGGTGCAGATTCACTGAGATGCCAACCAACAATTTTGTTGAAAGCAGGTGTGTGTTCTTCTAACATTTAAAGAAAAACAACCATATACATATAGCACAGCATATGATGACGATGTGCTGCTTTAAGATAAGACAAGAAATGCAGCAATCTATGTGCCACATTTTATAAGTATTACTAATATACTTGTTATCTTTTTCAACAAACTTCTATTAGACATCTAGGTGTGAATCTCTGGGCCAGTATAACATATCGATTAATATGCTTGCTAGTTTAAGGGTCCCATATCCCTAATTTTGCATATATTTTTTTGGCTGCTTTTGCCAGCTTCTGGAATTTTGATGCACTGTTTCAGCCTCAACAGCATCCTGCTCGGGATTCACATGATACATTTTTCCTGAAAGGTATGTTTGAGATACTATACAATCTCATTAAAGTTGGATGGAGATCTTAGTTGTACATCAAATTTTGCAGCCCCAGCAACCACACAAAAGTTGCCTGAGGACTATCTTGAGAAAGTAAAGCAAGTTCATCAGTCTGGTGGTTATGGCTCCAAAGGGTATGACAGATATTGCGCATGCCTACTTCACAGCAGCTACCATGATCAGAGCTGTGCCCACTGGAATCAAAATCTTTAGTTGCACATTAGCTTAAGTTTTGGTTATATGATTTTGTTGTCTGCAGATATGGTTATGACTGGAAACGGGATGAAGCGGAGAAGAATCTTCTGCGTACTCATACAACCGCTGTTTCCACAAGAATGTTATACAAGCTTGCTCAGGAGGTAATTCAGTCAATGTTGTTTATTATGGAACTTTGATGATCTTAGTTTATCCAATTTATTGGCAATGGCATTACATTTTTGTCATTTCCTATTGAATGGTTCATGATATTTATCTCTTTATGGTTGCCATTGATCAGAAACCTTTTGCTCCAAAGAGGTATTACTCCATTGATCGGGTTTTCCGCAATGAAGCTGTTGACCGGACTCACCTTGCTGAATTCCACCAGATAGAGGGTAGTTTTCTGTTTCCTTGCTTATCCAACACAAAAGGAGTAAACTTTTCTTTCATAAAATGTAGCTAATGTTGCATTTATCATGAATATCTTGTAGGTGCACAAAACTATATTGGTGAACATACACAAACTCAAATATCCTCTCTAGAATCGAACCGTGGCCCATGTGGGAGGTTGGAATTAACTCATCCCTCTTAAGCTGACATAAGCACAATTGGATTTAGTCCAATTAAAAGGTGGATGAAGGGGATGGGGTGATTCCATCTTTTACTTGGGCCATTCATATTGGATAGGAGATTGAGTTTGTGCTTACGTTCACCAATATACTCTTGTTCACCTGATATTTCCACTATTTGGTATTATGTAATCATTTTGCCATGCAATGCTTCTTCTTTTTTTCAGGACTTATCTGTGATTATGGTTTGACACTTGGTGATCTTATTGGTGTATTGGAGGAATTCTTCTCGAGTCTAGGTGCTAATTAGTCTGTTTAATCATGATTCATAATATATCATGCAAAGATTATTACCCTAATTGACATCATCCTTTTTCTTGTTCTTAGGCATGTCCAAGCTGCGTTTCAAGCCTGCCTACAATCCATATACTGAACCCAGCATGGAAATTTTCAGGTCAGATACAACTCGTGATCTGCTGGTAGTTCCATTTTATGATCAAACGAGACTCATTTTTGCACTTATTTTTTCAGTTACCATGATGGTTTGAAGAAATGGGTGGAAATTGGTAATTCAGGCATGTTCAGGCCAGAGATGTTGCTTCCCATGGGACTGCCAGAAGGTGTTAATGTTATTGCATGGGGTCTTTCACTTGAAAGGTAGAACAGTGCTTTCTCACTTTGAGGTTGTGATTTGTCAGATTAAATTGCTTTGTAATATTGTTGATGAACTAAGCACAAAATATAGTTTGGCTTTTTTGTGAAATGCCATGCTTCTTTGAAGTCTTGGATAGAATATATTTTGTTGCCCCTTTTCTCTAGAGATCATAATGTATGGACTGTCCCTAAACTTGTCCTGTGGTATCATCGAGGTCCCTGGACTCTCAAAATGCATTTTTAGGTCCCCAGACTTGTCCGTAGGTGTCATGCAGTTCCAAAACTGTCATGATGCGGAGCAGGTCAGGGCCTGTTTGGATCTGGATGGCATATTGAAGAGTTTGAGACCTAGATGAACATGTTTAGGGACCTAAAAATGCATTTTGAGAGTTTAGGTGCCTAAACCCCAGGACAAGTTCAAGAACCGCTCATGTATTATACTCTATTGCAAATATGTACTCATCACAATATTCTGTTTATAAATCCAGGCCAACGATGATCCGTTATGGTGTCGACAACATAAGGGACCTGTTTGGACCAAAGGTACTTGTGCTATACTGTTGTGATGAAATATTTCCCTGTTAATGAACCTAAACCATGTTTTCTTTCCAGGTTGATTTCAACCTCATCAAGAGCAACCCACTATGCCGGTTGGGATTGTAGTGACTAGTGCTGTAGAGGGACTCTGAAGCTTGATCACAATGGGGCCAACGATTTTGTTTTCATTTTTTGTTGTTGTACTCCCTTGAAGTTTAAACACTGACTCTTGTACTTTTAACAGAGCCAAAATGCATTGTAGTGTTGTATGAGATCATAGGGGAAGCGTGTTTATACCAAACTTTCGTTTTGTACATTTCAGTGTATTACTGCTAGCAAAATAGAATGCTATTTATTTGTCCACTTACATCCGAAGGTTTTAAATCGTGGCGTTCAGGGATTGAGAATATTAATTGTTCAGGGATTTTAAATTGTTGTTATACCGTCGCTAACTGTTGCAGCATGCGCATCAGGGATGAAGCCCCACCCAAAAATTAAAATAAAATAAAAATCATGGTGGCATTCGGGGATTGAAAATGTTGATAAAAGTGGTGGCGTTCGGGGATTGAAAATCTAGACAAAACCTGCCTTTCAAACATTTTTATTTGCTCCTTCAACTAGAAAATAATATTTTGAAATGGATCAAAATACGAGGAAACTAAACTGCATCTAGTGATCAATTATCTGTTGTAGTAATGAAGCCAGCGTCTAGAAAACATTAGAATGGAAATGTCGTTTCGTGACTACTTTGAAAAACTGTCCAGATCCCATGAATTGAAACCAATTTCTAAAGTGCTTACTGTTTCATTAGTAGATTACAATTCCTGTAAACCGCCCAAGCGACATCTAAATGGCAATAGTTTGTTAACCATCGTCCAACTTTAGTTTGTTATCTTGGGACCGAGCTTATGTATCTCCCAAGCATGGCAATTTTTGGGATTAAAGCAAAACTAAAGAACTACAGATGGGTTCAAAATTGTGGGCAGAGAATTTTACAACCTCGCCGCTTGTTTGCACGACGCAGGCGCTGTAAGCTTCGCGCCTCGTTTCTAAAATCAACATCATGGCGGTGGTTCCATATATATGCCAGCAGCATAGCAGTATGAAGGTGTTGAAGTGTTTGGAAGGCACCTGTGCTGGCCGACGAAGTGTCCACAGGGTTGTAATATCGACGGAGGTGGTGTCAAAGCCCATGGAGGACCAAAACTGGGCAGCCACTGAGCAGTGGAAGAATAGGTGTGTCGTGGACTCCGGCGCCGTATGACAAAGTTCACATTCGTCAGAGTCAAGAACATTTTTGTGGAAGAGGTTAACCTTGCTCTGAATGTGATCTTGAAGCAGAAGCCACCCAAAGAAGCGCACCCGAAGAGGGGCTTTGCTTCTCCAGACGTAGGAGTAAGTAGATCCTGCTTGGGGTGGAGGTGGAGGTGGAGGCGCGATAGACTTTGGAGGTGCTAATCTTGCCACCTTGTTTGAAGAACTTGGATGTCCTGATGTCTTGATCGTTGGAGATTGAGACCCGTTGTAGAATGGACTGGACCTGCTGTAACTCGTCCATCGCCTGGGTGGACAGCCGAGGTACAAGGCAGCTCTGAAGCCAAGATTGCATGACATGATCCAGGGCCGGCGTAGTGTCAGTGCAATGGCTCAACAGGCACGGGAATCGCTGTGACAATGGTTGAGAGCCCTCCCACCGATCCCACCAGAAGAAGACAATGGCAGAGAATTTCTTTTGGTTCACGACTGAACAATGCTAGAAGAAAATACACTGAATGACCAATGAGTATCAAAATTTATTACACTTGGCGCATAATAACATTTCCATTTTGATGGCAGTGGGTTTTCTAGAAATCCACTGAATGACCAATGCAAAATAGCAGTAGAGATCTAGAAATCAAAGTTCCCATGTTTCCCCTGTAGACTCGATGTATTCCTCTCTGAACGTTTGGTGCGTTGCTTACCATCACTGTCAGCTCCAGCACCTGCTTTGGTTCTTCCAATGCCTAGTTTTTCGCAAGCCTCGATTCAATCCATCCAGCAAGACGCATGCTTTGCATAATTTCTGACCCAACAGAAGTTCATCAAATTCAGTTACTTCCACAGAAAATGTTAAGGATTTATAAGATACTCCCTCCGTTCTAAATTATAAATTTATAAGTCACTTTGACTTTTTGGTTCATCCATTTTGCTATATATCTAGACATTATATCTAGATGTGTAACAAAATGGATGTACCACAAAAAGTCAAAGTGACTTATAATTTGGAATGGAGGGAGTATATAACAAGGGCAAAATCAGTTCCAATTACTGGGTAAACGATTAGTATATGCCGTGCATACAAAGCAAAGGACCCGTGACACATTGTCGTGTTTCGAATAGGTTAGGGGATAAACAAGGATTCTTGAAGCACTAATGCATGTGTAAGCTATTTCAATGGAAATAGTCTTCACTGCGTGGGCTGTTCTTCAAATATACTAATTGCTTCTTAAGTACCTTAGCAGAAGCATGGTGTTCGACTAATTGCATTCCATATGCATAAAAGGAATACAATTGATTTCATGACAATACCTGACTAGAAATGTAGCCACATCGTTCACACGTTCCTTGCTCAGGCATCCTTGTTGTTGTGGAGATTCTGAAATTTTCGCCAGATTTTATGATGTCTAGTATAGCTCTAGGCCTGCAACATTCATTGTCTACTGAGCCAAGGCTACTGAAAGAACATGCAGACATCAATTGAATATATGGGGAAAGTTCATCATTTACCTCATTCGTTCTAAATCTTTAATAAATTCACGAGCAAAACCACGGTATGCATTTGGTGAATAGATGCCTGGATCATGATATAACCAAGTTAAGCCATTCTCAATTCTAACAGAATCGTGGCACAGGTCAATAAAATCAATAGATTTGTGGTATATGTCACATCAAGTTTGGAGGAATGAATTTGAGCATAAGTGCACTTAAGTGTAATGGTATTAGTGCAAGAAAACACAGCATAACGTAGATGCTAGAGCAGACAGTGATGATTGACCTATATTTTGATTCAAGTACCATCCTAGCATATTCTGATACTGGAATAAAGTGATTTCATTCAATGTGGAAAAAAAATGAAAAGAATTGAACAGAAAAGGAACCAGACATTACATTCTGTGGAAAAGTAATCCAGCTTTTTGAAGTATGCATACGTGTTATACAGTTAAGGATTTAAAATATACTTGAATAAAGTCAGTGTAGTAAAAATGAAAATATAAGATATTTCATAGAAAGGATATATGACAATCTCCTTCTCATAGGTGTATTTGAAAGGCTTGCATCTTGGTATCGGCCCATCTTCACCAGTAGTTATAAAGGTACATCTACTTAACCTATAAAGGAACGACACATCCTCACAAAACCAACCAAAAGTATATGAACTAAACTCTGGAAACAGCATGTCCTACAACCAACATACACCTTGCAATATCACCACGCAGAATGTTCAGCAAGACAGTTTCTGCAATGTCATCTGCATTATGCCCAGTTACAATCTTATCAGCTTTCAGGAGAGCAGCACCTCGATCTAATGCCTACAGAGAAAAGGATTGTCTGTGATGATGGAGTAAAGAAATGTGAAAGGCTTGCAGGTAAAGACTACCTGACGTCGAAAAACTCCACAGAAAGTACAGTTGTTTTTTAGACCAATTGCTTTCACAATATCATCCATTGTCCAGCCATACAAATCTTTATAGGAAACAATCTTCAGTGGCAAGCCATACTGCAACAAGGGAATAGTAGAACTCACTGAATTTAAATAGTACACAGTAAAATATTGGCAGTCAAAGGTTCCGGAAAACTGAGCTGAGTGTTTCTGCAAGCGGGAGACCTGTATTTCATTCCTTTTAACAGTTTCTAGTGAGTCGTCTCTATATCCTGTGATTCCTTCATCGACGGATAAAAGGAACAAATCAAGACCATAGTTGTGACGACAGTTTAACTCCGATAACACATATGCAAGCACGGTTGAATCTGCATTACAGAAATAAAAGAAATGTGGGAATCTCCAGGAAGATCAAATTATTTAAGAAGAAAGAAGCATGTAGATGTGTGGTTTAACTAGAAATGCATAAAAACAATTGCCTTTGTACTGTGGCTAAACTCAAATGGCACAGTAATAATAACTACTATCAGTGGTTTAATAATGTTCATGAACCATGACAGAATGGCACCTAACCTATGGAACCTTATACTGAATATATCAAACACACACAGCCATAAGGCTCAATAGAAGACAGTAACCACCTTCATATTTTTATGTAATTTAGTAGTTATTTCCAGAAGAGAATAGACATGTATTATGACACATGTATATATTTAAGAATTTAAAATGTACAGAACTGAAAAGTAAGATGTGCATTGCTATAAATAGTACCAACTGATGGCATGTCCAAATCTGGACTTACCTTTTCCACCAGAAGCTCCGATTGCCACCCGCTCACCAGCTTTAAACAAAGAATTCTCGACAATAGTTTGATGAATTTCATCCTCAAAGACGACATAGAAGCACTCCCTACAAATCTAAACGAAAGAGTCTAAGCAATGTTTTAAAAAATAATAATTATGTAATCATTAGGGAATACACGTAAGCACCCCTTTAAAGAAATCTAAGCTATTGCTGTATTCACTAATATCCACAAAACGAGATGTCACCATAAGGATAGAATGTACACGTTCAAAGGAACACAAATATGGAGGAACCACACAAGCTGTGTAAATAAAACACCACCATATAAACAAAATTCTTCACACACACCCAAAAAAAAAAAAAGTACACCATTTCTTCACCCCCCGACTATGCAGAACTGTAAATTATTACAATTATTACAATTAAGCTACCCCGAGTAAATTGAAATTCAACATAACATCACAACAAATTACAACAGAAGCGTAACGATGACTAGGGCAGGCGCACCTGTTCTAGGGTTTTGGGCCGCTTCAGCGCGGCCTTCCTCTCGCCGCACCTCACGCAGAGGCGACTCCCCGCCCTTGGCGGCGGCTGCCTCGCGCCGCCAGCGGCGGGGCCGTCCATGGGGGGCTTGAAACCGAGGTCGCGGCGGCGAAGTGGCGGCGCCGGGAGGGGAGAGGGAGGGAGGTGATACGAGCGGCGGCGGTTTGGGGAAAGGCGCGAACAGGGCTCCGGATTTGGGCTTTTCATCCAAATAGGACCGATTTGTGAGGGCCAATATTGGGCTGGATTCCAGCTTGCCCTGAATCCCTGATGGGCCTATAGGTCTTCATGAGCTAGATTAACTCAGTCAGACCTCTCGAGCCAAAAAAAAAATGCAGGATAGGGGAAGGGTCCGTATTCATTCACGTGCTACCTCGTACCAATTCCACTAGACGAACTCTTTTTGTTGCACGCTGCACATAAAGAGTGCTAAGTGTTACCGTTACAATTTGCACAGGAGGGGAAGTTGCTAGTATAGCAAAATGTCAATTATTATTCACAGCATCTTTTACACTAATTGTGAAAAGGTGGTTGCTTTTATCCAGCCACTCATCTTTATTTCGGACACATGTAGCTTTTTCCTATCACCTCGGGGCGAAAAAGGAGGGAATATTTCGTTTCTACTCACCCACCCCTATCATGGAAGAAATCATGGCATGGCACTTTTGCGCGATCCATCGTCTCCCCACTAATCAAACTCTCTATGAGCACCTTTTCCTCCTCTTTACCCGTCTCTCTCTCATCATCACCACACAAGCTGTAGTTACTGGTCTCAGCAGTCATCTCACCATCCATTCATATAGGTGAACTAAATGTAATTTAATTATCTTTTAAATTCTGATTTATCCTTTTAATTGTCATGCAACTCCTAATTAGTTCATTTTAGCTGGCATTTGTAAACTAATATAGTTTAGATGTACATGTATCAATCTCAATCCTATGTATTGGGTAGGTTGGTGTGGAATTTAAACTATCCCGACACACATGAATTAATGTGGGATCCAAA
The DNA here is from genome assembly GCA_015847255.1 of Hyparrhenia diplandra. Classification (NCBI taxonomy): domain Eukaryota; kingdom Viridiplantae; phylum Streptophyta; class Magnoliopsida; order Poales; family Poaceae; genus Hyparrhenia; species Hyparrhenia diplandra. The sequence continues at coordinate 119,027 of JADLZK010007477.1, forward strand.
CAAGCAAGATATATAGCGCAACTAATAGAAAAAGCTGTCTGCACAAGATCGCCAGACCTTTATAGCCTACGCCGTGTCGAAAATTAAAATGGGAAAAAAGACGAGGAACGTGTTGTGGTCGGTAAAAGCGGGAGTAACAAAAGTTAGTATCGTAATGATGACGACGCAAATTCAGCCTGAAAAAAAAAAAAATCCTCGGCGCCGCCCGGCCGGCCGTCAAAGCCAAAAAGGCGATCACCGGTGCGCACGGCCCAGTCCGACGATTCGGCGGCTCGTGAGGCCATTTACGCTTGGAATGGAACCCAACGCCGCGTCGTCCTCCGCCACCGGCCAAAGCGCCCGGCCGTGCGCATGAATGCCATGAATGCCGGAGTGGCCGGCATGGCGGCTTGCATTGCATATTTGCATGATCTGCCTCTCCGCCGATCCGTCTCCGTGTGTGCCCGTGTGATGAACCACCACCGTCACGCCGGCTCCCATAAAACAGATCACGAGGGGGCCCGGCCCCGTACGCGACGGCAACGGGATCACGCCTTCCGTTCCGTCCCACGCGCAAATTCATGGCGGTGGCGCGTTGCCGTAGGACGACGGTAGTACTAGTACCGAGATACGCATACTACTACACTTGTGTGATGTGACTGGTCCCAGTAACTAACAACTAACCGCATTAGTATCATTATTATTACTATTACCACGTGCCCTACTAGCTAGCTGCTAGCAGCAGGGGGTAACAGTAACAGGTTGCACGCACGCGCGCGTTGCATGAACCTGGGCTGTCGTCTCCCCTGCACGGCAGCAGTTCGTCCCTGTGATCGATGGATTGAGCCTCTGTGCACTCCGCAGTACTAGATCTGGAGCCTGTTGAGATGGATCGGTGTCAGTAATTTTGGATCGTTCCAAATTATGGATGCCGGCGGTTACCATAGTCAGATCTAGAAGGGCAAATGAGGACAGCAGACTAACGGAATCTGTCCAGATGGGACTGAGAGGGAGCAGGAGCAATGACAGCCGCGAGACCACCGCAGATGGATGGATGGATCCATCGGCTGCAGGCAGCACAGCGCAAGGCAGAAAGCAACGCAACAAGTACCCCTTGGAAAGGATGCCGTTGATTCCCACGGCCGCTGGGCCGCAGCACGCGCCGGTGCTAGATTCGATCGGCGTTGCAAGCATTGCCTGACACTGACCGCCGTCTCCTCGCCTCGCCTGGTCCACTTCTTCCCTGCCGACGTCGCCTCCGAGCAAGCCAGAATGAGTGACCCCCATCCATATCTTTGTATAGGACACACTACTAGTATAAATATCTTTTTTTTTTTCATCCAATATCTTTTTTCATAGTCTTTTTTTTCTGAAATACGTAGCACGAGAACCACCCGTTCAGAGATAAGATAAGCTGATTTGATGAGGCCACCGCCACTGAAGGAAAGCAAATCTACAAGCTCAACCTAGTATACTAGCTTTTATTACACACCAACCAACTTTCATGCAATGCAACCCCTATTGGCGGTCGCCCTGCGTCAGTCCAAGCATGTTGCGGCGAAACAGGCGTGGACGAAACAGGCGTGGACAGCGAAGCAGATGATTCTACTACTGCTACTACTCCTACTTCCCAGTAACTGGTAGCCAAGCAAGCATCGGATTCCTTGAGAAAACGGCAAGCAGCGTTTGTCGATCACAGGATGGCCCGGTACGTGTACGTACAAGCGAGAGAGCGATACGGCACGGGGAGGGAGAGGATAGGCCGGGAAAAGAACAAACCGCGCGAACAACTGCCAGGACCCGTCCATGCGCTGCGCTGCTTTCACCCGCCCACGCCGATCCGCGCCACTGTCACTGTCCTTTCCTGACCACGACACCTGCGTCCGTTGCGTTCGCACCGACCCCCCGTCCCGTTGCATGGCGAGTGACTGCTCAGTCACAGGACGGTGCATGGGGATTGGGTTGGGGACCGACCGTCGTCTGCGCCGGGAAGGAGAGAGAGGGATGGATGGTGATGCCCAAGTGCCAAAACAGAAGCTTCTTGTGCTGCCAACAAAGGTGATGTTTCCTCTGTAACATCTCTGCTGCCCAGCTCTGACCTGATTGTGCCCCGGCCCCCTCGTCGATCTACTGCCGTTTTTCTCTGGCACCGGTGTAATTGTGTCGGCTATAGAGATTAATTACTGTAGTGCTTACTTGAGTACTACTGCCAAACGAACAATCTCATTATTAGTTTATTACTAGTACAGCAGAGATGTTCAACTTGCATTTTTTTTTTTTTTTTTTTTTTTGATCCCACTACTAACACAGCTCCTTTGCACTACAGGGATAGTCAATGGTTCTATAGCAGTGCTAATTCTGAGATTCCTGAAGAGTGCAAGAAGCACGATCCGGTATATGCTTTGAGGTCTGGTATGTTTCTTGGGTGCAGCGTAGTACTTCTGTCGAAATGGATAGCACCATTGCCCATGTTCCCTGGGAGCCGAATCTTTCATGTTACTTATTCCAAGTGTCAGTCCTTTTACTGTGTATTAGTACGGACTAATACTATATTAGTACCAGTTAATTGCAGCAGGCAAGCGGTAATATTAATATCTATTATATTATTCATGGTCTGGTCTTACTTTTGTCCAAATTATTACCACAGGTAAAATCGGCTTTGCTAATCTGGAATCCCTCCATTACCTACCGGAAAAGTTCATCAACTACGTTTTTTTTCCTCCCTGAGAAGCTCATCGATCAATCATCGGATGGCGTTACTTGGGTAATTTAAGTGCCATCTGGATCGAACTTTTTTCTGTCGCGTATGCAATTAGTGAGCTGCATGTGACATCACAGAACCGCTCAAAACTTCGATTGGTCAGATCGAAGGCACGCATGTGACGGGATCTTCCTTTTTTTGATCATTGTTTTCTTCGTACCGTGGCAGCGATTCAACTTTAACTTGAAGCAAGCAATATATACAGAAAGTTTAGAGTGCAGATTATTGACTATCTCTTATTTTAAAGGATGATCCCATATCTTAATCGGTCTGCGTCGTCGGCGCTAGTATTATTGTATCCTATGAGATGGATGTTTGTTTGTAACGTGCGTGGTAAAGGGCATTGGATCCATTTGGACTGCAAGGACAAGACGACGAAACACCATCTTATAAATAAACGATCAATTGAGGAGAATCCAAGGCTACACTGCAAAAGAGGTTGGAGCATACAACATTCTTTTAGGCAGGAGGCGCTGTCTTTGTCCATCGATATTATCCACTCTGGCCTCAGTAGCTAGCAGGTCACGCACGTATCGGGGAGCACCGTTGACAAATTTTCTCATGGCCGACTGCCCGAGATAGAAAAGATGCATGTCTTTTGCAAATGGGACTGCACGGGTTTTTTATTTTTTTTATGGGACACAACTTCTACCCATACAAACCACACATTTTACACTCACACCACGCGGACACACATGCATGCGCGTCTGGTGGGTTAACGTCCCTCTAGAGTGGGGTTTTTCAAGTATTGGCTATTCCTTGAATTTTTGATACAAGGGTCTGTTTAAAAATTTGTATTGGCTAGCTAGTTTTTTACTGGGATCTTTTTTTTTCTTAATCATGCAAAAGTTTTGTGCGTGGTTGTATTAAGAAAAGAAAAGTGTTTACCATATGGACGTGTTACAGATATTCAGTGAGCCCTTACGCCCTACTTGAGCAAAACTTAGCTTACTACTCATTTGAATCAAACTCCCTAGATGCGTAGCACCATACGCCCAAAGCTTGACTATCGCCGCAAGCGCATTCACATCAATGGTTGCTCCTCGGAAGCATCTTGTGTTCCGCTCCTTCCATGTTTTTGAAGCGGTGAGTGCAAAGAGAGAGTCTACACCTTTCCTCAGCTCATCTGATCTCCATATTTGCCACCGTTCAAGGAGGGTTCAACGCCAACACCGACTTGAACCAAAGTTGTGTGGTGAATGAGCACGCGACGATGATGTGGTCCATCATCTCTGGTTCTTGGTCACGGGGGAGGCAAGCATTGCGGGCGTCCAATCTAGGGTTTATTTTTTATAGCAAAATTGCACCAAGCTGTCCTAATAATGCTCTTCCTATCCTACCTTTACCAGAGTCCTAAAATTCTCCGAACATTCAATTTCCCTACTCCTGCGTCCCACGCCAGTAACATGGGTAGCTCACTCCTGCTAGGCCACACACACTATCGTTGTGCTACCTTCGTGATATGTTGTACTTCATTTCAAATTATAAGTCGTTTGGGTTTTTCTACGTACACAGTTTTTTTTGAATTGTACATTGACAAATTTGTGTATGTAGGAAATAGTTATAAGCCATTCTAAATTGTAAATTTGTTTAGTTTTTATTGGTGCATACTTTTTGTTGCGTAGTTAAATACGTTTTTATATCATGCATAATATAAAAACTTAAAAAGGCAGGGCGACTTAATTTTGGGACAAAGGGAGTATTTGTTTAGTTCTATGTACAATGTGATATCATCATGGATATTGATGACTGTTTCTAGTGGTAAATCGAAGCATAACTTTTTTAAAAACCATTTTTTTAACTAAGTAGCCTTTCTTCTCGTTCCCGAGATTGTGCCCGGAACTGTAAATCAATTTAAATTTGATATAGTATTTTCAAATCATCGTAATTTTGTGTTTATCCATTGGGTCCGATATCTTTTGACTGCATGGATGGAAACGGCACTGCCCTCGACTGCCAGCTTAGTACTACTACTCGCAGTAGTACGTACTGTAGGAAATCTGAACGCCAGGGGCGAAGCTATATTTATTTGTAGGGGTGCAAATGCACCACCCAAATTTAGAAAATTCAATAGATTTGATTAAATAATCACCATATATGCACCCCACAACACATGTTTATGCACCCACAAGCCACCCGCACCTCTCTCAGTTTCCTCTAGCTTCGCCACAGTGAACGCTGATTGCAAGAGGACAAGGCAACGCGTCCAAAGGCGAAGGACACCGCCATGCATGCATCGCTCAAAGGACCCAAGGACCTGGGGCAATGATGATTACACACGTGCACGCCGCAGCCCATCGATCGAAATGGTGCTGGGGCGAGCGCAGTGTGGTGTGGTGCCGGCCCCGGCCGTGACCCTGCGCGCACGGCATGCAGAGAGAGCGGCGCCGGTTTCTGCATGCTATTGGCTTCTTGCGGGCCGGCCCGTCCACTCGGCGTCGGCGGGCGGGGCCCCGGCCCGCGCCGCCCGCGTCTATCCAGGGGCAGGCATGCTCTGCTCTGGTTCAGACTGCGATCGATCCGCCTGCTGTGCCTGCGACTACGAGGCGCACGGTCCGGTACGACGACATCCGGTGGATGTGGATCTGTACGTCCTGCCATCCGGTGGGCATCAGCGCCCAAAATCGGCCGCTCTCTGGTTGACATTTATATGCCTCGCTGCCAAGTCGCTAGTACTACTCAGTCTGGTCCTGCAACGTGAGCATGTTTTTTTTTAAAAAAAAAAAAAAATATCTACGTGAGCATGTTCATTTGCTCTCTCCTCGCAAAAAAAAAAAAAAAAAATGTTCACTGCCCACCTGAATTCTGAACTCCGACGCTGCATGCATTGCATCTCTTTTTTCTTACAGTTTTTCTTTAGAAAGAGATAAAACGGTTAGCATTTCAAAAAGTTGGCATAAAGAAACAACGGCCTGTGACACTGACACGGGGTTTAGCTCTGCTACGAGGAACAACGGGAGCCGCCGTTCCAGTTCGTGACCGCCGTGACAGCATCAGGAGTACCGTCAGTACGAGAGACACTTGCAGCAGAGCTCTTTCAGCCGACAAGGTCTCGTCAGTGGCAGGCGGATAGAACCCGAGAATAGGCCCGCCCCTCCCTGCACTGTTCGCTGGACCGGGGCCCGTCCTGCCCCAACCCTGCTGCCGTGCCAAACAACACGCTTTTTCAGAGAGAACCTTTCGAGTACTCCACTGTTGTACCGCGTCGTCTGCTTCCTGCTTCGGACCACAAAACCCAGAGCACACCCAGCCCAAGTTCCTTTCGTTCGTCAGGTTAAGGCTGCTGCAACGTTTTTTTCTCCCCGTCCTCTTTTCATTTCCCCCAGAATTTCCGTATGTCCCGTAACGTTTTGTCCACAGGCCGGGAACAAAAGCCTGTAACGCAAGAATCGCAACGTCCCTCTCCGTGAACTGTACAGTACCCCTACGTACGGGCGCGGCCGGTTTAACACGCCATCACCGTTCCGCTCCTCGCCGTTAAAGATTTCGAATTTGAAACCTCAAATGGCCGGGGCACCCAACGGCACACGCCAACCGTCCGATCCGCCGCGCTACACGTGTCAAGCGCAGACCCCGCGGGGGCCTATCTGGTAAGTCCCCGTGACGTGCGCCAGGCGCCGAAGCTTCCGCCCGTTACGTTCCGTTCCGTCTGTGGGCTGCACGCCGTTCCCACCGGCTACACCCCGTTGGCCGCCGGGGCACCCAAAGCGTACGGCCGCGGCGGTGGGGGCCACACGCGACCGGCACCGCATCCCGTCCGTCTCCCAACGGCGAGATCCGGCTAACGGCGCGCGCCGTCAGGAGGGACAATCCTGGCCGTCGGATCCGGATCTCTTCGACGCGGCCCCGGCATCTTATATTTGTACGCGGGCGCACGCGAGCCGACGGGTGTGTGTGATTGTGATAGAATCCAAAGCGCAAGCGGCTGCGAGAAGGCAAGGCAGCGCCGCGCAGGCGTGGGCTGCGAGAGAAAAAGAGGAACCGGCCAAGCGAGGAGGGCAGGGCGGCGGGCGGCGTTCCGTTGGAGATGGGGAAGTACATGCGCAGCAAGTGCAGGGGTGGCGCGGGCGAGGAGGTCGCCGCCGTCGAGGTCACGCAGGTCGTCGGAGTCCGGACGAGGTCCAGGTCTGCGGCGGCGACCGGCGGTGGTGTCACCAAGGTCGCACCGAGGAGAGGAAGAAGGCGCTGGCGGCGCCTGCGAACGTGGCGGAGGGAAAGCCTGCTGCTGCCGCGGGCGCTGGGAACGGCGGAAGCTGCTACATCCATCTGCGAAGCCGCATGCTGTTCATGGCACCGCCTCAGCAGCAGACGCCGGCGGAGGCTGCTGCTGGTGCAGGACAGCATCAGGGCGCGGCGGCGCTCGCGGCCGGGCTCTCGCGTTGCTCCAGCACGGCGTCGTCGGTGGACGTCGGCGGCCAGAACAGGAGCCACGCCTGCCGCTCCGACGCTGCGGAGGTGAGAAGAGCGGAAACCCTAGAATTATTCGAATTCGAAAATGGCCCGAGATCTCCGGCGGCTCCCGTTACTGAATTTCGCGAGATCTCCGCCGCCTCCCGTTGCTGAATTTCGTGTCTTTCTTTGTTTTGGTGCTCTATCTATAACAGGTTGCCGGGGATCACGCCCCGGATGTCTCGGCGAGCAACTCGGGGAGCGGCCCAGCAGACCGCGAAAGGTTGGAGAATTCTCCCTTGTTTCTCCCAAATTCTGCTGAATTATGCCTTTCTCCGTGCTCCTGACGTCGTTTCCGGTCGTGATTTTGGAAAATTCAGGAGAGAGACGACGCCATCGAGCCGGGCGCATGGCGAGCTCAGCGATCTGGAGTCGGATCTGGCGGGGAACAAGACTGGCCGGTCGTTGCCAACGTCGGCTGCGGAGCCGATCGTGCCACCGGCGCAAGAGATCGAGGACTTCTTCGCTGCCGCCGAGGCCGCCCAGGCCAAGCGCTTCGCCTCAAGTAAGAGTCCTCGCCAAGCTACCGGCGCAGCCCAATATTTTTTTACCGCGTGCTCTCGCGTAGCATGCAGGAATTACTGTTTACTCTTACCGCGCTCAAATTTCTTCTCCGTGTTTTCTCTCTCGTGGTTTAGTTACCGGGCGGCGTGCTGAATTGCTAACCTGACCTTCGTGCTTAATTTTGCGATCTACCTTGTTGCCACGCACAGGTACAACTTCGACTTCGTCCGCGGCGTGCCCCTCGACGCCGGCGGCCGGTTCGAGTGGACGCCGGTGGTCAGCATCTGAAGCGAGCGTGCGGTGCAAGGTGAAGCTAGAAAGGGAGGAGGAAAACAAAAAAAAAGATGCCCCAAAAAAAACATAACGGAAAGGAGAAACCAATCCAAAGAAGAAGCTTTATAGCCTAGCTAACCACCATTCAACTGTTACTCGTTCATCTGCCTTAGCTTGCTTTTCTCTGGAGTAGCTTGTAGAGAATCGCAGGATTCGCAGCAGCGTAGTTATTTACTATTTATTCAGAGGTTATCTTGACCCCCCAATAGATCATCATCCGCTTACTGTAATTTCTCTCATGTATCTTAGATGGAATTTAATTATTTACTGTACAGCAGCTAGCTGGCTTTGCAAAAAAAATATCTGATTTATCTATCTATCTGAGTTAACCACCGCATGCGCAGTTTGGATATTCTCTTCGGCCTGTGTTGTTGCTGGTCCTGTAAAATCCTCTGATTCTTCTGCATCACGCTACTTCCATCCATCTGGATCTGGTACTTCGTTTCGTATCAACCTCCCCGTACATAATAAAACTATTAAAGTGTGCATTTAATTTACCAAGCTTCTTGAATATAATCCAACTACAAATTTTCGTAATTTCATAAATTACATGCCCGGCCTCTAGTAGGTAAATCGAGATGTATATCGAGGCAGCAGCAGCAGCAGCCATGGTGGTGACGTACACCGCACGAACTATCTCGGCGAGCGAGGTTAATTAATTTTATCCCTGGCAGATCTGATATTCTGATTCGACGTAGGCAGCATATGCAGCATAATCCGTCCATGCATCTATCGATCACTGTATCCCAGGACAGGCAAACTGCGGTGGAGGCTTCTATGGCGTGCCGTGGAAAGAAGGTTAGGACGACGGGGGGCCCACCAGCGACCCGGCCCCATCGCTCTCTCTCTAGCTCGCCGAGGCGGATCAACCATCATCAGTCCAGTTAAAAAGGCCGGGTGCGTGGTTAATCAAGCAGTAAAGCGCGATTAAAGTAAGCCGTAAACTATGATTAGTGTGGTGGCTGGTGTTGGCTGCCGTAATTAAACTAGTGTTGGTGCACATGTTACTCGGAGGTGGAGACGAGAATTGGGATGATGCATGTGAGCACATGGATGGAACAAGTGGCCGGGGATGAGGTGGATGCGCAGCTGATGGGCGAGGAATGTTACTGCCATCGGGATCTGGGCTGCTCAGTACGTTGGTGAAAACTAGGCAGCAGGCCAACGGTGATTCGGTGCCACACTGCACTGCGTTCCTCGCCCACTGCCGCTTGTTGGCTTTGCACTGAAAGGGGGTGGTGTTTTTTAATGCTGGTTGCTTTGCTGCTGGTCCACTGTTTCCTGTGACCTTCACACCTTACCTTTCTGCCCCATGGGCTCTCGCTGTATTTTCGGCCGGTTCCTAGACTAGCCCAATATGGAAAATATTCACTTCCCTGGTTCTTGCGCATCCTCCACCTGTGTCGTCATCCAAATTTAAAATCCTCCTGCTACTAGTACCATTTCTTGTCAGAATGTTCTTTCCAAACCTCTAAAAAGATTCAGGCAAAAAAATTATAAAAATTCAACAACTAAAAATGAAGGTCATGCAAAGTTTTTGTCCTTTCAATGTTATATACTGTATTAATGAGGTTAAAAAGTCCAGAAGAAACATTAAAGGGCCAACATAACAGTGCAAATATGAGCAAGCAATTAGAAACTCTGTCATATATAGCCGGAGCTGCTATATATACTAGCAGTAGAATAGTGTTCACCGGACGTGGAAGAAAGGGTCTGGTTGATGATTGGGGTGCATGGTGGGAGATGGGCGCCATGATCTACCAGCAGTTGAGGAGCACGTCACGTTCGTATTGATGGCTAATAAACAAGTAGGTTATTGGATGGTGGGGCGATCTTGGGAAACCGGGCGGCAAGTGCTTGTGCTTCCCGTCCCATGGATCAACCACTCAGCCAAACCGGGTGGGGAACTAGCGATCGAGGGCCTTTGCTTAGAAAACTGGCGACAAGCGTATGATAATCCGGGGGTAAGTACGCTTTGTGAAGCGTGGCTGGCCTTGGACTCTGCGCCGATCCAGGAAGGTGAGGATCCCCAGGCCGGTGACATTCCGCGAAAACCATCAAGTGCTGGCACTGAAACTCTGGTCCTTTTGGTTGGGTCCCCTAGGAGTAGCTTTGGGTTGCCACAGGTTGGGGTCCGGTAGTGGCAGGGTTAATTCCTGTCACCTGCTGTTTCAGGGATTCAGATCGTCTGAAGTCGTACGGACGACTTTACTCTAAAGTCACAGCAGATCTGACCGTTCATTTGAATCCAACGTTCACCAGAACTCTAGCAACCTGTACGCAGCTCCTACTCTTGCTTGCTGGGCTCGGCCCAATAGCAGCACAGGCACGCCGTCGGCTGCACAGGCGCTTCTTCTTTTTGGCGCGAATTTTGCCGCCGTGGCTTCATTTTTTGGCGGCGAGGGTTGGGAAGTTCAGGGCTGGAGGCGGTGATCTGCTGCCGGTGGTGCCCTCGGTGATAAGCAGGTACCATAAATCTCCATCGATTAACTTATCTGGTTCTCTTGTACGAGTGTTGTTCTTATTTGATTTTGTTTATCCTCTCTTATTGCTTTGTGCTGGAACCGATTGAAGAAAAACCTGACATGGGAGCTTGAAGGAAGCACCAAGGTGCTTGGATCAAACTAAAGTCAGGATATTTAAGATGGAAGAAAAAGGTGCGTAATGTCATGCTTGTTTCTTTTTACCCATCTAATTAGGGTACAAATTTTAGTTGTTCAATTCACCACCTAATATCATGCCATCTTTATTTGTTTTTAGTGAGGGCGTGTTTTCTAGTCTTTACCTCAAGTTGGCATGGAGTTGAAGATGTAGATGAGGCTTGGATGTTTTGGATTAGCTATGGGGGCGAGAAAGGCTTTGAGGTGAGGAAATTGTACACAAACAAAAGAAAGTTAGATGGGAAAGTTCGATCCCTGAGATATGTTTGTGCAAATGAGGGTCACGAAAGCCGGATAAAAAGAGATCATCTAACAAGTGTCCAAATTTGAAACTAGAACCGATCAGTAAAGTTTGTATGGGGCTTATATTGGACAATCCATTGGGAAATTATAAAGTGACTGATCTCGATTTTGGAACATAATCATACCCTCCCGCCACAAACCTCACACTTAATGGTGTCCCGGAGGAAAATTTCACGATTACAAGGTTTTGAAATTGAGGCGGTGACGATGCAGGAATTGGGCCCAAAGCTGCTCATGAGTTGGCTTGCATCCAAGTTGGTGGCTCGGATAACTGAAAGTTACACTCTTCAAGGCTGTAACACCCCCGGTGTTACTCTCACTAAAACTTGACATGTCATCATGATCATTGCAAAGCATGCATGATTAGCCCACCTGTGTTGCATTGAACTAAAATAAGTTTATTTTATGTTTGGATGCTTTGTCGGTCGAAAAAGACGCGAGAAGAATCAGATTAGGAAACTATCCCCCTTGTCGGAAACCCTAGATTTCAAACCCTAGTTTGTCCCCTTTTATTTTATTTCAAAATTTATAAAGAATTTGAGGGTGGTCACAAAAGGGAAAAGGTAGAGTTTTCAAAGTTGAGCAAAGTTGGTATTTTGAGTTTTCAAAGTTTAGTTCAAAATTTTAAAGTAATTTTGAATTCGACAAAACCCTAATTGCCCCCTTTTACGTATTTCAAAAAATTTAAGCAAAATTTGAGAAAAACTTCCAAAAGCTAGTTTGTAGATCTTGTTGAGAGGAACAAAAGTCATGTACAAAGTTTTTACATGATTTTAAAAGTAATTTTGAATTCAAATTTCAAAATTTGGGCGCATTTCAAAAAGTCATATTTAGAGGTAGAATTTGAAAATCTTCCAATTATGAAAATTGTAGATTTTGAAAAATTAAGGGAGTTACTTTTTGGAAATTTTTGAGTTTAGTTCAAAAATTTGGGAGTAATTTGAAAATTTCAAAACTAGGGTTTGAAATGAACAGTAACCGACCTATCCCTCCCTCCCCGCCGGCGTCAGCGTTCGCGCCGCTGGCCGTCCACCGGCGGCGTGACGCCGACCACTGGAGGCCTTCGCGACCCCTCCGGCTACCTCCTCGACCCCTTCTTGCCTATAAATAGGCCGGAGTCGCCGTCGTTCTCCTCTTTTCCCAATCTCGCGCCAAGCCGGGCAGCCCTCCTCCGCCGCCGTCGTTCGTCGGCCGTTGAGCCATCTTCCACCCAACCATCTACTCCAGCAGCTCCGCAACTTCCTAACCTTCCTTCGGAACCCGGCCGCAGCCTGCCTCGCCGCCCGGAATCGCCGCCGCGACCCTTTCTTCCTCATTGCCGCCGGCCGCCGCCGCGAGCCCGCCGTCGTCGACCTCATTGCTCCGGTGAGCTTTTGCTCACTTTTCCCTTGCGTTTTCCCTCCCTCTCGAAGATGTATTCGTGAGCGACTCGATGGTTTTCACGTTTGAAGCCCCGACGTCTTGCGGAACGCCGTTGCCGTCGCCGCCGCCATTTGCTCGCCCCATGGACCCACCCACAGGCCTAGCCCGCCGCAACCAAGCCTCGTCCCAAGCTCGCGGTGAGCCCCTGGCCGCCCTCCTTCTTTTAGTTTTCCATTTGATCCTCGACGGCGCGGAACGTACCGCGCGCCCGCGCGGTGACGCGCGTCGTCGCCCGGTGGCATGCGCCGCGGGCACGTGGTGACGCAGGCCAGCACTCTGTTCACCGGGCGCCCCAACACTTTGGCACCGGGCCGCCTATAGGCGGTTTCCTTAGGGCCGGTCCATTACTGTTCATCATGGGCCATGAGCGATCTTGGGCTTAGCATAAAGAAACAGCCAAATTCAACCCAGAACCTTTTTCCATTTATAAAATGATTTATTCAATTTTATTTATTTGAATAGTAATACGATTTTGTAAATTTTATATAAATTCAAATACTAGCTCAAAAATTCTGAAAATTTTTGTGTAGCCATCCCATGGGTATGTCTATCCATGAAAAATATGAAACTTGAATTTTGAATACTTTTGGCATGATTTAAAAATACAAAATTTAATTGAAAAATGCATCTTCCTTGATTTTTATTAATTATTTTATTTATCCAAAAATCATGAAAATTATTTTGGTACTGTTTTATGACATGATCTACCTGTACAAAAATTTTGAGCTTGTTTTGAGAAAGTTAAAAATTTTATTATTTCATGCCCTATCATTTCATGTGTAAAACAATTTGTTTAATGCTTTCTAACTTAGGGTTTTGGGTAGATTTTGGGTTGTTTTGTGAACCCTAAACCATGTCGTTATCAAGTGGTCCTTGAGAACTCCTTAGGCAATGGTGATGATATCTCGTAGAGTAGTTCAACAAGTTAGTTTTGTTGGGTTGCAACTTTATCGAGAAGGAAAGTTGTACTCAAGCGTTTATCTTTTCATGCACTCTCGCGCATCATGTTTTATATGCATGACATCATGTTAAGCATGTATTATTATTTCGTATAGTGAACGAGGGTGATCGAGAAGTTGTTGATCAAGCCGCCGAAGAAGAAGGCTATCGATTGACCCGAGTTAGAATATCGTGATCCGTCGTCCGAGTCAAGTTATTTCGTCAATCAAGGCAAGCCCCGGTTCATTTAAACATTCCTTGTGTTTTTACAAAGCTTTATATCACCTTTGCTTTATGTTTCGCATTAGGTGATAGGAGTTGAGTGACAACCTAATTGATGCATTACCATTCCTTGATTATTTCAATATCTACCTTGATAACCCGTTTTGGTAAAAATGTTTAGGGATGCTTAACTTTGGCTAAATTAGTTAGACTTTTGAGTCAAAATGTGACAAGTCTCTTATGATAGCCGAATGGGCGGTTGACGAGAAAGGATGCTATATGAGAAAACCATCTTTGGGATATGGTAGTAAAGTTGAGACCGGTCGAGTAATTTGCACCGAGAATGGAGTCTCGGTGTAGTATTTCCGACTTGTCGATTAAGGACCGGCGCGTTGTAAGCAATGTGGTGAGACTATGGAGCATAATCTGTCGCGCTGAGGTCTTGGACCAATGGCACGTCTGTCATGGGTGTTACCCCATCACGGTCGACCCTAGTTCGGGACGCATACTCCGGTAAGCCTGATCTTGGGGTGTCAAATCGAAACGTATAACCAAGACTTTGGGAGTGGAGAGATGGCGGGAGTACATGTTACCCTCGTGGGTTAAAGTCCCGGATTGGAGGTGTACGATATTCTCGGGTGGCGTAGGACGCGGTTCCGTTTTGAGTATCCAGGAAAAGGTTGATATATGCAAGCTTAAGTGCTACATATGTCGTGTGGAAAGAACTCCCCAGCTGGGTTAATCGATTTCGAAATCGCCGTGCTTCTCGGATATGGAGACTTGGTTTCCCCCTTACATCGTAGTTAAATATGAAACTATGAAGAGATGGACTAAGTGATGGAACTTCTACAAGTGTATGCTATAGTGAAAGATCACCTAGAGTAGGTGAGGAACTAAATTGAGATTAAAACATTGAAAGTAAGGATTCACTACTAGTAAGCTTTTCTGCAAAAAGAGTCCTTGGTTCTTGCTAAAAGCCTTACCTTGAATCCTATTAAACCCGGCATTCGCAGTTTTCTCCTATCTTCTTTAGTCGGGTAAGTCTTGTTGAGTACTCCCCGCACTCGGGGTTTGTTAACCCATGTTGCGGGACCGGGTAGTCATATGCACTTGCTTTGGATCTTGTTGTATGACGATCCATCAAGAAGATAGTGACGATGAGTGAGACTTGAGACCCGTGGGCGTGGTCCGACGGTGTATTATATGTAATAATCTTTCGGCTACTCATACTTATATTTTGTAAAACTGGGTTTTAAATAAATGGTTGTAAAATTATTGTAATATATAAGACTTCCATTTGTTTTACTCTCGATTATGTATGAAATTTGTTGTAATCTTTGCAATGACCTCGTAACGGATCCTGGTTGGAATAGTTAATAGTGCTTTTCGGGTTATAGGTGCACATATGTGACTATTAAAGGTCGTTGAACCGAAAATTAGTACATGTGGGCCCCTGTAATTTGGAAGGTTACATTACAAAGACCACAAGAACTATTTTTGAGGGCAAGCGGCAAGGGAGATGGCATATGGTCAAGCGGGAAGCATGCTTATGTATTTTCAGGGAAAAAATTGCCGAGAACCCATCATTTCGGTATGCATTGCGAGATGGATCGGGAAGAACAGATTGCAAATATATTTTGGGTTGATGCTAAAATGCTCACCGACTATGCATATTTTGGTGATGTTGTTAGTTTTGATACTACCTTTGGTACAAACAAGGAGAGTTGGCCCTTTAGCGTATTTGTTGGGTTCAATCATTTTAGAGAAACAAGTGGTGTTTGGTGCTTGTCTCATGTATGATGAGACATTTGAATCCTTCAAGTGGCTATTTGAGACCTTTTGAGAGCCAATAATGGCAAGCAACCCAAAACAATATATACCGATCAAGATTATGCAATGGGAAAAGCAATTAAGGCGTCTTTTCAGAATCATGGCATGGTTTGTGCACTTTTCACATTATGCGAGAATGTTGTAAAGCATATACTTGAACTAGATGATGAAGAATCAGATGCTTCTCCCAATCAAGAAGAAGAAGACAACAATAAAGAACCAAGTATTCTCTCAGATTTCAGTGCGTGTATGTATGAGTATGAAGATGAAGCAACATTTGAAGAAGCATTTAAGAACATGAGTTCAAAGGCAAGCAAGCAAACTTGGTTGGATAGTATATACAAGGAAAGGGAAAAATGGGGTGAATGTTATATGAAGGATGTGTTCACATTAGGGATGAGAAGTACACAACTCGGTGAGAGTTTGAACAAATGACCTAAAGCGACATTTCAAATCTGATTTTGGTATAATTAGATTTCTCAAGCAATTTAAAAGGGTTGTGGAATATAAAAAAAAAGAAGGAATTGTAAGTCGAATTTGATTCAAGGAAAAAAATTACCTAGAATCAAAATGAGGACACCTATGTTAATCCAAGCTAGCAAGTTGTATACACCAAATTTGTTTTTTGAAGCTTTTCGAGTGAATATGAGAGATCAATGGTAGCATGCACCAAAGCATTGAAGCGACAAATGAATATCTTGTAGCAATTGGGAGTCTAGATGAAAATTTTACCTTAGAGAAGGAGTACAAAATCATTGGTCATCCATTAGAACAGACTAGTACATGCGGTTGTGGGCAATTCAATAGACTCGAATACTATGTGGCCATGCTTTAAAAGTCCTTGATTTGATGAATATCAAATTACTTCCCACACACTATGTAATTGAAGAGATGGACGCGGGTAGCACCTTGAAAGTGGAAAAGTACAGGACAACAAAGGCCGAGACATAATAGAGAATCCAAAATTAGATGAATTGTTGAACTACAAAGATATGGCTCGAAAATTCAACAATTTGGCACATCGAAGCTGCAAGCCATCCAAAATGCATCTTGTTAGTAAACAACACACCGACATGCTCAACAAGCAAATTGAAGAAGAAATGAATGGTGTTACAAGCCCTATGGATCCCATCATCACTCCCACCAATGTTATTGTGCCTAATGAATTGTTGAGTACAGCAAGCCTAAAGAAAAAGGAGGTGGAAACAAAAACCTCAAAGCGTCAAAAAGCTTGGTTTGAGAAGAAGCGCAAGTGTGCGAAAAAAGGGAGGTAAAAACAAAGAAAACAATACAAAGGTGTGTGATAAGAAAAAGGAAAATGTTCAAAGGTAAAATATATCATATTCTTTGTAATTGTATATATGCTACAGATAGTTTCAGTTTTACTTAACTATTCGATTCTCTTTGATCTGATCAGGAGAAACAAACTACAAATGAGGCAGTCAATGAATTGCCTGAACCATACATCTTTGCCTGAATCATACATTGGGGGCACCACCAGTAGCTTGTCTGAAAAAGGGATATCTGAATCATACACGGCCATCAATAGTTTCTCTCAAATATTGAGGGTAATATTTCTAAGTACAAAAAAATTCTATGAATTATACATGATCATTATGTTGAATTATTTTTCTTCTGTTGTTTCAGGAATCAATGACAGATGGTGTTAGTGTTATAGGTGAATTCTAGTGGTACAGATTGTCCCCTCTGTAGTTGTCCTGCATTGACAGATGGTCTTTATTTTGGTTCTTTGGTTCAAGTGTATGCAGCCAAATGGAGCTTGCAGTAATATGCATCAGTTTGTGTACCTTGGTAAAATTGCAACATCTTTGTGCAACCATATGAAACTGCAGCAGCCAGAAACATCTTTTCTGTATTATATTTGCAATAGCATTCGAGATCAATTTACAACAATTATACAAGCGCATATGAGCCTGGTATCTCATTACAGTCTGATAGAAACACCAAACACATTACAGCATTTATGCATTAGAGCCTACTTCGAAGTCCACAGGTGGACCTGAGCACAGGGCAGCATCGATGGACCTCTGCAGCAGGGGATGCGGCCACGAAGCAAGGAGGCACAGAGAGCAGAGAGTGGAGCGCCGGTGACGTGCCACGCCGCCGGATGAGGAAGGGGACGGGAGCGCCGGCGAGCACCGGAGCACGGCCGCCGGGGCGCGACTCGCCGGGGCACCGCCAGCCAGGAGCGCCGCTCGTCGGGAGCGAGGCCGCCGCGGAACAACCGGCTCGGCGCGCTGGACCGCCGGGGCGCCGGTGAGGAGACTACCGGGGCGCTGAAAATCCGGGCGGGTAGGTTTCGCCAGCGTCGCAGCGGCGGGCGGCGGCCGCTCGCGGAGGTGAATGGGCGATGTACGAGGAGTTGAGCGAGAGGAGTCACGGACGCTGCATTGGGCTTAATTGGGCCGGCTATAGGCCTGTGGTTTCCTGTGTCTGTTGGTCTCACCGTTGGATTCAAATTAAATGGTGCAGATCAGCGACTGGAGAGAGCAGTCGCTCCGTACGACTTCAGACGATCCAATTCCTGTTTCAGCCGCCTGCCAAAGATCTGTTTCTGTTCTGCATCTCCATTCTACTCTGCGTGCTGCCAGTAGTCTAGAAGAAGTCTTTTTCAGAGAGGGCCTGCTGCCTGGAGTAAATTCGAAAAGGAGAGCCTGCTGGAGTGCTGTGACAGTGGATATTATAGTACAGAACGATGCTGCAGGATCCGAATGGCAGAGTTTAGAGCAGAGATGGCGTCAGTTAAACGGCCAAATATTGGCCATCAATTCGACGGATCGGCATAATGATGGATGTGCCGGTGTAGTGTACGGATCATGTTTTAAATGTGATGTCTGCAAATTCTGGTGGAGTAGCAACTAAACCTCGGTTTGTACAGTATTGTATGATTCGATCGGTTTCACTGTTTCAGGTAAGCGACAGGCAAATCGACCAATCAATAACGCAGAGCGGGTGGAGTAGTACAGGCCAAGGACGACGATTTATTTCTGCAAGACGTGATCGAGCTACTGCCAATCTGCCATACCACAAGCTCGTTTAGAATCATGTCAGGGGTACTTCCGGTGTACGTACGCGCCGGTGCACATTTTGTAATTTTTTCTGTTGTCCCTCGCATTCATGGCTCTGCTCTCTGAATGCAACTTGCGTGGCAGTAGCTACTACTACACGAACGGATTGGATTCTTTGTAATTACGGAGCGGATAGTATTTGTTGTGTACAATCCGTATATGCTCACGCCTCGCGTGATGATCGGCTTTGGATCCGATCAGGGCATTTACAACGGGGTTAATTTATTTCTCTATAATAATTGTTTTTTTCTGCTGGGGTACCTCTCCTTTGTGCGTTTTTTTTTTCTATTTTTTATTTTATTAAAAAGCGGCAAGAGGATTGCAGTGACATATTACTTTGAGGAAGACCAAATTACCAACACCAAAATCGTGAAAACAGAGAGAGAGAGAGAGAGAGAGAGAGAGAGAGAAGGGTCAAACGGCTAGCTACTCGAGAAGAAATACCAGCTAAGAAATAAGGGTGTATCTGAATGCTAGAACAATGTTGTTTGTATATCTTGGATGAGCCGACTAAATTTTAGACCGCGTGATCCAAATACGGATTAGGGAAGATTGGAGACAACCTTTTTTTAGGTGACCTTAATACTTCTCCATTGATTCCGACAAGCCGGTGATGGACGGTGGAAAATCACCGAGGTTTACAGGGTACAAGGCCTTGACTTCTCCTGAATACTTCTCCATTGATTCCAGCAAGCCAGTGATGGACGGTGGAAATTTACCGAGGTTTACTGGAGAGACCCCACCTAAGCACCGTTAAGCATAAAAAACATTCGTGCAACTTGTAGTCAGGATTGTTTGATGTTTTACAGGATTCTGGCGCAAAAGTAGAGAAAAAGGGAAAACTAAAAAAAAAACAAATGAAAGTTTTTGTTATCTAGGGTGGGGGGGATCCCCAACCTGATTTTTCATTGATCATACAACCTTGAAGCCGGATAGTACAAAACATTTTGGTTTACAAAGATAAGTTTCAGGCTTAGCCTTGCGCACATATCGCGCTGCCTGAAGAAACTGAAAAAAGTAGAACACAAAGAGAAAAGCAAAGAACTCCCAAGAGAAACCTGAAGCTGTACACCAACTAACACCACTACCAGCGGCAGAGCTCCAGCGACCTCCACTCCCACGACGACTATGTCGAGTCAATTGACAGATGACAGTCGCAATTGCTATGTCTTTGAAGCACATCCAGGCCCCAGTTGATGCCCACCAATGCCCATTACCAAGCCTTGGAGGGGGAAGACAATAACTTGGAAAACACACGACATTTGGTATATATTCTGGTACCATAAAGGTTGGTGACATCCTCCAGCACATCCGGGCCAACATTTGATATTTTGGCACCATCAAGAGTAATGGTGAAATCCTCCAACACATCCAGACCCATGTATCGCCATCCGACGCCATCCACGGGGGGAGGACAATGGAGGGAGGGCCGACAAAAGAGGCGCGAGGAGATCGAAGAGAAGATCATGGTCTCGCTAGGCATTTGATTAGACAATGCGAGTAAGGATAATGGAGAATGGCAAAGCTAGGACACAAATCGGGAGGGAAATGGGAGGGGGGCGGGAGGGGTGAAGGTCGGGCCACATCAAGTGCTAGAATCTGTTGTCCATAATGACGCCCTCAACCGGGTTTGGGCATCAACGCCGCAGCCGCCACCGCTCCATAAGGTTGGAGCTAGGTTTTCACTAGAAGAAGCGAAGATCGGGCACAAAGACCTCGTCGGCGACCATGGTAAACCAAGATTGAAGTCTGTAGCGACACCTCCATGGAGGGATATGACACCATTGCGCCATCGCCGCTGGTCCGGAGGACAACCGGACATGGTTTTAACCCATGCCGTTGGTTGACGGAAGGCGCTCCACGGGTGCGCAACCCCGCTGCCGGCTCGCCCGCGGCCAAACTGCGCAATCCATGTCACTTTTGGCCCCGAAAATGAGAAGAAGAACATGGAACAAGGGCACCTTGCCCTACCGCCGGCCCACCCATTGCCGAACCGCATGCCCCATACCTTCACCACCGCAGGGGAATGTCGACGAAAAGCCGCAAGCGCCGCCATCAAGCCGTTGCACGGAAGGGCGAGCGAGCGCCCATGGCCCGACACAGGAGAGGCCCGTGCAAACCTCTAGATGGAGGCCACCGGAGACGACGTCGTCGAGGGCGCCAACATCCGCCCGTTCCCTTGTGGGGCACCGGATGCGGTGCGGCAGTGGACGTCACCAACACATGCAAGCAGAGGCGAGGACGCGCCCGCTGCTTGCTGGCTCGCTAGCTTGCCCGCCGGCCAGGCGCATAACAGCCACAGACACCCACCGGCTGCCATGGAGCATCCAGCTACAGGGCAGTGGCTAGCGCTTGCCGGCCGCCAAGGAACAACAGGCCATCCACACACCAGATCCGGGGCGGGGTGAGGGGGGACCCCTTTTTCAGAGCTTAGGCGCGGGCGGCCACCACCGCAACTAGACCTACGGCGTTCGTTCCCTTCGGGGGCCAAAGTTCAAAGATCATGTAATTTGTTTCGTTGTAATATTGTCGGAATAATGCAAAATGCATCGCGAAACATTTTGTGGACAACATGTGAGTGGAATACATTTTTGTAGAGTAAAATAGTCAAAATACAATACGGAAGGGGAAAAAAAAACCAAAAATATAAGGGTGGGGTTTCCCTTACTAACTTCGGTCAAAAAAAAAAAAAAATACAATACGGAAGGAACCAAGAGGTAAAATAATCAACCAAATCCAAGGAGGCATACTTTGTTGGACTGAAACAAAAACGGTATATGGGCTAACTTGGGTGATGCATGGACCAAAATAAAGCAAGCAGACTGACCCAACAACAGCCCATTGCGGAAACACAGGAGCAGTTGAACGGAGGATTACTGCCGCCCGGGTCTCGTGGGACGCCGAAACTCCGCGCGTTGGAGCAGCCATCTGGCGTCGTCGGCACTTTGCCAGGTCCACAGCCGAAGCCGGCGCACACATCGCCCAACGTGACGCCTCGCACGACTAGCGCGGGCCGTCGATTTTCGGTGCCGAAAAACTCGAAAACCTGCCGGCCTGTGGTGGAACGCGGGGATAACCACGTGGGCTGTTGCGCCTCCTCCCACCCTCGGCTCCCGCAACGCGGCCGGCCAGCCGGTGGCCCAAACCCAACCCGTGCCTCGGGCCGGCTCGAGCTGCGTCACGTCCCGTCCCGCGCGCACCACCCCACGGCATTCGTGCGGTGCGGTGCGGGGGCCGTTGCCGATCTCACTTGGTGTGTCCGCCGCCGCTGGCTCCTGGCTGGACGTATATACTAGAAGGCTCGGCCGTGCTCAGCTCATCCTCCAACGCGTACTACGCTCTCGCCGGTCGCGTGTGCCGTCGCTTTACGTACTGGTTCCCACTTCCCAGCTGGAACGCCACACGGACACGGCACGCGACGGGACTGGTGATTGCTCGCGACCGAATTGGCGCGTTAGGTCGGGCGGACGGGCCAACGGCCTCACCGGGACAAGGATGATCGATCGGAGCCCGCCACCCGGCCGGCCCGCGTCGATCATTGCGTTCGGATCGGCCATGTGTGTGTGTGTGTGGGGTGATGTCGCGTTGCATCGCATCGCATCGCATCGCCGATAAGACCAACCGGTGTGCGAGGACAAGGCGATGCCCGCGCACTGGTCAATGTCCACAGGGCTAAGCTAGCTACGCTACGACGCGCGATGTCGTTGGACCTGGACTGGACGGAGAGCTGAGAGCCCTGTGGGAGGGCGTTCGTACGCCGTTTGATTATTGGCAATCATAACAAACATGTTCTGATAGTACTCCGTACGTGATGCATCCCTCTCCGGATTGAGATGCATGGCTTGCTCCATGATTTTATTTCTTGGCATCAACGCAAGCTAGCTCCAAATGCGCAGAGAGCTGCTCGAAATGAACAAAGCCATCACCCATCACAGTTAACAGTAATACCAGGACTACTATGTTACCACGATCTTGTCTTGAGACAGGGGTGCATGCCAAGATCTTCCGGCCGGCGCGCAAGTTCCACCAAGACATTTTAATTCGATGATAGGCCGGGGGCGTAATAGGTTCCACGTGATTCTGCCGTGGCAACAGTGCCGTCGTTTGGTTTAGTGCCGTCACCCGGGCAGCTAATGTCCTAGCTAGTCCAGCTTCATCAGAGGTAAGGAAGGTAAACGCTCCGGATTCTTCTTCTTCTTGACTCTTCTTCACTTTGCATTGAGGACCTGTGATGTGTGTGTGTGTGTTTCTCTCTTGCTATTCAGTGTTGAATCTCACTATCTCAGTCTCCGGCCGTCCTTGCATATATGCATCAATTAATCAATCATCGTTTCTTGTTATTATTATTGCTTCAATTCCGTCATTGCTGTTTCATGACGACATTGCATTGTAGCACGCTTTTTGGTGTGCTGTTGATGAGACGACGCGACACATCCTCCGTGACTCGTTATGGGTTCCATTACGTTCTTGTGCCCTACACACGCCCTTTGCCATGCCATTGCCATTTGCCAGTGCCATCGCAGAGGTAGCTAGGTCTCCATTGTATAGGTCGCACGCCAGACACATACTAACACTATCTGTCTTCTGAATCTAAAGCCCATCTAACTGTAGCAATTAAAGTGGCCTTGAGCTAGCTATAAAGATTTTTATTTATATCCTTTCGTAGATCTCATGGTGCATGCTTATCCTGTTCTATCCAGGATGCCTACACGCCCGTACAATCCGACGGCCGGTAATGGCGACAGGCGTCCATGAAACCCGCTAAAGATCGAGACATGAGCATTTGTTGATAGTCCTGTTTGCCTGTAAAGATGAGAAAGTTGAACGTCACCACTGTTGCTTGCGCCAATATACAATACTAGCACTACTACCGAATTATCCTCTAGTTTTCTTCTAGCTTCCTCTGCTGCTTCTTTTAATCTTTTTCCCCCTAATAATAAAGAAACCAGTGGCCATACTTAATTCGCCGGGAGGATTGGATGGATCTGAAGGCATTGCAATTGCAAGCACAGAGGCAGCAGCAGGAAGCTGTGCATCCATGGCACACTGCAGAAGTGCAGAGGACATGTCGGGAGCACATTGGATATAGATCGATGGATCTATCCATCCATCGCTCGTTTAGTCCACTAGATTTTTCAAATGGGAAAATGGATGGATATCATTTCTGCAATTAAGGAACACAAACAAAACAGATCGAACAAAAAAATGATGATTATGCAGGCCAGGCCAGGGGGACGGAGCCTTTGCTTCGTTCCTCCACCATTAGCTCTCACTGTCTCCTCACACATGCTCGCTCTGAGGCTCTTGTCTCTCTTTATATACTCAATCCAGCGGAGCAACGAGACAAAGAAGAGCACTGTTGATCCCCACAGGGGCAGAGCCAGCCAGTGAGGCTCCATCACTGGTAACTAAGCCGATCTGGCCACCTGGCAAATCTAATCATTGCACCATAAATTTCCCATCGATCTACGAGTACACAGCCACTTTGTACAGGATGGAGTGGAGGAGAAAGCCAAGAAGAACAAGTGAAAGAAAGAAAGATAGAAAGCCATGGATCTGCTAGTGAGTGGACAGTTTGATAGAGAGTGAAAATACACACATTTTTTGCTGGATCTTTTCAACATACGGCCGGGCCACCTACTAGCACACACACAATAAGCAGACTCGATCGATGGCTCACAACAATCTACATACAAAACCTATCCCATGGATGGTTGGATGGATGGATGGATGATGGCAAGCACGATTCAAGAGGTTGATCGATCAAAAGCAAGCATCAGCCTCAAGAGGGAGGACAAAATTCAGCTGCTTCATGTTGATGCATGTGGAGTGTTGCTTGTCTCGTCTCGTCTCTCCCATCGGTACTGCGGTCACCTCATCATCATCATCATAGCACCTGCTGATGCTGCATGTGTGAAGCAAACAAACGTTTGATGAGACAAGGTGTCGACCAGATTAGGCTCCACCACATGGACGCATGCAGGATGATGCTTGCCAACCTGATTGGACGCGGCCATGTCGTCGTTGTCGTCGTCGGTGGCCATGTCGGTGGCGTCGGCGGCGACGGCGCCCTGCTTGTCGCTGCTGCTAGCCTTCTTGGCCGCCGGGCTGTTGCCGACGCCGACGCAGAGCGCCTTACGGAGGCCGAGCATCTCCTTCCACCGGCTGGACGCCTTGCTGCTGGCGGAGGCGGAGGCCCGGTCGTCGTCGTCGCCGCCGCCACGGAGCTCGTCACGCAGCGTGGTGGTGGGCGGCCGGGCCGCGGTGGCAAAGCAGATGCCGCCGCCGCTGCCGCCGTTGTTGTCCTTGAGGGGAAGGATCCTGCCCTTGGAGAAGAGCTGGTCGGCCGCCATCATGGGGTGGCTCCCCACCGAGAACTCGAAGTTGAGGTCCTCCTCCTGGCACCGCAGGCTCATCGCCCGGTTCTGCACCGGCGGTGGCGGCTCCACCGCGAAGTCGCTGGAGAAGGAGATGCGCGGGCCCAGCGCGGCCGGCGCCTGCGGGCCGCCGCCGAACCCCGCCGCGCTGTCGGGGTTGTACATGTTGATGCACGCCATCGATCGCGCGGTGGTGGTGGTGGTGGTGCAGTGCTGCTGGTCGGCGTGGCTTGCTGACCTCCTCGATCGCGCCCGCGCTTCGATCTGCTGCGCGCCTCTCTCGTGCGCTGTCGCCTCCTCTTCCGCTTCCACCGTGAGCTGAACAGAGGCGAGACAAGCCGAGCTGAGAGCTTCGCGTGCAGCAGCGCAGGATGTGGTGGTGGCGCTGGATTGGTGTGGGGGCTTTTAAAAGGTGGTGGGATGGTGTGGTAGTGTGCGAGTGCGAGTAGCAAGCAACAAGAGAAACGGTGTACCGATTGGTCGGTCTCGTCGTCACTGTTTGGGCACTTGGCGTTTGCCGGGCAATAGTATTTTTTTAAAAAAAAAACAAAGCACGACAAAAGATTTGCCATGATTTCTATTAGACTAAAAAAACAAGCAAATACCTCTAGTTTTTTTAATGGAAAAAGGTCAGAAAAACCATACAAACTCAGAACAGTGGCCACTCAGCGTTCAGTAGTTTGTATATTTTTTAATAAATAGTTTGGATGGTTTATAAAAAGGGAAGGGAAGAGAGGGCTAGCGAAAGCAAGATGCATGGCATGAAGGTCTCTCTGGTGGAATGGTGGATGGATGGGCGATGCAATTTTTTTGCATTAAAAGAGTTATGGTCTTTGTTCCCTCGAACTTATTAGTCCGACTTATCATTAATCTATATTATCCTTCTAAACGGGTGTCCTGGACGGCCATTAAGCACAAGAGAGGTGTCCGACCGCTAGGGAGAATGCTTGACCCAATGTTGTTCATCATCGCAATTTAGTGAGACTCGTTGAGGCAGCCAAGGCCGACGGTCTTCTTCGGCCGGTGGGGGACGCAAGCCATTAGACACCAGTGCAACTTCTACGCCGACGATGTCATCATCTTCTTGCACCCATACCTGGCCAAAGCAAGGATGACCAAGGAGATCCTGGTGATCTTCGCACAGGCCTCAGGACTCTCCAAAAACCTAGCAACATCCTCCATCACTCCCATCTACACGCCATGTGATAGACTACAACAACTCCAAGAGATCATCGAGTGCCAGATATCAGAATTTCCAATCACCTACCTCGGCCTACCGCTGAGCATGAAGAAGATCCCTAAGGCACGAGTCCAATCCATGGTGGACGTAGTGGCGAGAATGCCGTCGGCCTACCATGGGTCGCTCATGGTGCTAAGTGGGAGGCTGATATGGATCAAGTCATTGCTCTCGGCAATCCCCAGATACACCTCCTAGCGGACAGTCTACCTCTCTGGGCCCTCAACAAAATCAACAACATTATGTCGTCGCTTCCTATGGATCGGAAAAGAGGGGCCCATCCGTGGAAGGCGCATGGTTCATGGCTTACAGTTTGTCGTCCTGGGGCATCCCGGACCCGTGACTTGTCTGCATCGCCCTGCAGACCTAGTGGCTATGGCTTCAGCAATTCGATGAAAACCGAGCATGGGCGGATCTCCCGCTTAGGTCGTGAATGAGGTGCAGGACTTCTTCAATATGTCCATGTACACGGAGCTGAGGCATGACCGATCCACCGCATTCTGGACAGGCTGATGGATCCAGGGACACGTGGTCAGTGACATAACTCCTTTGCTGCTGGACTTCTTCAGATGCATCACCAAAATGACCGTTGCTGAAGGATTTCAAGGATGAACCTGGGTACGTCAAATATCCGGAGGCATCACAGTTCCGGTGCCATATGAGTACCTCTAGATTTGGTACCACGTGATGCAAGTATATAGCTAAACGACAAAGATGACCGACTCGTATGGAGATGGGCAGCCAACGGAAAATACTCCTCTAAGTCACCCTACCGAGCATTACATATGACTTCCCACCCTATCCCAGGGTGCAAGTGCATCTGGAAAACTTGGGCACCACTTCAAATGAGAATCTTTCTATGCCTAGCTATACGGAGGCGCCACTGGATCGTAGACCGGAGAGCACACCATGGGCTACAATAGAATGACAGATGCTTCCTCTCTGACTAGGACCCAGAGACCATCAACCACATCATAGCCTCATGCTCCTTCTCCAGACAGGTGTGGTGGACCATCCTGGCAGTACTTGGCGTCAACTTCTCGTAGTTGGGAGGCGCCGCACTACTCAACCGGTGGGATCAACGGCGTCAAAGATGGCATAGAGACAAGAGAAAGGGGGCTGACACCTTATTCACCTTAGTCTCCCTGGGAAGTTTGGAAAGAGAGGAATGCAAGGTGCTTCCTTAGTGTTGCTTCCTTCACCATCCAACTCCTAGCCACCATCAAGCATACCGCCGATCAATGGATCAAAGCCGGGACAAGCGACCTTAGTTGCTTAACTCATGAGTAATCAGCATGCGATTCCATTTGGGGAGGCAACACTGAATGTAATTTTTTATCCTCCCCAAGTGTTTCCGCGTTATGTAAAAGCTCTCTCCTACTTAAGGCGCAAACCTTTTGCGTATTCAAGAAAAAAAAATTACGTTAATTTTTTCGACAATAATACAATATCAGCTGGCTTATTAACCACAAAAACCACTAGAACAATAACCTCTGTTAAAAAAACATGATACTCATTTTTTCAGTCAGATTATTTTAAGTTTATTTATAGAGAATATATCACATAGCCACCCAACCCTATATATATAGTTTTTTTCTGAACCGTATTTTGAGAGTTTCCTACCTCATATACGGCTCAGAAATTGCTATCTTAATTTCCCCTATCTTAACTGAACTCGATTTATCAAAAATCAATCCAATTTCTTCTTGGGTTAAGCAGAAGAAGTCAATTACCTAAGTTTCAAACCCTAACGTTAATGGCGAGGTTCAAAAGAGGAAAGGCTTTGCGGTGGATACCTAGGCACCCAGAGACGAGGAAGGGCGTAGCAAGTTTACCGAAATGCTTCGGGGAGTTGAAAATAAGCATAGATCCGGGAGATTCCCAAATAGGTCAACCTTTTGAACTGCTGCTGAATCCATGAGCAGGCAAGAGACAACCTGGTGAACCGAAACATCTTAGTAGCCCGAGGAAAAGAAAGCAAAAGGAAAATGGGAGGTGCTAATTTACATGTACCTGAAAAGTACACAATATCCTCATGCGATGCTTACGGTGGTTGGATTTGATTTGAATGGCTGACACACTGTGGTCAGCATGTTGAGCGACAGCAGGAAGCTTCATCTTCTGAACGAGAGAGAAAAACCAGTCACCTGATAGATAGGAACGGTGTAAGAAAATATATTTAATGGTGAATATAACAATTACTATTTTGTACCGGAAAAGTACCATTTTTTGTAAACTAGATAAAAAATAGATTATTCGATCTAAGGCAAAGCTAGAGAGTGTCATTTTTTTAAGAAAACATACATAGTAATATTTATACAAAAGTAGGATGTGGTTGATCAAATGTCGTGCCAATTATGTTTGTTCTGCAAAACTTGTGTAATTGATGATGACTATCCCATGTAGCCCTTTGGACCTGTTTTACAAATCGCGTTTTTTAGCCAAACATGTGCAAACCCGCGGTTGAGACTGGAGTGGAGTTTTTGAAACTTCAGAAGGGCAATTGTTTAACAACACCATAGTCTCAAATTAAAGAGTAGAAGGTTTGGTCATTGCATATATGAGCAGTAACTGAATACACAATTCAGTGGTTAGTTGGTCACTGCAAATTGAATACACATGCATTACACAATTCTTAAGTTTTTGCTTGGATTTACAGAAAAGCAGCAACACTTTTATCTTCAAATAAATTTATTATGAAAATATATCCAATAGTTAATCTAATGATACTTATTATGCTCCATAAATACTCATGATTTCTTGTATATATTTGGTGTAAGTAAAAACATTTAACTTTGCGAGAAGTGAGAATGACTTGTCTTGGGACAGAGTGAGTGATTGAGTTTTGCGAGATTCCTGTTTTATAGGGCTGCAAGCTTCCCGGGCATGTGGATGTGGTGGAGGGAATGGAATGATTAGGAACCTGCTCTGATTTTTTTTTGCTACATGGTGGTCTATGGGAACTGGGATAAGACGAAGACGAAGGGTGGGTGCTTGATTTGTTTTGAACATATATATGCGATCTCGAGGGGATGGACGTACGTGGGGGGAACGAATCGAGAGCGTCGGCGTCACCATCAGAAAAATAAATAAAGATACATACTAGGGTAGAGTACGTTGCTTGCATAGGTGGCAAATGCTGGTTTGACTCTGGTCAAACTATATTTGTTGAGTTCTCTCCAATGCATGTTCTTGGGCGATATCGCGAAGGCACATGCAGTAGTTTATTTACAAACCAATCTGGTGGTTGGCTAGATTGAATTTTGGGTAGCTGGCCCTCGCAGTAGTTGCGCATGCACGTGGATCTATCTGGGCACCGTGAGCTGTAGTTCCTCCGTTTTCTCGAACCTGTGTAATTGTGTTTGTCCTGAATCTGCATGTACTACTGCAGCAGCACTGGAGGACCATGCATTTACCTTCCATCTAACGCCATTGTATGCTTTTGACTCCGAGAAGCAAACGGCATCGTGTACTGCAAGAACTGTTCGCTTACACGACCGTTTACACAGTACATAGTGGCTTGCTGCATTTGTTTAATCAGCTTTTTATCTGGTTTATTTTTTTTGAGGGATTTTTATCTGGTTTATATTCACTATAGGTCGGGGACTAAATCAAGGATCCCCAACTCAAGCAATGATCCAACGATTAAGCTCAAACAACAAGCCGACTCGGCCATGATCGAGTTGGGCCGCATAAAAAATAATTGCCCAAGGCCCGAGCTAAACTAATCAGCGAGGTCTCTCGAGGAGACGAGAATACTTTTTATTACTTTGGCACGAGCTTAGAGCTAGCAATCGGCGAAGCACTTTGAGCCGCATCCTTTCGAATGAGCTCGGGCTGCTTACACTAGGCTGCCAAAAGCTAGCCCCGAGTAACATCCCTAACGTGGGACCACCCAAAGGCAACAATGGGACCTCAGGCTACCACCGGCGGATGATCCGACCACCCCGAGCTCCAAGACCACGGAGGGCTAAACTATTGACCTCCTCCGACTACCGCACGACTCGAGAGCTCGGGCGCCGGCGGATCTAGCTGCCCACGACTAATCATCACGGCTACGCCGTGATCTCGCAGAAGATCGGATATCGGGCCCACGATCTCCGTGCCGAGGTACCGACAGTGCCATAGCCGTAGACATTTCACGGACCCTCGTAGCCACGGCACTAACTCGCCCGACAACCCGTGATATTGAAGCGTGGTCGCTGGGGGCCGGAGCTCGAGCTCGCCAACCATCACGAACAAAGGGATCGAATCCCTTGAGCTCTCCCGGGGCCCCACACATTTCGAATATAGGCCTCGTCTGGATTCGCGCAGCCACCGGACAAACGGCGTAGATACAACCTGGGGCCAGCGGCATAAAAAGGTAAAAGTCGCGGCGCCATAGGAAGGCATGCCTGACGGTCGACGGACACCAGGCCCTAGTCGTAACACTCCGATTTTTCTTATTAGTGTAAACAGCATGCCGAATGACTGGTCGTTATAAAGACGGAGAAAGACCTGGAGCTCCCGAGCTCGCCCACACTTGCCCCGACACCGAGATCCCCACGCCGACCTCCCCTACACCGAGCCAGATAGGAAGCTCTCATATGTCTTGCCACGTAGCAGCAGGAAACGGCAAGACGCGCACCGACACAAAGTACGTGCACAATGTGATTATTTATTTTATACCCTTTTTACATTTTACCCTTAATACTAGATTAACATCCTTGGCGCCCAAACTTATGCGTGCCCCTTGGACTATAAAAAGAGGCATCTTGGCCATTGGGAGGGGATCATCTTGGGCATCAACACCCACAACACACACAGAGAGGCTTGGGAGCTCACTCACTCTCTCGCCAAGCTTGTAGCCACTCCTCTACGAGCGTTTGAGCTCGAATAGTGACTTAGTGATCGACTAGGGAGCCCAATTGCCCCGAACCAAGATACATCGCGATGTCATTGTCTCTTGAGTTAGGCCATCGTTGCACACATTAGCATATGTCAATTATCTGTGACCGTGGGTTTAGAACCACGACACTATAGTTCTTTTAA
Source organism: Hyparrhenia diplandra (assembly GCA_015847255.1). Taxonomy (NCBI): domain Eukaryota; kingdom Viridiplantae; phylum Streptophyta; class Magnoliopsida; order Poales; family Poaceae; genus Hyparrhenia; species Hyparrhenia diplandra. Next base: position 150,163 of record JADLZK010007477.1, read on the forward strand.
ATAACTGTTTGTTTCAAAAAAATCACTATTTAGTCCTTTAAAATTTTAAATAGTTGTTTATAACATATATAAATGGCAACGTATTAGGTGCAAACTAAACTCTCTGTGCAACCGTGTAAAATTCTTGCTATCAGTAGATGATAAGTGACTGTTTAAACGTTTAGGCTATTATATTTATGATTGTTAATACAATTCCACGCTGCATCTAATCTGAATATTTATATGTCAGAAAAAATTATTTTTACTCCACATTATTTAAATCCTTAAGCAATTAGATATAGACACATCCATTTGAGTGCAATAAGGAAAACGAAGGCGGTAGCATTGAGTGATTAGGGACGACAAGTAAAAGCTGATTCGATTATAAAGTGTGTGCCCAACAAACAATTATGCAGAAACCTTTTTTTTTTTAGCAAAATCATACAGAAACCTGGAGGACCCTCATCTCTCGTATGTCACCGTCTACAAGGCCAACTCGCCAAACTTTTATGACAACGTGAATAAGTAGTATCCTGTCACGATTCATAATGTCCAGGGCCGACGCCCAAATCGATATTATCGTCGTCCCTACATTTTGTTTGCTAGTAGTAGTACTGTGAATATCAATCATTATTGATCATGTAATGATTGCTGAGCAAATAGATCTTTTTACGCCATTAATTTAACAAATACTGACAGAGAGTTAATGTAGTGCCTAATCCAAGCGTTTTTTAAGCGTCACAAAAATTCTTTAATATTGTATAAGAGTATTATCATATCTATTTTTAAAAATCAATAAGGTACAAGAGCTGTCAATTATATTAAAAAAATAAAGAAACCAAGACTGGATAGTACAGCCAAACGGAACCACAAGTGTCCAGCAATGTCAACATTTTCAAATCCTTGAGTAAAGGCATTTTAGTGCAATGAAGGGAACGGAGACAGTAGCATTCAAGTGATCTATCAGAGACCCATCAGCAAAATGGTCTGACCAGCCAATCGTATATTGACAAAAACTGACTATATGGTCTGACCAGCCAATCGTACTGAAATTTTGGATGACCCTCGTCCTCGTGTACTAGACACACAGTGTCTACAATGCAAGGCCCATCTCGCCGAATTTTAGGGCAACATGATTATTCAGTAGCAGTACGGTTCATAATGTTTAGGACCGATGTCGAAATCGTTATATATATCATTGTCGTGTCTAGATCTCGTTTAATTTGCCACTACTAGTAGTACACTACAAGATTATTAATTCCTTATAGAACATGTAATAATTGTGGACCATAGCGGGTCTATCTATATAAACCAAGAAGGTAGCCTCCCTGCATTATATTCAGCATTCCCAGACGTGGAGTACAAGCTTGAATCCATAATTGTAGGGAAGGGAGATTAATTAGCATGGTTCCAAGGCGTTAGACAGCACAGTCCCTTTCCTCATCAACACATGGTGATCCACCAGCACCACCACGCGACACAGAATCATGCCGGGTGACTGTACGAGATCATGCAGGACCAAGGGGATTTTAAGGCTTGGTTCATGAACCGAACACCAAGGAACAAGAGAGGCCGTACAGGTCCAACCGCCGACGGTGCAGCCAGAGGTGTATGTAGGCCGGTGGTAGCTTTCTAATTCTTGGCGTGGGCGTGGATCAGGGACCAGCTATACTGTGCTCTCCTAGCTACTGCTGGGAACCTGATGAGACTGAGACCAAGAGCACCAGATGAGATGAGCCCAGAAAGCGACCGTCATTAGAAGCGAACAAATATGCTGTTCAGGGAGAAAGCGACTCAGGGTAACCTGCAATCAAAGCAAGCAAGCAAATTACAAGGACCAAGCAAAGAATCGGGAAAGTTTTGACGGCCCTAAATAAATGTCAAAAAGGGAGTAAACTTCTCTTATTATATATATATACTCCTGTATGATTCAGAAATCTGCTAGAGATCACAAGCAGAATTTTATGAAAAAGAGAAGGCCGGTATAGTAGTGAAATGGAATCAGGCGATGGATGATGAGGTGAGAGCAAACAGGGAGAGGAGGAGGTTGGTGACAAAATCATTTGACTGATGCCTTGACCGGTTTGTTATAAGCCTGGGTGAGCTGGCGACATGGACCTCTCGGAATAGGACCATGTGATGATCCCCAAGAATCCTCCCCATTTTGGTCGGTCCCACCTCTCTATGACCAGGCAATGATAGCACAAGTCACTGGTCTTGTGCCACAAGTGACAACGGACCAGTCAAAGACTTCTTGTTCCCTTGTAATGCTGGTACAATTTGCAATAAAATCACAACAGCGGCCCTGTTGGAAATTAATAGGACCCAGTTTTTTAAACATCAATGGACTTTTAGGATTCTACCTCACATAGGAACACGTGGTAACTTGTTGAACGATAGATAATTATTCCTGCCTAACAAGTAACATGGCAATTGGCAACAGGCCGGCTAACTGCTGGAGCCTTGTATTGTATTTTACCCCGGTGGCAAATGGATAAGCAACAAAATTAAACTAAGTGATCAACATTTCTGTTCTTTAATGTCTATAGGTATTTAGAGCATGGACACAGTCACACAAGCAAGAAAAACATGGCAAATAGAATCATCAGATCAGATGGGCCATGAGAAACTTCTCAAATCAAGCACTAGTCCCCATTTCCCCATCACCAAAAAAACAAATATAGTAGGAGTCAGGACATTATCATTGTGTGGCACAATAATGTCTGCAAAGCTTCATAAAAGTAGTATATCTTATTTTCTAAACCCTAAACTACAAGGCACACCAATGGAATGGGGGACAACTGCTAACATACCAACATATGTTGTCACCGCAATCTGAAAATGCGATTCTTCGGGTTTCTAATATGATTCTGCACCCGGTGTCCTTACTAGCAGATCAAATTTGCAACAAATTTGCAACAAATTGAAAAATCTTCAGCTAGAAGCCCAGAATCATCTCAAGCAATTGAAACCTAAACCATTGGTTCAGGAGAGAATAATCTATCAAGGGACTCTCACAAGTTAACGTGGATGAAGACAAGGAGTACCCAATTAAATGGTCAAACTGACAGAGTTTAGGCAAAGCCATTAAGATCAGCACCCATGTGAGCACATGAACATCACAATTCTTTTCTTCCGGTAATGCACTTAACTTTTGTGACTGCACATGGTGATGGATGGGAATGAAGAGTGCCCTCGTTGTGATCCTGACTCCAACTTTTAATCCTACAGATCTCAGGGAGAAAAAGAAACAACCACCAACAATCAATACCACCCCAGGGACAGTACAGATCTCAACGGTACCCTCTAGAAAGAGTTCAATCATATCAATCAATAAGTTTGATAAAAAGTACTAGTATTTATAATTTTAGTAAATATTTTTAGAATATCTATGGAACATATTTTTATAGTAAACATATTTGGAGATTTTTTTAGCAAGGGCGGCAAAAGATTTGCACTAAAAGTTCTATTAGACGATACAAGATGGAAAGACACTGTACAAAAAAAAAAATTGCATCACAGTTAACTCATATTTGGAGACATAGATATCAATATTATTTTCTATAAGCGTTTTTTTTTAGTAAAACTTTTTTTAGCAAAAAAAAAAACTCAGTCCAAACCTACTCCCTCGCGCCGCAGGTATGCAGAAAATTTCCATTTTTTCATGGAAATTAATTAACACTCATCCCTGAATCTCACGCTAAGAATTAACAGATTCGTAATCGCCAGGACTACTTGACGTGACTATGCTACGGTCAAGGGGATGCGTAGAACAGTGCAGATTTCAAGCTTTTAGGCTAACCGAAAAGTGTGGCTGTCACCCACATGGAAAGACTTCAGTAAAGGACAGCTGGAGATGAAAGCAGATCATCCAAGTGGCTGGTTTAGTTGTTTGTCGGAACGGCATGCTTAAATCTACCAGTTGGTCTCCTGTCCATGGTGCAGATCTCACTCTTTTCTGAACCTTTATTTGCGAACACGCTACACGCCGATCGCCGACTAACTTTTGGACAGGAGAGCTGAAGAGGGTACAATCCACAAGGCCATGTGCACAAGTAGTACTGTACTACTCTACTGGATGTAACATAATCATGAAAAACAAAATTACAAAACTACACTTATAATGCATGCAGCGTGCTAAAAGTAATCTTCATTATGGAACGTCATAGTTGATTGAGGTGATGCTCTCTATTCAAGGAAAATGATTGCTTATCCATTGTACTCCATTCCAAATTGTAAGTAGCTTTTACATTTTTATGTACCTGAAATACATTGATTGTTTTTGCTTACTATGACCTAGGTTTCCTTTACTATAATAAAGAAAATGTAGAAAGCTGATGACAGTGACACTATATATGCAACAGATAGCACATCAACAGATGACACTATATACGTAGTTTTGAATTGATACTCAAACAAAATCATCATCATCACATATATCATAAGCAACATGAAGCTTTTTAAATTGAGGTTGATCCAAAGAGGGGCTGGTTTTCTTCAACCCTTGCAAGCAATTTGGTGATGTCCTGGATTTGGTTGGACATTTCAAAGACGAATTCTTTAAATTAAATCCCATCATCTTCAAATTCTTGCCATTTACGGATTGCCTTCCAGGTTTGCTAGGAGAATTGGTTTTCTGTACTCCCTTTTTCTCCAGTGGCTACTATTCCGTTTTGTTGATGAGCTGTTGATCGCACCATTGATTCAACTGGAACAAGTTTCCCATCAACCTGATTGGTGAAAACAAAAGAAACCTGCAAGATGCACATGTGCTTTGTTAACAGTTGTAACCCTGCAGCACAGATGCCATAGATGTTGCTTGTAATGCAAAAGTTTGTTCTCAAATACAGACTAAAGATGCTATTTTTTCAACTAACATTACCATCTAAATCTAATTAAAATGAACAAAAAACTGAATCCAGAGAAAAGGACACTTAATGAACAAACAAAACACGCCATGTGAGATACATAGCAAATTATTGTACATATACTACATAGAAATGCCAAAATGACTTATAATTTGGAATGGAGGGAGTAAGATTTATGAACCAAACCGATGAGATGCAAATGCACATAGGGTCTTAGGTTGTCACCTCTTCGCCAGCAGAAGACTGCAGTATAGTATCAGGTACAGTTGATGGATCACAGTGATGTCCCCAACTTCCTAGGTCTTCTTCAGTAGGTCTTCCAATCTGACAAGGGTGGGCATAGAAAGTTAAATGAAATCTCTTCAGGTTTAAAGCTGCAGGAACGCCTTGTTCTCCAGTCTTCCCTAATGGGTCAAGTTAAACAAAAACTACCGGCTACTGCAGAGTTAGGCAACATATAAATAGGGTGCCATCAAAATTACCTGGTGATGTGCGCTATTCATTTTCTGCAAACATCCAGATATCTCTCCAAACCTACCAATATCAGCATAATCTTGCACTCCTGGCATTGAAGCCTTATGATCAGTGGCTGCAAAACCAGTACCATCCAAAGCTGAATTTTCCATCCTTGTCACAGCGGCTACACTTCAAATTTTCATGTATTTCAGACCTGTGCAAATGAAGGTAAGCAACAATATGATACATAGTATTAACAAAGGTACAAGGTACTGCATTTAGATGACAACAGTGAATGTCTGTCATATTCTCTAAAAAAATAGTGAATGTCTGTCAGTTCGGTTAAAGTTGGTCTAGTTACTGTAAGCGAGTTTGGTTTGTGGAATTAGCAGATGATTATGAGAGCACACCATACATGTATATATAGAGGATGACCACGGTTTAGGGTTTATAGAAGTGGAACCGATCCTGGTCATCCACAGCCTATCTCAACACAAACAAGGGCACCTGGGCTATGGGCCTTCTACTAGCCTGATGTGCCTGGGCCTAAGCCCATCCACAATACAAGTCTGCCTAACAGTTACCATTGCTTTCACGTTCACATTCCGTTGTGGAGCCGAGATTCAAGAAGACTCTACATGGTTGTATGGTGTAAAGCACAAATTATAATTAATTGATAAGTTATTTGAAAAAATCAGATCATTATCATTTTTTCAGTGAACCATGGATTTCAGTTTCAAGAATAACAGCAATTGCTAACTTGTCATTAGACTAACTAGACTCAAGGCATTTCTAGAGCATGGCCAGAATACCATCTTTAGAATTTTCCATATTTTCTTGAACTGTTGAACATGCAGTGTCTTAATAGAAGAAAATGTTTAACAAAGACAGAAAAAAACTGATACATGCCTGTATGCGCCACACAAACAAAGTGGATCAACAAATTTAGCATCATTTGCTGAAAATGATTGACCAAACTAGATAGCTAATGTTTTGTCAAACTAAACTCCACATCTGCCCAATGTGAGGTCCAATTGTACTAACCATCCAGCTGGTTCCTGTTGTTTCTTTTTTTAACTCATTTGTTGTTGTCTAATGTCTTTCCCTACTAGTAACAAGATGAAGAAAGAATGAGCCAAATGTTCAGAGGAACAAATTTAACCTGACGTGTTCATGAAATGTAAAAAGATCACGCAGATCTTCTGTCGAAAGAGAACTCCCCTGTAAAAATAAGATGCAAGTCAATATATTTGGCAGTTAAAAATATTGAACAGAAAGTAAAAAGGACACTCCAATAATTGAACCTGCATTTTGTTGTCCGCTTGCTCCTGCTGAATAACTTTTTGGAGGCCTTCTTTCGACATTTGACGCTGATATACCTTTAGAAGGATGTAGCACATGAAGTTACAGTGCAAGAAAAGCTAGAAATTATCATCCATTCACTAGAAAAACAAAAAAAAAGGATGAGAAAAGATAACTGAAAATACAAGTTCCAGGTTTGGCAACCTTCTCCTCGATGGTTCCTGTGCTTAAGAACCTATAAATGTAGACTCTCTTTTTTCTGTCCATCTCTCCATACTCTGGCAGCAGCCTTGCCAGATGGTAATAGGTCACAAAAAGAGCAGGTTAGGCAAGGAGCACAGTTACAAGAACATTGAGAAAGTCGATGAACATGAGGTGCATAGAAATTAACCTGCTTATCATTGGCAGGGTTCCAATCAGGGTCAAAGAGAACCAAACGATTTCCACCTATCAGATTAAGCCCACAGCCACCTGCCTTGCTACTAAGTAGAAAGACAAACTCATCCTGCCAAATACAATAATTTCAGATATAACGGTGTGTTGTAACAGTTATTCAAGACACAGAGAAGATTTTATGTACCCTAGACAGATCATTGAATTGGTTCACCAGCTTCTGCCTTTTACTGATGGATGTTGCTCCGTCAAGTCTAACATATGGGTATCTTCTTTCCCGGCATAATTGAACAAATAAATCTAATGTCTGAATTTTTTAAAAAAGGACAAATTGGCAACAATTAGTCATTCCAAACTTTGAGGGTATCCAAAAGCAAATAATTACAATTAGTCTTCTTGTGAACAGAGACAAGATCAGAATAATCAGATTTGCACTTTTAAAGCATGCATCTTTTAATTTGATGACAAGCATGTGCATAGATAGGAAGGGCTTAAGATGAGCATAAATGACAGACGTGTGTACAAACAATCATTTTTTTTTTTTTGAGTTGGGTTGTGCCCGTTTTTCATTAAGCAGGACCAAATAGAGTTTACAGATAAGTGGCACTTAGAATTGACAGAAGCGATTGCAAGGCACAAGCAAATTTGTCAACCTGTGTGTGCACAAACAATCACATTGATTTCTCACTTTTGGCGGGTAGAGAAAAAACAAACATATGCCCAAAAAAATAGAGAATGAAGCAAACATATTGTGTCATTTATCCTTCAAGGCACAGTACAGTGTTCTGGCCTTAATTCAGAATAAGCAGGCATGCCCAACCTGTATCCCGTTATACCAAATAACAGAATTCTTGCCATCTTGTGAAGTAGGATTGGGATGGACCAGCAGGTTATGGACTTTGGGATTGCTCGTTATACACGTACATTTGAAGCTTTTCTAATTTTGTCCATGCAGGGCCTGTTTGGATGAGACATTGAGACCCTGCCCAGGCAGCTGCGGCCTGAACATCCAACCCCAGGTGTCCAAAATCAGACACCAGTTGTCGAATCAAACAGGCCCTCAGTACATGGTCTAATCATAAACAAATACTAGCAAACGTAAAGACGATGAAGATTTTAGTAATAATAACGCGTTACAGCATTCCCATTTTCTCTCACAAGTAATTGATGTTTAACTTGAAGAATCTCAGTCGGCCTTTTGGTTTAATTAGCTAGTAAGAGCTATACAAGAGTGGATCATAGGAAATTTTCTTATCTTAAAAATTCAATCACCAGTTACTCAGTCAGTTGTATAGTTTAAAAGTTTCATCTAGTGTAAATTTGTGTTTCTCCTAGGTCTTTATAAGATAAGAAAATTTTTTTTTTTAACGTAATGGCAGAAGATAAGAAAAATTCTGACACATCAACATATCAAAATATTCTATTATAAATACCTGACCTGAGTATAATTTGATACAAGAACAATACGATCATCGGTTTTCTGACGGAGGTGCCCCAGTAATCTTGCCAATACATGCATTTTTCCAGATAGCTCTACCCACATTCCTCCTCCGCCAGTCCATGATCCAGATCTTTGCATTAATAAACAGTCGTTGTAAGTTGGTTTGGCAAAATGAAGGATAGAGAGAAAAGTGTTAAGTACCTTCCTGAAAAAAGTTCTGGCGGAAAAAAACCGCAGACAGTCATCAAAACCAGAGCCACCTGTATTATTACTTTTTATGGTGTGTAGATCAGCTGCAATATGAAGATAGCCAAATGACAACTACATAATGGATTTCACTTATAAAAAAAAAAAGTTCACATTATAAATTCATGATCACTAGAAATAGTAATATAAGCACTTTGCCCAGAAACTCATTATAACTTGTTTGTGTTCTTTTTGAAAAAAAAAATGCAGGAGAGCTGCACCTGCACTTCATTGTATTAGAGAAGAAAATGGTCCAATATGAGAGGTGGTTTACTATCAATTCATACAGTGCACACTTTCTTGGAAAAAACTATAGCATCATGAGGCTACAATTCTAGGAATTTCAGAACAGAATAGTTAATAATCAGGAGAAATATACATTGTCCTTGCCTAATCCTACTGTTTGAAAAGGTACATAGTAGAAACTACAGATTATTCTGGGGAAGCATACTCTTTAAGACACTTCAGCTGAAGGATAAATGCATCTCAAGTGAAAATATTAAATTATTTACCTTTGGATGATTGCATAATTTCTTAAGAGCGGTAATATATGCTAGAATTTTGGATTGCTTTGCTTCTTCAGATATCAATCGTTTAACCTGAAAGGATCAATAATAGGTTGTTGTAGGGAAAGAAAAACTCTAACTGTGTAACATTTATCTAATAAAGGTTGTTTGAATCCAAACCAATGTAAAATTAGGTCCTCACATTTTTGGAATGTATGAAGTGGTTATACAGTGTTGTCTGCAAAGGAGTCAGCTTGCAGCACACAACTTCAACAATCTGCACAATAGCAATGTTTTTAAGCAAGGTGGGTAGGCAAACAATTCTTCAGAAATTATAAGCAAAATCCTTTTTAACAAAATACATAGGGCATGATACAATTTTATTTTCAATCGAAAGCATGGTGAATATATTTGTTAAACTTTCAGAATACAGAACTACTAAAAATTTTTGATCAAACAGATAAGCATACCTTTGGAGGCAAGTGATTGGATAACAGGGCATTTGTTCGTCTCAAGATAAACTGAATATCATAGAGAAATCATCACAATTAAATTAGTCTCAGGCTAGCGCAAAAAAGGATAAACTATATAACAAATAGCTTTCATGGAGTAAAATAGCATAGCATGCCAATCAGAGTGTAGTACTGACAGACTTTTTCAGCAGGAAAGACTTGCCTGATTTACTTTTGCACTAAGCTCTGCAGATCTCTCAGATCCCAATTTCTTTTTTCTTCTGCACTTGCAGTGGGTTCTCTTCCACAGATGATTGGTGCCTTCATTTAAGGATAGATGGTACCAAGGTAAACAGAGAGAAGTGACTACAGGTCACAAGAAATAAAAGTACTGAACAACAATTCTGATCATGTTTTCCAGGTTCCCCTAAAAATACCTCTAAGCATACATGAAAAGTATTGATTATCTTTGACTTTGAATGAATAACTGTAACTTGTAATTTGGCAGTACAGCCTGATTCATGTCAAGCTCCATACTTACTTCATAATAACGACGAAAATATGAAGCGTCCCCCAGAACCCCTGGATTTGTGAAATTCACCATTGAAAAGAATTCTTCCAGATCATTCTGCAGCACCAGAAAACATTGAGCACAGCAAATTTCAAGTCAATTGTCCTGGGGTAGGCATGTAATACTACATGTAATTCTTCATTATCTCTGCATATAATTTCAAGTCAATCCTAACCTTTTCTGTTATATTAAAAAAAAAGGGTGTGGGATACCAAAAAGTACCTGCATTGGGGTACCGGACAAGAGGATGCGCCGTGTACAAGGAAGGGCAGCCAAAGCCTACACATATGCATTTTAGCGCTTTCAGCAAAACAAAATCAGAGAGCAACCCAAAGCGTAGATGAATAGTGTGTAAAAATGACATCAGTAAACTGACGGACCTTATTTGTCAGTGTCTGATCATTTTTCAGCCTGTGGGCTTCATCACATATGAGAAGGTCACAGCTGCCTGGTCTTTCAAATTTTGAAGAATGCATGCGGAAAGTCTCATAAGATATGATAAGTACCTGAAAATGATTCATACACGACATATATTTAAGCAGAAATTGTCATTTACTTGCAGCTACGTTTTCATTTAGTATATAGCACATATATTAACAGATAATGAGTAAGCAAAAGAAAACCTGAAGACGGCTCAAGGGTTTTAAGAAGCTTTCTATTCCGGAAAGGACATCAGCACGTGTGCTTTCACAGAGAGCCAGCAGCTGCACTCTGCCTTTCAACCACTTAATTATCTCAGAGTCCCAGTTGCTAACTAAGCTTGTGGGGGTTACAATGACAGCCCTTTTAACCATTGGCTTATCATCAAAGCCTTGACAAAGAAGGGTATATAGTAAAGTTATTGATTGTAAAGTCTTCCCCAATCTGGACATGTAACAAAAATTTATTATGCATTACATGGAAGTATAATAATGGCTTAGAATAATGGAAAACAGAGGGAAGGATTTCGTCAGCTTATTACCCCATATCATCAGCTAAAATGCAACCAGAAATACCATCAGCACTCAATGACCCGGAGACACAATCAAACATAAACTGAACTCCTTCCCTGCATTATATAGAACATAAACATGTAATATGATGCATGCTAAGCAAAATTATAACTGTTCCCTCCGCTTATAAAAATATGTCGCAAAGGATAAGCTAATTAGTAGTTCAAACAAACTAATTAGCTTTTCCTAATGACATACTAATTTTCTTTTTTTCTCGAACTATGCAGGAGATCTGCGTGTCATTTTATTAAGATAGAGAAATACAAGACACTTTCAAAAAGGAGGGTGTATCATATAACTACTTTTACAACATAAAACAAATCAACTGTGTAAGAATACTCAAAGTGAAAACAACAACATAAGAGCATAATACCTTTGGTGAGGTCGGAGGTAACGCGACAAGCAAGTGGTCGACTTCTATAGAAGCAGAATTGTAATTTTCCTTGTCACATTCATCGCGTTGCCACAAAATCAATGGCTCGATTCCAGGAGGAAGAGGTTCCTCCTTTTCTGACGAACTATCACTAGCAACAACAGGCGACCGCGGAAGATGATGTATAACTGCTGCAAATGTCTGTGTTGAACCCCACGGGACAAATCTCTTACGAGCTGAAAGGCGCCGAGCAAGCTGCTCATTATTGTCACTATATCCATTTTGGCATGGAGGTTTGAATGGCTTTCGAGCTATTGCTGCTGCATCAGAAACTGAAAGAATACGTGGAATGAGTGGCTGCCCTCCTTACAACCAGGTTACCCCTGACGTAAAACCAGAGAAAATATAAATGAAGAGGAAGTTAATGTAAAGTCAGATTAGCTGCCAATTGTCTATTTCCTGAGCAAATTGAGCTACCGACTTAAATGACAAACTTCTCAGTCAGACCTCATGCATCATTCGACCCCACCCGTCAAACAATCAAATAATGAAAGTAATAAATGGCCTATGATATAGTGAAATTTTACAAACATGCAGCATTGTCACTAATTTACATAAAGAATCGAGCTCTTATTCATAATATTTCTGGAAATGCTAGATAATGTGTCACACTTGTTTGACTTTGACATTCTTATTATCATAGCACACATCATTTATACTACTTATTAAACAAAATGCCTTAAGTTAGACAGGGCTTGAAACAGTTAATTGACATTCATGGTTTCAGACACTGGATATTGTAAAACAGATTCCTTCAGGAATTGAGCCCATCAAATACTTGACGAAATAATCAATCTTCAACAGGATCAAGACATGCAACATTGTTAGGCTTCCATGGGAATGAGGTTTCAAAATCCTAGTCTATCGCAGTCTAAACAAGACAGTGGGTGGGGGTTGTGAGTTTGTCTTCGGTATGTGTCATGGAACTAAACATGATCCAAAGCAACCAAATGCAAATGACATGCTGCAGACGGTTCTAGAAAGGTGTGGACTTATTCTATCATACTCTGAAATGAAGGATACAGAATGAACAGAAACACATAAGGCTATCCCTCAATGTTCAAAAGTCATATCAATTCATCAAAACTCTCCCCAGCATCTAAACCACCACTAATCCTCGATAGTCGAAAGTACCAATCAGTACAACAACAGCTCACGAGCGCATAAGTCGAAGACGAGATCCACTAGTCTAGAGGCTGATGTGACGGCGTCAGAGCGTACCTGACAAGAGCATCCACGTTCTGCGATTTCCTCTCCTTATCGGGAGCTGCCACGCCGCGACGCAGGCCCCGAAGTTGCCGCCTGCCGTGGCCATCGTGGCCGTCCCCGCCCTCGCCGCAATCGCTGCTGCCTGCTTCCTCCGATTCGTCCCCGCCGCCCGCGTCACTGCTTTCCCCCACGTATTCGCCGTCGTCGTCGTCCGCCTCGGCCCCGCGGCCCCCTCCAACTCTGACTCCTCCAGGTCGGACGAGATTGCAACGACCTCGTCCTCCTCGCCGCCATCGCTGCCACGGCGATTGTGCTGGCTCCTCGAGGGCATCGCTGCCGCGGATGGTGAATAAGCAGAATGGGGATGAATGAAGCTGGCTCTGGATGCTTCAATTGCTGTTTCGGCCTTGGGGATTAGCGAGCTGAGAGGCGGATTCGATTGGAGTTGAATGAGTTTTGGGGGAAGGCATTGCAAAAATTTTGGCGGTACGAAAGCGGAAGCGTGCAGGGGAAGATGCGGGAAATGGTAAAAAGAAGAAAAAAGAGAGGTAAATGGGCCAAGCGGTGGCTAGGGTCCCAACCGATTTAGCCCATCTGCATCTGGATAGCGCGTAACAACGGACGGCTTGGTTAATTGGACCGCCTATTGCAATCGAAAATGGTTAGGCCCACCTAAGAGCATTTCACCGAATCATTTTCCCTTAGCATCTTAAAATTCATCATCAGTATTATGTCTTTCCCTCCATATTGAAAAGGAAAGTCCATTTGGAAAAGGCTTCGGCCAAACATTGGAAACATAAATCATTAATAACTTTTAAGTCGTTGAGTTTTGAAATGTGAAAATCATATCAATAGATTTGTCTTGAAAAATACTTTCATAAAAGTATACATATATAATTTTTTAATAAATATTTTGATAGAAAAAATAAGTCAAAGTTGCACTTTGGAGACCGTGTGTCGATGTCCTAAAGGACTTCCTTTTCAATATGGAGGGAGTAATTAAAAAAAGTAGGAGGCTTTTCTTTGAGCAAAGTATATAAAAAGTATAGGTAGGGGCTCAGAAAACTAAAACTAAATTATAATATGCTTGCTCAATAATATTGAGAAAATCTCTATCTTCACCGGATCCTTTTCCCTTAGCATCTTAAAATGCACTTCTAGAAGACAAAAATAGGGAAAGGAGATATGCTATGACTTGATTTTTACCCTCAAACTCTTTAGAAAAAAAGATCATCACTTAATCTCAATACGGCAGAGATGCTCTAAGGATTGCCAAGGATAACCATGATCCAAGCTTTTTTTATGTAAGTAGCAGATATTTAGTAAGGATTTATTACATCCAACTTGCACATGAAAGAAACTATAATCGTCGCGAACACCCAATAACTGTATAAACACAAAAAGCTACAAAGTTGAGAACAGCAGATTATTCAGTAGTTATCGGTTAAGATTATCTTATTTGAAAAAAATGTTTCAGACCTCTTCGGTTGTAATTTTTTTAATCTAATATGCTGGTCTTGTTTAGGTTTAGGTCTTTCGATAGTTAACAGTTAAGATTCTGTGGTGAATTTTTTAGGTTGAAGTAGGTTACCCTTTTACATGAAAGTTGCATGCATGTACAAATCCGGCACGTGCATTTGAGTCAGAAATGGTTAACTATGTCGAAATTTTACATTGTACAAATTCATAAAAACGTTGCTGTATAGAAAAAAAAAACGCAGGTTATACAGAGTATATATACTACTTATATATATGTACAAATTAAACTAGAATATATATAGCACCATCTCTGCTTCTCGAGCTTATTAATAATTAAACATCCAAATCCACGAGCATGAAAGTTGCATTCAGGAAATACTGCAGACTGTGCAGAATGAAACTGACGAACTCTGTCGAGAATGACTACATGTCTACATACCAAACTTCCAAAGCGCACGACCACACAAAAACGATGTTTACATAGACTTCACTCTAATTCACATCTAGACCCAGCGATCTCGCCGACGTCGTAGCAGGCTAGCGCGCTACTCCTCCAGGTCCAGCTGGCTCATCTTGAGGTGGAGGTGCTTGTGCGCGAAGGCGTAGAGCCTGCCCATCTCGTCGCCGTCCACCGCGCCGTTGCGGTTGGCGTCGGCGGCGCGCACCGCCTCCCGCGCCTTCCACCACACGAACCACAGGTTGAGGCTGCGCAGCGCCTGCTCCAGCTCCTCCCGGCTGATCCGGCCGTCGCCGTCCGCGTCGAACTGGCTTAGCCACGCCCTGAACTCCTCCACCGTCGTCTCCCCTGCGGCAGCCCACGGTAGTACCGCATGAATGCCATTGCTATGTTATACAGGCACTACTCGATCGTTTCCTTGTCTCGCCTGATACCGTGATACGGTGATGATAACAACGTACGCCGCTATATATACTGTCTCCCGGCCGGTCTGCGTGGTTAGGCGCCGGAACGAAGGCTCCGGAGATTTGCATGTAGTTCTCGGTTGCCGCACGTTTGGTGCGAGCGCGACGCCGGTCATGGACGAGGACGGACGACATGGGGGCGGGGCGTGGAATTCGTGTGCTTTGTTAGGCAGAGAGGAGAATCAAGGTGCTGATCCTTGGACACCGGTTGCCCGTTTGACAGATGGTTAAGATTCGTTGCTTGAAACGAGAAGGCCGGCGGGCCGGCCGGCATCAGAATTCGTGGATAGGATTAGGATGCGAGCCGGGACGAAGAATCGGATGCCTTCAACCTTTGCCGCGCACGCACTACTATTCATGCAGTGGACCAGTACGTACTACGTGGCCTTGTTGCTTGCCTAGTGACAAATTTGAACTCATGGAGCAATGAAGAACAATGAGAGCAACTAACGAGTACGAGCACTTCATCTGTGTTGTCAGTCGTAGCCAAGTAGCCATGTGCTGTTCTAGAAGATGGCCGAGACATGATATATTGTTCAAGGATTCGTAACCACTAACCAACAGGCGACAGGTTGCTTGTGAGAAGCAGTAATCACGCATAGGCTTAGCAAATTAGGTAATCGTTGGTCAAGAATTTCAGCAAAATCTTAGGTTGATTCTGCCTTATAGCAGAAGTAACCGGCTTCACTGCTGGTAATACCAAGATAGAAGAAATTATGCCATTAGAGTATTGAACTTTCAAAGTTCGCCCATGTGGGGAGCAGTCTTCAAGGCCGAGCAAACCAATCAGGCAATAACATGTCATGCTCCGCAATTTTGAAATTGAAATTTTTGTAACAACCTCGGATGGAGAAACTACCGATATGAAAGTTGTAGATCTCGAAAAGTTCGAAACTTTGTAATTGACAAATTTTTCATTTGAAATTATCTTGTGGGCCATATCAAGCAAATTGAGCTTTTATAGAACTCATGGCCGACATGTCCTAGATGAACTTGGACGGAGAAACTCCCTAAACGAAAATTGTAGATCTCAAAATGTTATGACACTTTATAGTTGATGACTTTTCAATTTGAGTTCGTTTTAGGGTCTTAAACAAGCAATTGGCACTTTCGGTTTTGGGGCCTCGAACACGTAATTTACACTCAACTTTTCTATAGTACATGGAGAACTTAGAGGGAAACCAGCGGTAGAGCTTGAAATGCAGTGAGGGAGAGGTCATGAGTTCGAATCACGCAGGCCATATAGTTGCGAATTTTGCACGAAAAGTACCGTGACTTGCGACTTTTTTCATTTTATTTTGTCATCGTGTCATAGAAAAGTATGTTTAAATTTTTTGATTTTGAAATCGAATTTTTTGCAATAGTCTCGAATGGAGAAACTACCAATATGAAAGTTGTAGATCTCGAAAAGTTTTGAAACTTTGTAATTGATAACTTTTTTCGTTGAAATTATCTTGTCGGCCATATCGAGGCAAATTGACCTTTTACGTAACTCATGGCCGACTTGTCCTAGATGGAGAAACTCCCTAAACAAAAATTGTAGATCTCAAAAAATTTATGAAACTTTGTAGTTGATGACTTTTCGATTTGAGTTCGTTTAGGGTCTCAAACAAGCAATTTTACACTCGGTTTAGAGCTTCAAAGCGGGCAATTTACACTCGTTTTTTATATAGCATGGGGGGAACTTAGAGGGAATCGGTGGTAGACGAGGTATGAGCGAGAGAGAGGTCACAGGTTCAAATCACATGGCCGTGTAGCTACGAATTTTACACGAAAAAAACCATGACTTACGACTTTTTCATTTACAATCATCGTGTCATAGAAAAAGTACCTTTGAATTTTCTGATTTTGAAGTTGAAACTTTTGTAATAGCATGGAGAAACTACCAATATGAAAGTTATAGATCTCAAAAAGTTTCAAAACTTTGTAATTGACAACCTTTTCATTTGAAATTATCTTGTGGGTCATATCGGGCAAATTGAGCTTTTAAAAAACCCGTGGCCGACATGTCCAAGATGACCTTGGATAGAGAAACTCACTAAATGAAAATTGTAGATCTCGAAAAGTTATAAAACTTTGTAGTTGACGACTTTTCGATTTGAGTCCTGTCTATGGTCTCAAACAAGCACTCTACACTTGATTTACGGTCTTAAACAAGCAAACTATACTCTAATAATATCTTATGTACCATCCAACTATACATTTCCATGCGGCGTGATGGCGCCCGCCTTGAAAGCACACAGTTTTAGCCCACGCACGGTCCGACTTCGGTTCTTTGCGGGCTCGGGGCTAAGACGGAGCTATAGTACGAAATTGGGTTGCCCTCAAGTATGAGGCCCGATACGGCCCGACACGCCAAATTGGGGGGGGAGGGCACGAGGCGCCCGACGAAGTTGGCCCAACAAGCAATAGCCGGAGAAGATTGGCCCAACAGGCCATCCCGACATCCCCTAACCCTAAATCCTTGGCCGCCGCTCTATTGCTCATCCCCGGGCACTCCCCGGACATCTCGAGATTCCGACTATGTTGCTCGTCCGTCACCGCCATCGCACTCTTCCTCCCGTTGGTCGCACACTCGCCCATCCGTAATTTGCACTCTTCCTCCCACTTTGCCACACTCGCGTAGGGGCGGCGGCGCCAAAGATCCCCATCCCAGGTCGGTCGTGGAGCGCGGCGCGGTGGCCGGTCCCTCCTCGTCCCCTCGATTGTGCGTCAGCAGCGGACGGGGCGAACGAGGGCGCTTGACGCCGTCGCGGATGGAACTTTTATTGCCCGGTCCACCCCAAGCTGCGGCCGGCCCGGCTCCTGTCTTTCCTTCCCTGCCTCTCCTCCACTCTCTCAATGGGCCTCGGGTTGGCCCGGGCGAGCACCTCATGCTTATCGGGCGGGCCGGCCAAAATCATCCCCATGCCGTGGCTCGAAGCTGTCGGCCAAGCATGAAGCCCATGAAGGCACATCCCGAGAGGGCACGACGTGCCATGGCGGCCACGGTCAGGCCAAGGCGCATGGCGAGGGCGGCCCGTTAGAAAACTATACATCCAACTAACAATTAATATTTTACCTACCATCGAGCTAACAATTGAGCCGGTGCATTATTTTGTGCTGCACTCCACGTAAGACCGGTGTATTATTTTGTGCTGCACTACACGTGAGTCCGAGTCTTGACTTGTAGTAGACTCTGAGTCAAGTCTTTTGCCAGCCTAGGCTGGTGAGGAGTGAGGAGTGGTGCGAGAATCATTAAAGCAGCAACTGGTCCTGCTCCTGCCTCGCTCGTTGCTGCTGGCATAATAAACAAGAGCTCGTACTCCCAAGCAAGGCAATGTATCCGTCGGCCCCTCCGGACGCGTATAACAAATTCAGCAGCTCCGGTGCTCCGCCAACGGCGCCGCCGCCGGCAGCGTACCAGCAGCAGCACGGGGCGAACATGAACCCTTCACGCCCCGCCGCCGGCGGGCTGAGGAAATGGTCCACCGGCCTTTTCCACTGCATGGACGACCCGGGGAACTGTAAGTCATCCCTTCGTTCCCCGCTTCCTCTTCACAGGGTTCACAGCAGTCCTGTGGCGATTCAAGCTTAGTTGACATGCGTTTCTTCCATGGCGCTCAGGTCTCATCACATGCCTGTGCCCCTGCATCACGTTCGGGCAGATCGCTGACATCGTGGACAAAGGCACCTGCCGTGAGTCGATCTCCTCTCTCAGTCTCAGCTTCTTCGGTTCTTCCCCTGGTTTCTTCTCCTGAAACAACTCCCCTGTTTAAAAATCTCCCCGATTCACGGCCGCAAAAAACGTACTCTGGCTTATTGGCAGCATGTCTCGCGAGTGGACTCATCTATGGGCTCATCTGCGCCTCGACGGGGATGGGGTGCCTGTACTCGTGCCTCTACCGGTCCAAGCTGAGGGCCGAGTACGATCTGGACGAAGGGGAGTGCCCGGACTTCCTGGTGCACTGCTGCTGCGAGCACCTGGCGCTGTGCCAAGAGTACCGCGAGCTCAAGAACCGCGGCTACGACCTGGGGATCGGTAAGTGCAGCACACCACACACTTTAATTTGCTTCAGTTCGAGTTCTCAGCTGGTCAGGTGCACGCTGATGGAGAGCTTGCTTGGAAGCAAGCAAGCACTTTTTTACTGCGTGTGTGTGCTCATAGCCATACCATTCCTTTCCTACCTAACTGATGTGTCGTACTCGTCGTGTCTGTGCGTGCGAAGGTTGGGAGGCCAACATGGACCGGCAGAGGCGAGGAGTCGCCGGCGGCACGGTGATGGGGGCGCCGGCCATACCGCTCGGCATGCTTAGGTAGATGATGGATGCTAAATGGCAGTGGTAGTGCTTGCTTTCATCGTCCTTTTGTGTTGCTGTATGTAATTTATGTTTGTTTCCTCGAACCTATGTAATTTATCTGGCTTTCTTTTTCTCGCTCTCGTCTCGAGTCGTGTGGAGTGGAGGACGCTGCTTTTTAGTAGTTGGGTGTGAATCTTGTCAGTGGTATCTGTAATATATTTACTATTCTAATGAAGTGGGTTTAAGGTGTTAGTGTTTTAAGTATTCAAATTGAAACCCACCATGCCCGAGAGGGAGAGGCAAATGGCTATCCACTAGTTGAGTCACCAATTCAGTGGGTGAAGCTTAATTAAGTTTTAGAGTGTGATTGATTTCTTTCCTGATATAATATGATGGCCTGATTTAATAAATGCAGTAGCCTTTTGTTTGATTGTCGTATCCATCAACATAAGCGTTGGAGAGAAGTTGTTTGGTTGGTCATGTCTACCTCGTCTCGTTCAGGCCTTAATAGCACTTTCAGTGTTGCAGACAAGTGAACCGAGGGAAGAAGAAAGCGACCCAACAATACTGGAGCATTTGGATGTTCAGTATCAAAACCAAAAAGCAGTGTTTGCAGATGAGCCGCGCACTGAGAGCAGTAAGAAAATCATTTTCGACGCATCACCCACCCAACGCACTCGAATAAATGTGGTTTTCTTAATTCCACTTGCATAAGTCGCTGGCCACACTAGAGACACCAAAACATAATTTGGTTTGATTTGTATGGTTCGACCAGACACTGGAGCTGTGAGGCAGGCCTAGCGAAATATGAGGAAATTTCGTTTCACGGAAGCAATAGGCTTATTTTGCATCTTGGAAACCTGGATGAAGTGTTTCTACACCGACATCGGTGTGTTCGCTTGAACTTATCAGTGTGATTTATCAGTCATGATACAATATTTTCTCTCACAATGATAAAACATGTTTATCGGCCTAGACCCATGAGCCGAACAGTCTGAATCGCATCTCACGCTCACGGCAAGCCCAGATGCAGGAATAACACTTGGCCCTTAGGTGCTCCAACACGGATTAGGATGTTGTGGCATCGACCATAGGGAAAAACCGATTGTCATTTAAACTTGCTCGTTACTAAAGTGTTTGTATGAATTCTGATGAATAGGAACTTTGTATCGAAATTGTAAAGATTGACTCGATCTAGTATTTATAGTTGACAATTCCTTTTATTTGAGATCTTTTATAGGCCCTAATACTTTTTAAATTATCAAATTTTGATTATCAATAGTTTGAGTTTTTCTAATGATATTATTGTTGATATGGTATATCCAAAACTCTAGTTTTTAATGAGATCTTGTAGTTGACAACTCTTATTAACTTGAAGGCCAAATATTTGTTATAAGTTCTTTGCTCTCAGTGAGATCCATAATCTTATAATTGATGCCATCTGTATCTAAACTCATTTATAGCCTAAATATCTATTTTGAATTCTAAATTTTAAATTAAAATTTAATAACCTCGAACATTGACATGGTCTAAGTTGTATATCTCAACAAAATCTATAATTTCGTAGTGTATGCCCTTTTATTTGAGGTGTGTAATATAGATGTAAATCAATGGTGTTACTTTTTATATATTTTTCAATGGTCCCTCTTGTAATTTACATACAAACTCTGAATTACATTGTATTATCTTTCATAATAGCACACAAGATCTTTCATAAGGACACACATGTGTACTTTAGATATAAATTAGAGTAAAGTGCACCCTACGTCCTCAAACTATTTGATCATTCCCATCGGGTCCTCAAACTATCAAAACGACTATCTAGGTCCTTGATCTATTGTTGTCATCCTCCAAAGGTCCAAAATTCGCCACACCAGCACAAACAGGTGACGTGGACGTGCCACAGAGGCAGTTGTACACCATGGCAATGCAACTTTTCTATAAAAACCCTTGTCTAAGATCCATAGTGTCGTGCCCCAAGGATGAAGGCCTGAAGCACTCCAGGATCAGCGTTGCGTGCGTCTTGGACACCATCGCCGCGTAGTCAGGACGAGCTCACACGCGTGTAGCGCCCCGCGCGCCCCTCATCGAAGAGCATGCCCACCACCGCTAGGACGAGCTAGAAGAGCATGTCGACCAACACGGGCACCCCGCTAGCGTCCACCTCCTTGTCACGGTTGCGGCACGTTCAGCGCTGCCTTGGTCACAGGCCTAGAAAACGGCCTATCGCGAGCAGCTTCACGGCCTCCATGAACGCCTACTCCAACACCAGCCTTGGTGCTACTGTGGGGAGGTCTGGAGGATGGAGGAACGTGGGCTGGAGCTCAGCTTGGTCAGCAATGGCGGCCACCGGAAGAACGAGTAGGGTGCAGCAGGCAGTCTGAGAGTGAGCAGCAAAGGAGGGTGGCAGGGAGGGCCCGCTAGCTTCTTCTTTTCGTAGGGGTGTGCACCCGCTCACACGGCCTACCGCATGCACTTGCTCGGAGCCCCAGCTCCCGCTTCGTATAGACTCTAGCATCGCCGTACGCGTCACCCGGCTGTGCTCTAGCTCGAGCACGAGCAGCCTCGCCGCTGCCACACGGCTTGCACGCTAACGACTTGGACCTGGACACGAACGTGCCACCGTCGTTCTCGGCGGTGCCTGCTCGAAGCAACACGAACGTGCGTCCTCGGCCTCACCGCTGTCTCCGGCGGCCGCACCCGCACCAACACCACCATAACCCCGCGGCGACGGCCTCGTAGCTCCTGGCGGCGCCCATCCACGCCTCGCACTCGGCGCCCACCTGGCGGGCCTTCTCCTCGAGCTCCGCGTTACGGCGCCGCGCGCGCTCCAGGTCTGTCTTCGACACACACAGCCGCCTCGACGCGACGCGGCTCGCGGCAATCAGCAGCGCACGCGCGTACCTCCATCGCGCTTCCTCCAGCGTTGCGCGCATCCTCTTGGCCTGCACATAATGGCATGAGCCCCCTCGCCGCGACAAACGTCAGCAGGTGTGGAACCTCATTTTCTCGTCGAGGCCGAATCGAGTAGGTGGTTGTCGTCGTCTCTTGTTGGCAGCAACTAGCGGGAAATAATCCCTGATCATGTGGTCGCAGCGGCATCAGCGGCTCGCCCGCCGCCGCAGTGTTAGTTGTTCGTCCGCGTGCTTGCTTGGCCGCCATAGCGGCGGCGGCGGCGGCTCAGACGCCCGCCCACCACCAGCTTGATGTGCTCTTATTTGGGAGGACTGTACTGTTGAGAAAGAGAAAGTGGCAGGGTTTTTTTAGAAGATAACAAGTCCACATCATCTAGTTGCCACCCTGGCACTTGCCACATCGGAAGCTGACGTTGACGTGGCAAGTTTTGGACCATTAATGTATGCCGACAATAGTTTAGGGGACCTAGATAGTCGCTTTGATAGTTTGAGTACCCAGATGGGAAAGGTCTAAAAGTTTGAGGGCTCCTGGTGCATTTTACTCTATAAATTATGAGGTTATTTTAAACTATCTTTTCATAATGTTATACTATCGGTAATTTGTATGCAATTAGGGTGCAATGCATTTAAAATTATATTTTGTAGTGGCAAGGGTAAATAATTTAGATGCTAATCCATTGGGTTAGTTTGTGTTTTTAGAATGACAGATGTTGGGCTTTCTTTTAAAAAAAAAAAAGAGAAGAAACTTGGGGAAATATGAAGGAAACAAGGCGCCTATCATACACAGGTGCAGGTACGGCCCAGTACAGAAGTGGCCCACTACAGGTGTGGCCCGCACGATCCCATCATCTCTTGTTTATATTGGGCTTTTTATAAGAAGGGCTCCATGTAGGATTCCAATCATGTAAAGCGAAGCTGTCAAGGCTCCCCTCAAAAAAAAAAAAAAAAAAAAAAAAAAAAAAAAGCTGTCAAGGCGGTTAAGCCTTTCGGCCTGCGTGCGACGGTGCGAGCACACGCCGCGGCGCCGGGTGGTCACAGACTCACAGCGACCCCGCCGCCGCCCGCCATCGAGGTTCCTGGTCCTGGCTCCCCTTGCCGCGCGCCAAGGGTTCCGGCGTTCCGCCTCCGCCCGTGCACTGATGTGCCCATGGTTTACGGCTCCGTGCTTCCAGCGGTCAGGCCAAGTTTCTTCCAAGTTCCAACCAGTAATCACCGACACCGACGCGCACGGCGAAAGGGAGACCCATCCCTTCACCTGTTCTCTCTGTAGTCTGTACTGCACAGTGGAAGTTGCCAGGCGCCAAGCGGCCGGCAAGCCATGTGGGCAGTCGGCACTTGTGCAGCTACATGATGCGGCCGTGTCATGCTCCCCATAGCCCCATAGCCAGTCAGTAAAAATTGGTGGGAGTCATGGCCTCATGGGTCCATGGATAGCTCCACCTCCAGGTCCAGATGGCGTTGCAATGCGTTCTTGCAATTATGCCCACTCACTCACCGACGAGACACGACGATGAAACCACGGCAGCAGTATCTGATGCTGCGTGATCGCGTACAAGCTGAACTAATTGTGCTTAGCTGCGCTTATATATGTTGACGGCTTCTGGTTCTTCAAGACATTCTTCATTATGTGTTGGGCAAGTTAGGAAATGTAGCGTCCGATCCGAGGAAAGATAGCGATGCAACACTGAGCCACTGACCACTGCACATGGTTCTTTGGATTCGTCGGAGAAATTGCTTCAGCGGCGAGCAGTAAATCTAGTATGTTGTCACATGATGGACTCATAGACACATGGCAAATTGACGGGAGATCGCTCCTCCTCTGAAGACTATGCGCAGAAGATCACATTGCTTCAGCTTCTGGAGACAGTCTTCGCACTTCTGTACTGCATTTGTGATCGTGCAATGGCCGTCTGATGGACACCTCACGCAGAGTGAAAATGACAACCAACCGATGCATAGTCCAGCTTCAGCCCCAGGCCCCAGATGCCCCACCTACATTACACAGCAAGTCGTCTTTTCTCCCTGGTGGTGATGGTGACGGACGAGTTTTGAAGTATTCAAGAAGTATATATAGGAATATGATACTGTACGTACGTATACATCACTAGGATAGGGTTGATTATGTCATCTTCGCAAGCTCGTTGGCGTTGAAGGATTCAGATGCGCATAGCCCTCCACTCTACCTACCTACCACCATTGAATTAAGTACTTCTGAATGAAAAAAAGAACATTGAATTAAGCCCCAATAATAGAGCCGATCGATGCTGGGTCTGCAATTTTGCAGCCAGTGAAAGCGAGTAAACCTCCATGGAAGAATCAAGTCACATGTCCTTGCGAAGCCGCCGTCCTGTCCCGATGAACCCAATGTCACAAAAACTAGTGACTAGATAGAAGCGCAGGACGTCACCAACTACCAGAACCATGTGGGTCTTGATCCGAGTTGGGAGGACGGAGATATGGAGCTATCAGTTCCTACAAAGGAGAAAGGAACGGTGCGTGCAATTTTTGACAGTTGTGACTCGTGACCCTGCAACCTGCAGCTGCAGAAGCATAACATGTGATGTACACATGCTCATTTCCTGCTTTCTAAGAAGGATCCAAACATCATAACTTTTTTTACAAGAATTTCAGTATAGATAGTTCGATTACCGCCCATGTTTGTAAGCAGGGACGATTCAGATTTGTTGTTTCATAAGAAAAATACAGAGTGAAAAGATGAAATTTGGAGGACGAGAAGCAGTATTAAGAAAGCTACGGGTAGGCTAGAAAGAGCGGACACTTTTCTATGGAACCGGCAGAAGCTATATAGAAAATTGTTCCTCGTTCCCATCACAAGCCACAAAACTAACTAATTCAACGATAAGCAAACCTACCAACTCCCGCGCGAGTATACTCTACGCAGCAGTTTAAGTAGTCGATCGCAAATAGAATAAGTGGTGTGCGTTGCAGAATCCAACGAGCTACGGGTAAACGGAACAGTGCTCCCGATGTATGATCGGGTCGGGGCACACGTCGGCGTCACTCCCTGTCTCTCCTTCCATTTCAAGCCGGCCCCCCGTAGCTTCCACCATGTTGACCAGCTCCAAGCCTCCAACTCCAAAGAGGAGAGAAGCCGGCACAAGCAAGCCGTCGACACACACACACACACACACGGATCAAAACGAGAGTTTTAATCAACGTAACAAGCGGCAGCAGCAGCTGAGCGCCTGAGGGAGAGGGAGATGGACGTGAAGCGGTCACGGAGCCCTCGGGCTCCGTCCGACGACGACGACAAGAAGCGTGCCGGCGGCGGCGGATGGCGCGGCTCCGGCGTCCGCCCGGAGATGGTGCTCGTCGGCTTCCTCCTCACGTTGCCCCTCCTCTTCCTCGTCTTCGGCGGCCGCTGGGGCAGCAGCTCCAGCTCCAGCTCCTTCCAGTCGTTGTCCTCGTCGTCATCGTCGGCGCCTGCTACCTCCTCCTCTCCGCCCGCCGTCGAGCGCCACGTCGACGCCGGGGACCGCGGCGCGGCGACGCCTCAGGGCCAAAGTAAGCTTCTTCCTGTCCTCTGCACTCCGTTGCGTTTTGGCCTCTGGATTTCGGGGTTCACGTCGCACGTTAATTAGCTCGTTGACCGGCGGCTGGGGCGCCGGCGCCATGCGTGGGAACCGGGAATTCTCGCGTTTCGCGCCCCGATTCTTGTCAGACGGGGGTTGCTGTGGTTGGTGGAGGCCTATGAACGTTCAACGGCCGGGGAGATGCTGCCGCCCGTATGCAATTCTCTGCGCCTGCCTTTTTGTTTCGTCATGGCGAAAAGCAAATTGGCGTTTTGTCGATCAGGTCAGGAGGTAGCTCATCAGCGTCCGATTCGAGAAGACGAAGACGTCATCGTTGATTCATTCTCTGTAGTAGTACTTGCTATGGTACGCTGGCATTTGCCAATTGGCGGAGCACGCCGTGCATTGATCGGATCACATGAATACCAGGCTCGTGCAGGCAGTCCGGATTTGTGCTCCGATCGTTGATCCGCTGCTTGCGTGTTCGTTGATCCGAAATTTAGATCTAGACTTGCACTTGCGTGCAGCAACACTGCAACAGTGAGTTGTGGACATGTACAGAGAAGACACTGCTCGGATCTTGTCCTGCCTCATCATTCGTCACAGTTCCTTCCAAAGACTTCTGCGTAAATTCCGTTTTTTTTAGACGGAGCACGGGACCAGGCTCGTCACTGTTATTCATCATAAAAGTAGTAGCCCTAACCAAGTGCAATGTAGTGATTTTTTTTAAAAGAAAATACTAAGTACCCTCCAAGTCTAAACAAGGTGACGCTGCCAAGTGTCCACTTATAGGAAGCGATGAATTGCACTTTATTGTCTGCCGTGTTTTGTTGCTACGGTACTTAATTGAGAATGGGACGTATTTTTTTGCTACTATATTTAGTTGAGAACGAGACGTGACGTGACTTGCCCTTAATGAAAATGGGCGTAACTTTTTTTTTTGTTTCTCTTGTACTCCTACTTTTTAACTAAATCATTATGTAGAGATATCCCATGCATGCACCTACATCTTGCTCCTATAAACCCATTGGAATGGTTAGACCGATATATCGAGATTAATGAAATCATCACTAATGGCTCGATACCGATGAACACGTTGTCTACCACATTAAAACAAAGCTATTAAATCGAATAACACTCTCTCAAAAAAAACTTAGAATAAAGTAGAAAAACACAATCACCTATACCAAGTTAAGGACCATCACAAAAGCCCAACTAGTTAAGCTATGTTGAGTTTCGCATCTCTCTTTTATTTATTTATTTATAGAGAGAAAGATAATCAGAAAAGATGCCGAGGCCTCTAGTTTGCAGCGATCCACCCTTAAAACGAATGGTTTAGCTTCGTTCTCGTCTCATTTGTTGTTGACACCTCGATGGCCTTGTTTCTGGCCAGAATAAGAAGCATCTAATCAATTGCTTTCAGGAAAAGAAAGATGTCTTAGTCTTTCTTAGTATGTGGTTGTGAGGAATGAGATGATTGATCAATGATCATAAATCCGTATGCTTATATTTTTAACCGGATTTTAGGTCCATAATATATCCACCTGTACTTTTATGATCACTTTTTTTTTTTTTTTTAGATAATGGATATAAAATCCGGCTTCATCTATCAGCAGATAGAATCATGCCAATTATTACAAAATAGTTCGAACTCTAAACGCTCTCACCGAACAACATCCAGCCAATTTTGAATAAACAAAAACAGAATATGGTTTGATCTAAATATGACCAATAAATCTTGTAGATAGCCATCCTCTGGAGCTGAAAAACTGCAGTGCCGAAGTCTCAAAGTCTTGCCCGGCTTTGTACAAGCTGGTCACGCTGATTTTCCGCCTTCTTGTAGACTTGCTCACCGACGTAGCCAATGGGTTCCCCTGAATAGCACTTAAAAAAAGATTTTGGTCTACATTTGTCAAAAAACCACTTCATTCCTTGTTATCCAAATTGCCCAAAGTAATCTTTGCATTCTGCTGTTAATAACAATGAATTTACTTTTCTGTTTGCAATTTTAGTCCATCGCTCAAACAGATCACCCACATTTGACGGTGGTGAAAAACCAAACAACAAATGTAGCGCGCCATAGAAACTTGGCGTGAACGCACTCAAAAAATAGGTGTTGAATTGTTTTACGGGCGATGACAAAAGAACAACTCTTATCACCATTCGATTACGTCTAACTAAATTATCTTTAGTTAAAGTAACACCCTTTTTAGGTACCATAAGAAGATCTTAATTTTCATTGGTACT
The DNA here is from genome assembly GCA_015847255.1 of Hyparrhenia diplandra. Taxonomy (NCBI): domain Eukaryota; kingdom Viridiplantae; phylum Streptophyta; class Magnoliopsida; order Poales; family Poaceae; genus Hyparrhenia; species Hyparrhenia diplandra. The sequence continues at coordinate 178,387 of JADLZK010007477.1, forward strand.
TTTATACGCCAAAATATCCTGTGACACTCGAACATCATTGTTAATTAACGCAAAGCATACATAGACTTGACTGAAAAAAACAACCGGATGCGTTTAGACCCCAAACAAAAGTATCTCTGTCACTTGTTAAATTAATATCTTGTATCGAAGCAACAATTCTGTGCCAAGCAACTAGGTTTGCACCACTTAAATATCTCCTATTTATGATCACTGTCATAAAGATTGTCCAAGTTGACTGCAAATACAAAATTATCAAAGATAAAAAAAAAGTGATGGCATGTAGTCCCCAAGACCCACTTGTCAGCCTCACATTGGGACAAAATCATCAATCAATCTACACATGTTCGCAATAAATTTCCATTATTCTTCCTGCATTTTTCAACTCATCTCTGCTAACTCATTCATTCACTTCAAAATCTTTGTATGCAGAACCTGTTTCTCTGAAGAACGTCTCGGCATCGACGGCAACCTCTGTTTCCCAGCCGGATAAGCTTCTGGGCGGCCTACTGTCCGCGGCATTCGACGAATCCTCGTGCCAGAGCCGCTACAAATCGAACCTGTACCGGAAGCCATCCCTTTCCCGCTCTCCCCTACCTGACGCAGAAGCTGAGGAAGTACGAGGCGTACCACAAGAAGTGCGGGCCGGGGACGAAGCGCTACAAGCGGGCCGTGAAGCAACTCAAGTCCGGGCGCAACGCCGACAGCTCCGAGTGCAAGTACGTGGTGTGGTTCCCCTGCAACGGGCTGGGCAACCGCATGCTCACCATCGCGTCCACCTTCCTGTACGCGCTGCTCACCGACCGGGTGCTCCTGATGCACGTCTCGGCGGAGCAGGAGGGCCTCTTCTGCGAGCCGTTCCCGGGCAGCTCCTGGGTGCTCCCGCGCAACTTCCCGCAGAACAACCCGCACAAGCTCCACATCGGCGCGCCGGAGAGCTACGCCAACATGCTCAAGAGCAATGTCGTCCGCAACGACGTCGACGTGCCGGCGTCGTCGCTGCCGGCGTACGTGTACCTCCACGTGGAGCAGTTCCAGCTGAAGCTGTCGGACAACGTCTTCTGCGACGAGGACCAGGCCATGCTCGCCAAGTTCAACTGGATGATCCTCAAGTCCGACAGCTACTTCGCGCCGGCGCTGTTCCTGACGCCCATGTTCGAGGCGGAGCTCGCCAGGATGTTCCCGCAGAAGGAGGCCGTGTTCCATCACCTGGGACGCTACCTCTTCCACCCGACGAACCCAGTCTGGGGCATCATCAGGAGATACTACGAGGCGTATCTTGCCAGAGTCGACGAGAAGATCGGGTTCCAGATCCGGATCTTCCCGGAGAAGCCGATCAAGTTCGAGAACATGTACGACCAGCTGATGCGCTGCATCAGGGAGCAGCGGCTGCTGCCGGAGCTCGGCACCGCCGCCGAGACGACGACGACGACAAACAACGCGACAGCCGACGCCGGGAACGGGAAGGTGAAGGCGGTGCTGATCGCGTCGCTCTACTCGGGGTACTACGAGAAGATCCGCGGCATGTACTACGAGAGCCCCACCAAGAACGGGGAGATCGTGGCGGTGTTCCAGCCCAGCCACGAGGAGCAGCAGCAGTACACGTCCAACGAGCACAACCAGAAGGCGCTGGCGGAGATCTACCTGCTCAGCTACTGCGACAAGATCACGATGAGCGCCTGGTCCACCTTCGGCTACGTCGCGTACAGCTTCGCCGGCGTGAAGCCGTGGATCCTGCTCCGGCCGGACTGGAACAGGGGAGACCTCCGACGTCGCGTGCGTCCGGTCCACGTCCGTGGAGCCGTGCCTGCACTCGCCGCCGATCCTCGGGTGCAGGGCCAAGAGGGACGTCGACGTGGCCGCCGTTAAACCGTACGTCCGGCACTGCGAGGACGTCGGCTTCGGCCTCAAGTTGTTCGATAGCTAACTCTCTGAATGGACGGACAGCTACACGATCCAACAATTCCTCTTGTTTCTGAACTGCGTGCGTGCCTGCTGCTGCTGGCCTGTGGAGTAATTTTAGGCATTTCGAGCGAGATTCGTTGTATTCGTTTACCTGTAGTCTTCTACAAGTGCAATTAAGGTACAGAAATGGCTTTCAGTACTGTATTCAAATTTCAAATTCGTTCTTCAGAAAACAAATCGCGAGTATACACCACATAGATGGCTAGAGATGCTTCCTCCTACCTGAATTTCATTGTCATCGTCATACTACAGACTGACTGGAATACAAATTGATGACGACAATAACGTACAGTTATTTTAATCCCGTTCCGTGGAGGTTCATGTGTTCCATCAACGACCTGCTCGACAGCTTCCAGTTGCCTCAGCGGCACGCCTATAGGAATTAACGGCAGTTTCCAGTTATTTTAATCCCGTTCCGTGGAGGTTCATGCGTTCCATCAGCGGCATGCGTATAGGAATTAACGGCAGCCCAACTGGGAATGCCAGGTGTCCATGTGTACTTGTATTCAAATTTATAAGCAAGAAAGTAAAAAAGTAGCTATATATTGATTTAAATTTTAAACATAATTAGAGATTTCTGATTTAAAATTGTCTTCTATATTTGAGGAGCAAGATTTTAAAATTGTTGGAGGAACACAACAAATATGCACCAACTTCTTTTAGCCACTTGGAAACTCATTGATTTACCAAGTGTTTTTTAACTAAAGATGCTCTAATATCTCATAAAAAAAAAAAAAAAAAAAAGCTCTAATATAAACAGAGTGTTGACTATTATAATTATAAACACGCGCGGTACTAGTTTGAATAAAAGATCAAGTTAGATGATCAAAATACTCAGTAATTAATGATGTATAAAATTATTTTATTTTATTTATTCAGCGCTGCTGCTACAAATGTTACGTGAGTGAAAAAAACGGTTGCGGCAACACAATACTTTATTCGCAGCGTTGCATCCCTGCAGCCGAACGGGACAGGCTTACATCTTGGTGGTCTGTTGGATACTCTCTTCCGTGCGGCCAAGGCCAAAAAGGCACGGCACCTCCTCCCTCCTCGTACCCTCCCCCCCCTCGTCGCCGCCCTCCCGAAATGCTTGCCGCGGCGGCGGTGGTGCTATCTGCTCAGGCAAAAAAAGCGGTAAGCTCATTGTACTCCTCCTCCTCCGCTTAGCGTAGTTCTTTTCTTCTGTTTAGATTGCGTGTGGCTAAGATTTGTTCTGGCGAAACGTTCTTAGTTGATATTTGTAACCGTTGTTTACCTGATCGCGAGTTCGTGATTAGGGTTTCCAATCTATCTGATCACCACCGGGTTCGACGTATCAAATTCGTTTCGGTTGCTCCTAGTTTCGTGTGGATTTGAGGAACTGGTTTTAGGGAGGTTTTATGCTGCAAAATTTGATGACCTCGGCCGGTACTTTTTGGGATTTTCTGCTGGTGTATTACCCTACTCTTTCCAACAAAAAACTTTGGGCCTGAAGAGCAGTGGCTTTTCTTTTTGCACGGGTTTGCACGAAATGTTAGTTTGCACTAGATATGTTCCCATATTTACAATGTTAATTCTGTTAAACATAGAGGGACGAAATGCACCAAACAGATTCAAAGGTTCATTTTCAAGGCCACCAAGAAGATTTATGTGTACTGGAACTTCTCTGGAGACCACAACATATTTCTTTGTGTTGGCGGGTGTTTCCAACAGGGGTGTGAGGTCTCCGCCCCGGCGTTGCCGGGGGAGAAGAAGGTGGTTTTGAGACTAAATGTGGAACTCCCAATATTAAATGGCAATAAGTTTCATTCACCAACCAACAACAAGGAGGTGGCATGAGGTCTTGTCGGAAGCTTTGTGGGCTCATCGCATATCAAGGCATGGTGCAACTAAAGTCACTCCTTATGAGTTGGTGTATGGCCAAGAGTCGGTGTTACCCATTGAGGTAAATTTGGATGCATATAGATTTGCTAAACAAAATGACTTATCTCCTACTATGTATCATGATTTGATGATGGACAACATCGACGAGGTAACCGACAAGAGGGTACAAGCTCTAAAGGAGATTGAGAAAGACAAAGCCCGTGTTGCAAGAGCTTACAACAAGAAAGTCAAGAGCAAATCGTTCCAAATCGGTGACTTAGTTTGGCAAACTATATTACCGATAGGGTCGAAGAGCAATCAATTTGGCAAGTGGTCACCCAATTGGAAAGGTCCTTTTAAGGTGGTCAGGGTGATATTTGGAAACTCCTATGTGCTTGAGTCAACGAGTGATGGAAAACGCCAAGATAAGGCGATTAACGGGAGGTATTTGAAAAAGTATTTCCCTAGTGTTTGGCAAGAGGCCTAGTGCTCTCCAAACAATGGCCGATGCATGCATCGCCCTTAGAATAAAAATGGCCGATACATAGTATCGCCCTTAGTCACTGGACAACCGATACGATGGGCATTCGTGTTGTTTAGTTTTTTCTTGTTTTGTTTTCAGGCTCGTGCACTTCTCACCTGAAAACAGGGGGGCATGTGTTGACACCCAAAAATGGCATAGGCTAAACCACCGCAAAATTCCAGACTTAGCCATATTTTGGAGGTCAAGTCACCGCAAATTTCGGACTTAGCCAAATTCTCGAGGAGGATCGAAAAGCGGCTTTACGGAATGTGGACGGACTCAGCGACCCGGACTCAGCTGGCGGCGTCGGTCCGGTCCGTCCGGTCGGGCAGCGTCGGTCGGGTCGCGCCTCCGCCGGGACACCGGCCGGAGCGCCCGGTCGCGTCCGGTGCAGCGTCGATCCAGCGTCCGGTCGGGTCGTAGCGGGCGAGCCAGCCGGGAGACCTCTGCCCGGGACGCACCGACGGAGCGTCCGGTCGAGGCTTGACCGGCGTCCGGTCGGCCCGCGCGCAGCTCGTGTCCGTCACGAGATCGAACCGATTTGTTTCCAATCGTGTTTAGGTCGGTTTTTGGTACTTGGAAGCGTCAAGGATGGTTTCCTAAAGGGATAAGACCACCCCCCCTCTATATAATAAAGAGGTTTATGGCGATTTGATCTCATTTACATCCAATCGACAAACACATCTACTACCGTCTTGCTTGTAGGTCAACTCTCTCTTCTTCTTCGCCGCCCGATGCCATGAGCGGAATATCGGCGACAACAACGCCCTAGAGCGGCCGGGCCGGCTAGGGCAGCCCATAGCTGCTTTGCGCGCCCTCACGGGGTCCGTCCGGGCGTGTGGGGTTTCGGGTTTCAAGAGACCGCCGGCGTGTCTTGCGTCGGCGCTCCGGCGAGGCTCCTCCGACGGCGTGTCTTGCGTATCGCGCTCATCGTTGGAGGCACACGGTCGGTGTGGATATCCCTAGGTGCTTGCCGATCCCGATTTCGGCTTGCCCTACGTAGAAGCGATCTAGCTCTTATTTTTTTTGGTGTGTTACCGATTTTATCGTCAACACACTTTTTAGCGACTCATTTGGGGAAAAGAATTGTTTCGGTTCTACTTTGCGGCCGAATATATCTTTACCCTAGCCCTAATTCATGATTGATCTATCAATTTGTCGCTTGGTGTTTATCACGTACGAGTGAAGCAAATTTGGGCGTGTCGTCTTTGTGATTTGAGCGACTCCAAGAAAAATACAAAGATCCATGGAGGCGTATCAAGACATTACATCTCGGTATCATCACTCCACGTCTAAGGTAAAACTTGCAAGTTCATATGGTGATTCCAATAATTATTTTGCAAGTACCGTTAATTCTTATGATGATGTTGCTAGTTATCATAGTACTAGATATGTTTCATCGGCTACTTACATTAATAATGTTTCTTTACATCATAATTATGTGTATCATGATAAAGAGCCGATGTATGCTGAAAATTTATTGAGTTCTAATTCTTCTAGCAACATGTCACATATACTTTCATCGGCTATAAGTTCACAACGTGACATGCCGATGCATGATAATGATTTAATCAATTGCTCTCCAAAGTCAACATCTTATGCGGTGTTAACGATCATGATTCGGCTATACACATTATTGATAATGATCATAGCCGAATTAATAAAAATTCAGTGCCTTATGATAGTGATGATTTTATTAATTCGGCTTTACTTGATTCTATCCGAATTAATAAAAATCCAACAAGATACAGCGAAGATGTTGATTATGACTCGGCTTTATCCGACTTTCTCCAAGCAAACTGGGCTAATGAGCGGTCAGGTCATGCGAGTAAATCCACGGATCTTCTAATTGGAGAATGCCCGCATACACCGGACCTTATATGCTATGTTATGATTACTTGAGATCTCTAGTGGGTGCGGATGCCTAAGTTTCATTTATTTTGTGGAGAAAGTGGTACAACTGCCGTGGAGCATATTAATATATATCTCTCACAATTGGGTTCAGCCAGTAAAGAAGACTACATGAGAATACGGAATTTTCCTTTATCTCTCACTGGTATTGCCTTTGCATGGTTCACGTCTTTACCCAAACATTCTGCTTGGTCATGGTCTATACTAGAGAAGCTGTTCTATGAATTCTTTGGGAGAGATACCGAGAAAAGGCCAATCACAATTAGGACAATGGTTGAGGAAGGATGGCTAATTAATTATCAAAAGGCAAGTCTCACTACAGAAAAGTGTGAGGAACATCAGAAACATGCTACTCCTGAGACTTACATTGAATCGGTCAAACCGACTTGTCAGTCGGATAAACCGATTATTTCGCTTAGTCAAACCAAATTGGTTTCTTCGGCGCCTGAAACCGATAAAACCAGTTTAGGAAATACACAATCTTTGCCTTGCCGAAAGACACATCCGATGGCTGAAATCTTGGAGAAAAATAATCCGACTATCTTAATTCGGCCAGGGGGCAAGCCGATTCCACTATTGGAAAAAATGTTATAATCGGCAAGCCTAGAGAGCCTAAGAAAGAAAGCAAAATTCAGATCGTGAGGTGGTGCTACAAAAATCTAATGATAATCGGGAAAGCCTCAAGATCACCATCAAGTCTTCGGGCTCGGGGGCAAGCTCATGTTCCCATTCATAAGCGAGAGGTCAACCACTAGTGTCATTGTCCAAAAGGGATTGCTGGAATCAATTTTTAGAACTAGTGGGCGAAAAAAAATCAGCAAGACCGATTGCTCAAATCGGTCAAGCTATTCATAAGAAAAAGGTGCAGACACACACATAAAGGTGAAGTATTGGTTCCTCGCATACTAATGTGTCAAAATCTTCACCAAAAGAGGGTGTGTGCTAATGAAACTCACAATGGGCAGCAATGCTTATCTCGTAGCGATTGAGCCATAGCCAATCGTGCTTCGATAAGAAAGAGCCAACTACCTTACTTGAGATGGCTAAGCCGACCCCGAGAGGCGGCCGAATTGGCTAAGGTTGCTGCCATTGAGCATGAATCGGCATTGGCGACTTCGAGTCGGCTAAGCGATTCTTGTTGTTGTAGATTTTTCCACAGGTGCTTGAGAAAGTTTCGCCACTACTATGGTGGGCGTCGAGACACAAGAAGAGTTTGTGGAGGAAATTAGTGACGTTAGAGAGAGCACACAAACTCTTTCCAAAGGTATTGTTAACGATGAGATCATTAAGAGCAAAACCTTGGTTGCTACATCTTTCGTCACTAAGGTACAAAATTACATCGGCCTACATGTTGTCTTCAATTGGAAGGCCGATGATAATGTGTTGTTAAAGTTAAAAGCTTTTCCCAATGCTTGATGTGAATTATACATATATGGGGATTGCTTTACTTATTTTAAATTCAATTCATACTTGGTCCCGAATGAAATATAAGTTTTGCAATTACTTTGGGTTTTACGATTCGGGACTAAGGCGAAGAATATTGCTCATGCCGACGTTTGTTCTACATTTAATTACGGCATGAAAGATTATTGTAAAGGTGTGGGCGAATGGATTGGTGTTAAAGTTAGTCTTTTCGTTTGCCAAGCATTGAAGCCGATTCTACAAAAAAATTGGCTTACAAATTTAATGCTCACCTTTGGTTCTATTTGTCGTGATCATGTCTTTAACATGTTGATGAAAAATAAATTTATTAGGCATGTTGATCACAATGTTTTGCCATCAATTCAGAACTTGGAAGAGCTTATATATTGCAAGTTGTGTAATTCGTTTTGATCATAATACTCATAGTTGCAATGTATTTCATCATGAGATCAATCGGACATTGATAATGACCGATTGAGGTTTTTGAGGCTCAACAAGTGGACCGATTAGATTCAATCGGGCACGATGGCATACGGGTTTCAAATCGGCTTGCATTACTAGCCGATTCATTTGAAGCTCAAGACTCTAACGCTCAAGAGAGAGATGGAAGACCCTCAAGTGAAGACAGGATTGTTGTCCATGAAATTAAAATTGAAGATGTTTCAAAGGATAACAATATTGCTCCAATGTTAGAGAACACTGGGGGGCAAATAAAATCTCTCCATCTCCGCCAAAAGCCGATTGATTCCATTGAGCAAGGGGAATCGGCTGGAGGTCCTTCTGTGGAGCATGTCCATCAAGATGAAGGAAAGGAGGATGCTCATAAAGCTAGTGGAGGCAAGGAGCATGACAAAGAAAAAGGCAATAGGAGACTGAAGCTTAGCTTCGAGGAGCTCTTAGCCAAGTATACAAAGATAGGGGAAGCGAATCGATTAAAGAAAGCCCAAGCATCAAAGTTGCCTCCAAAACATAATCCTCAAAAACAACATTGGCAAAGGAAGGTTTATGTTCCGTCATATTTCGAGCCACAACATGTGGAGTATGCAGCTCCAAAACACTTGAAAGAGTCATCATCTTACAAAGACCGATTTGATCAAAATCGGTGCGGAGCTGTACTACCAAAAGGGAAGGTGGTAAAGCAAGTTTACCGCGTGAAGTATGATGGACGGAAAAAGAAAAGTTCAGATCTGAATTCAACTATTGAAAAGCCGATTACTTTGTTGAAAAATCCGGCTATCAATAGCAAAGAAGTGGGGAAACCATCTATTGATATTGTAGGTGTCAAATCTGAACAAAAGAAGGTGCAAGTGCCTAAAAATAAAAGAGAATTGCTGCTGTCCACAAGAGAGACTAAACCGATATGCTCGGTCGGTTTACCAAGATGGCAAGAAAAGGAATTGCGAAGCTTAGTGCGAGAGAAGCCGAGAGAAAGGGGCTTAGCATGGGTCCCAAAGGAAGCATTAAAGATCGAAAGGATGATGATCAAGCAAGTGGTGCATCACAAGCAATTAATAGAAGGAAAAGATGCAGGACACAATTGCCAAGTTGGAGGTTTGCACCAAATCATCGAGAATCATTGGTCATGGCATCATCCATTTTTCTGCCTTTTGTGCATATGTGGAATTCACCTCAAGGTATGCATGGTTATCCCTCATATTCTTATGTTGATCCTTGGTATGGGTCTTTATATTATGGAGGGATGTCGAATTATCACGCTTATTAATGATCAAGAGCCGAAATATTTTATTTCGGTCATGCATATTCGTGTGTGAATTCATATGGCGATACTTTATTATCGCCCTCGGCATGCAATATAGCCGATGAATGTTTAGAACCATCGTGCTATATATGAAAGGCCCCTAGGGAATTTTATTTCGATGATTTAAGGCCGAGGGGCAAGAAGAAGATCACTTGCATGTAAAATATATGCAAAGAGCAAACTTGCTTGCTCAAGAGGCATCCGGCTTTGAGGTAAAAGAAAATATTTTCATTTACAACATTTTGCCGATGCATGAAAATTTGCTTGTTTTTGATTCTAGTAAGAATTCGGTTCAACCAAAATTAATTGGACAAACCGATGTTACTAATGATTTGGGACAGCAATGTAAAGTTCTTTTAAATCGGTCTATCTCTGTTTTTGGACAATGGTAGCACCGATTTAGAAAGATGGAGAACTCCTCTCTTGTCTTTTTTTGCGGGATCCCGGTACTAAAGTTGACAAGAATATTCGGCGGCTTGCTTTAAGTACACATTGCACAATGGTGAGCTTTATAGGAGGACTGCCGAAGACTTGTTGCTAAAGTGTCTAGGGGCTGATCAAGCACAGTGACAATGGGAGAAGTTCATGAAGTCATTTGTGGTACGCATCAATCGGCTCCGAAGATGAAGTGGTTGTTGAGGCGGGCTGGTTTCTCTTGGCCTACTATGATGGCCGATTGCTTTTCGTTACTACAAAGGTTTTGAAGAGTGTCGGCGGTTTGAGAATATTCAGCTAGTGCGGCTGCTATGCTTCATCCTATAATCAAACCGTGGCCTTTCCGTGGTTGGGGCTTGAACTTCATCGGTCAGATTCATCCTCCATCTTCGAAGGGGCATAAGTTCATCTTGGTTGCTACCGACTACTTCACTAAATGGTCGGAAGCGGTTCCATTGAAGAACATGACACACAAGGAGGTAATTGAGTTCATTCTGAGCATATTATTCATAGATTCGGCATTCCTCAAACATTAACTACGGATCAAGGGGACGTCATTTATGGCTAAAGAAGTGAAGGATTTTGCGAATCATATAAGATTAAGATGCTCAATTCATCTCCATATTATGCTCAAGCCAATGGTCAAGCGAGTCAACTAACAAAACTTTGATCAAGCTTATTAAGAAGAAAATAATAGAACATCCAAGAAGGTGGCATGAGGTCTTGTCGGAAGCTTTGTGGGCTCATCGCATATCAAGGCATGGTGCAACTAAAGTCACTCCTTATGAGTTGGTGTATGGCCAAGAGTCGGTGTTACCCATTGAGGTAAATTTGGATGCATATAGATTTGCTAAACAAAATGACTTATCTCCTACTATGTATCATGATTTGATGATGGACAACATCGGCGAGGTAACCGACAAGAGGGTACAAGCTCTAAAGGAGATTGAGAAAGACAAAGCCCGTGTTGCAAGAGCTTACAACAAGAAAGTCAAGAGCAAATCGTTCCAAATCGGTGACTTAGTTTGGCAAACTATATTACCGATAGGGTCGAAGAGCAATCAATTTGGCAAGTGGTCACCCAATTGGAAAGGTCCTTTTAAGGTGGTCGGGGTGATATTTGGAAACTCCTATGTGCTTGAGTCAGCGAGTGATGGAAAACGCCAAGATAAGGCGATTAACGGGAGGTATTTGAAAAAGTATTTCCCTAGTGTTTGGCAAGAGGCCTAGTGCTCTCAAACAATGGCCGATGCATGCATCGCCCTTAGAATAAAAATGGCGATACATAGTATCGCCCTTAGTCAACTGGACAACCGATACGATGGGCATTCGTGTTGTTTAGTTTTTTCTTGTTTTGTTTTCGGCTCGTGCACTTCTCACTGAAAACGAGGGGGGCATGTGTTGACACCCAAAAAATGGCATAGGCTAAACCACCGTAAAATTCGGACTTAGCCATATTTTGGAGGTCCAAGTCACCGCAAATTTCAGGACTTAGCCAAATTCTCGAGGAGGATCAGCGGCTTTTTACGGAATGTGGCCCGGACTCAGCGGCCGGACTCGCTGGCGCGTCGGTCGGCGTCCGGTCAGCAGCGTCGGTCGGTCGCGCCTCGACCGGGACACCGGCCGGACGCCCGGTGCGTCGGTGCAGCGTCGATCCGGCGTCGGTCGGTCGTCAATGGGCTTGAAAGGTTGCGAACCTCTGCCGGACGCACCGGCCGGGGCGTCCGGTCGAGGGGCTTGACCAGCGTCCGGTCAGCCCGGCCAGCGAGCTCCGTGTCCGTCACGAGATCGAACCGATTTGTTTCCAATCGTGTTTAGGTCGGTTTTTGGTACTTGGAAACGCGTCAAGGATGGTTTCCTAAAGGGATAAGACCACCCCCTCTATATAATAAAGAGGTTTATGGCGATTTGATCTCATTTACATCCAATCGACAAACACATCTACTACCGTCTTGCTTGTAGGTCAACTCTCTCTTCTTCTTCGCCGCCGATGCCATGAGCGGAATATCGGCGACAACAACGCCCTAGGCGGCCGGGCGGCTAGGGCAGCCCGCTGGCTGCTGGCGCCCTCACGGGGTCCGTCCCGGCGTGTGGGGTTTCGGGTTTCAGAGACTTCGCCGGCGTGTCTTGCGTGCGCGCCTCGGCGAGGCTCCTCCGGCGGCGTGTCTTGCGTATCGCGCTCATCGTTGGAGGCACACGGTCAGGTGTGGATATCCCTAGGTGCTTGCCGATCCCGATTTCGGCTTGCCCCACGTGAAGCGATCTAGCTCTTATTTTTTGGTGTATTTACCGATTTTATCGTCAACACTAAGCCTGCGATCGCATCGTGGCCAGCGGTGTCGACGTTCGGGTTTTTATCAGCGCCGCGGGCTCGCCCGGCGTCGTCCCTGGGGGTGCTGCTGCGGCGCCGTCCCTCGAAACACATGCTGATCCGCCGTGCGTTCAATCGAAGACGGTGGAGCCCTGTCTTCAGGCGCCGCCCGCGACAAATGTGCGGAGCAGCAGAGGGGAGTGACATTGGATCGCTTGTGCCTTATGTCCGGCACTGTGAGGACAAGCACGAGGGTCTCAAGTTGTTCCCTTGAGCATTGGCGTCTGTTTCAGTTTGTGTTCATAAAAGCGTGATTTCGTGATATTGCTGACAAAAGAACAAACTTGTCACCAGAGATAGGGCGCGTGTAACTGTGTCGTATTGGTAATCTGAAGGTAGGGGAAAGGGCAAGAACAGGGTAGCGAGGAGGACAGATTCGTATTGGTAATTTAGTTGTTGTTTGTTGATGATCGTCTCGACCTCTCTTTCTCTCCTTTAATACAAAAGAGGCGGTGTCGATGTGAGCCGCACACACAGACGCAACAGTGCCGGGCCTAGGCTCACACCCAATCGGGTCCACTGATCAGAACGTTGGGGGCGCCACACGTGCTCCGTTTCCTTGGCCCAGTTGTGTCCGTGTTCGTGGTCACCGTGTCGCGCCCGGGAACGTCTTTAGTTGCAGTGCGTTCCGCGTCGCTAACAGTAACAGTTTGATTTTTTGCCGATAAAAGGACCTGTTGGATACAGTGTCAACACCAGCAGGCCAAATTCTTGCCGTTGACCATGTGTAATGAGAGCGTTTAGATACAGTTCGGCACTTTGGCTGGCACTGTTTTTTCGTTCGCTCACTTTGCCAAACTATCCAGTTCGATAACTTGAACAACGCCTCACGGCCTCAGCACTTGTTACTGGCTGAACTGCATGGACACAGTTCTTAACGCCACCAATTCGGCCTATCTAAACTGAGTAAGCGGACGGCACAGTAGCGCAGTGGCAAGGGCTTCCAGCTGGGAAGTCGCCGACCGGGGTTCGAACCCCGGTACCGCACCGTGGCCAACTGAGCTGGGGCTCGGTTGGGTACCTGGCTGGGGCTAGGTGCAGCCCGTGTCACGGGTGTCCCTCCTCTCTCTTACATGACGGGCCAGTGCTCCTGGCAACTTTTAAAAAAAAAAAAAAAAAAAAACTGAGTAAACTCCAAATGAAAAAGTCAAAGGTTTGCTGCTGTTGTGGGTCGGTGGCCGCGACCACGCTGTGGTCATGTGGTGTGGCCGGTTAGTGCTTGTGGTTTATGTTGTGAGCAACGGCAAAGCAAAGGAGTGGCCTTTTCTAGGCAAAAGCCTTGCGCCCGGCTTTGTATTTGGGCTTCCAACAACTAAGATGCCTCCGGGCACCACGTTTCCTCCCAATGGCAATTGGATCCTTCGTCTTTTTCGCCCTCTCCATGTGCACTCCTTGCTGGTTCTGCTGTTCAGAAACATCCAAAGGCAAAGGCTTATGTCTATTTTTAGGTATCTTCTGTCACCTATATGCAGCGATCTTTTCAATAGCACTATGTGACATCCAATAAGATTTGTGAGGTGTATCAATATACTTGTCGTAGCGTGAACAATCGGTGCTACTCCCTCTGTCCTTCTAAGAGTGACATTTTTTACTTTTGAATATCAAGTTTGATCATTCATTTTATTCAAAAAAATCTACAAATAATAAATTAAATAAATAATTATTAAAGTATCTCTAATAACAAAATAAGTCGTAATAAAATAAATAATATTTATAATTTTTTATATGACGAGCAATGAAACAAGATGACACGCAAATTAAAGTGATACTTTCAAAGAGACGGAGGGAGTACACGACAACCAAGGGTACATAAGCCTCCCCCTCCGCCCCCATGAAGGTGCGACCCAACCAACGACTGAAAAGTCAGGAGCATATTTACCAACGTGAGATATGACTTCTTGTCCGCACTCATGAGGACCTTTGGAACCGATCATGCACTCTAGGAAAGGCGCGGAGTCAACCGTGGCGGCCAGTAACATGACGGTGACACTTGCCTTTGGTAGAGACAATAATGACGATGGTGTCTTTCGCAAAACCTTGCACGCAAACCGCCTGACCTATCGTCAAGGGAGTCGGTAGACCGAGGAGAGACGACTACATCCACGCCGGTCGGTGTGGACCTAGCGGTACCTCGACATCTGGCTGTGATGGTGCCTTTCACAGAACCTTGCCTGCCAACCGCTTCAGCCTATCGTCAAGGGAGTCGGTTGACTGAGAGGCGGCTGCAGCCACGCCGGTTGATGTGGACCTAGCGGCTGCCTCAGCATCCATGGCACCCTTTGGTCGGGTGGGTCGCAATCGATCCACGCCAAAGTAGCCGGTGTTTGACGACCCCTCGAACATTGATGCAATCGCGGTGGCGATGTTGGACTGGTCACCAAGGCTTCGGTCCAATGCCGATGCACGATTTTAAGTTGCCCATCACAGTTAATCAATTTTTCTTGACGGACGAAAGTGCCCGTCTCGGAAAATAAATAAAATGTCCGGTCACGGTTAGTCGAGCTATTAACCGTGGCAGACAAACTCAACGTTCGTCATTAAAAAATTTTTGGCAGTGTCTTGTAAAATGATTTCGGTAATACCGTAGTAGTGTGTGAGATGAAGATCTCTTTCCAAGTTTGCCACGTGAGCTCGATAGTTGTGTTCCGAGTTCCATACACCATCAATCAAACCGTGTGACGACGCCACATCGAAACCATGCAATTGCAATCGACATGAAGCCATCTCGGCCTCTTGGGCCGTCTAGGGGCATTTAAGTCCAACCATGGAAGTCCTGCAAAACTTCTCCCACGCGGAAGATGGCCGTACTACTTTGACTACTCCGTCTCCGGCTAGGGAGAGAGCGCACAGAACCACAAAGTCGCAAAGCTCAGCTCAAGACCGAGGACCGACGGAGCGAGCTTGGTTCAGCGAGCATATATGAGACGCATGCGGGGACGGTCGCTTAGCTCATGGTGATGGGGAGGCCAAGCAGCAACAGCTACGGGAGCGGGGGCGACGAGGGGCGGCTGCCCCTCCGCGGCGTGCTGGAGACGCAGCTGCGGGCGCCGGGGACGCCGCCGCCGGCCCACCACGGCGCCGTGGAGCAGCTGAAGGAGGCGAGGCGCGGGGGCAGCAAGCTCTGGCGCGCGTCCGTGCGCGCCGGGCTCGTGCTCTGCCTGCTCAGCGTCCCCGCCGTCCTGCTGCTGCTGCGGTGGCAGGCCGACTCCTCGCCGCGGTGGGTCTTCGACTTCGAGCCCCCGAGGACGACGACGACGACCAAGGTACGCGTCTCTCTCTACTCCCGGTGCTCTGCATACACTCACTGTTCATACCATACGTTTTTCCCCCTGCTCTACGCAAAAACTGTGCCACACGATTAGTCCGTACCCAGTTCTCGTCGTCGTCCGGTTAATGGATCATAATCCGTAGGGACGACAGCTAAACACCTGAGCTGAGCTGATTGCTTCGCTCATGGATGTGAGCAATGGACACGCAGCTGTTTGCTTTTGCTTTTGCGATTCCGAAGAGACAGCGCCACAGCGATGGCAAGCAATAGGAAGGCACGATGCTTCATTCGTCTTCGTATACCTGCCAGCTGCCACCGATAGTGAGTAGACAGGGAGGGAACGGATCGAGCTTTGAAGGGAGTAGTAGACAGGAACGAAATCAAAGCTGGAATGGATCGAGCTTTGAAGCTTTCTTTGGAGAGTCCGTCGTCGTTGGAATTGGGAGGAGATTGGATCGAACCAGCAAAGCAGATTCCTTTGCCGTCTCCAGCTTATTTTATTCCGAGTAGCTCCGAGGTGGTGTTTGGCAACACAGCACAAACCCATCAGTACCACCAGTATAAATAAATTGCTTTATTGTACCTCTTGAACTTGTTTTTTCGAAAATATATTATCTATATAGTACTAGTTGAAACAGTTTTCAGAGGTGATATCATTATCATGCGCGGTATAGCAAGTAAGTTCAACGCGATGCGAATTCGATGGATTTTGCTCGCAGAAAATCCGAACGGGGGACGGCCGGACCGCCCTTGCACCAGCCACCAGCTTCCAATCTTCCATGTACTTTACCTGGCGGCCCAGTGCATAGCCGTGTGGTGGGTCCCACAGCATGAAGCTCGTGGTGGATGCCAGATCAAACAAAATTGACTCATTCCTCCTCCTTATCGTGGGCGCAAAGAGGACGGGACGGTAGCCGTGTGGAACTTTGAAAAGCGGTTAGTATTAAGGCCAATTTTGGATCACATGGGCTGATTGCTAGTTGTGTCTATTTAAATTTGGCTAGAGTGGGTTAGTTGGTTGACTAACAAGTAGTTAAAGATATATTGAATTAGTTTGCCTATTAGCTTCACTGTTTGGATGACTAGAGCTAATTTTTTTGACTCAACAGACCCTAACTCGGTCTAGTTATTGCTTTTTAGCCACGAAAGTTTTGTCGTAGATTTAGCAAGATAAATGTGAGAGATTGATAAATTTTGGAAGAAAATCAAACGGAGGCTTGTCCAAAATTTAGCCGCCAACCAATCGTACTCTAAATCATATGTTTTTTTTTTTTTTTTTAAAAAAAGCTGATTGTTTAACTCAACCCCGCGGGGACTTAGGCTATCCCTAGGCATTTTGCTTAGGAGTCGGGACCAATATCTTCTCATGTAGCTCGAGAAAACCCCCGAACCACTACCCCCACACATAGCGGCACCGCATTTCCGTGAGATGAGATGAGCCTGGCCACATACCGTGTTTTGAACCGTGAGGTGAGCTGGTCAAAGACATGTGTTTTGGACACAGACGAGAGAGTTATTTTACCCCACTTGGGGAAAAAATTCCCCGAAAATAACACACAAGTGCGCCTACTTGGGGCTCGAATTAGAGTGCCAATGAGAGTGTTGTGAAATTTATTAGCTCTAAGACAAATGATGTTCAATTTTTAACACAAGCTTTTAACTTGAATAGTCTTATATGACATCTTGACATACTAGTAATCTTGAAAATATGTGCATGAGATTAGCTTTTGATTAAGAAATATTTTTTTCTTTCTCTTCTCTTAAAATGTAAAATAATATTGTTACAGCTAGCTTATAAGACACCAGTAGAGCTTACTCCGGTAAAGAGGGCATGGTTTTCCTCCATCTTCCCTTCTCATCCTCAAAAAAGGTTTTGGCAGAGAGCTGTTCCTGGCTACAGTACCTCCCTGCCCTCACCTGTCATCATGGCTGGGCCCTGGGCTCTCCGATTTCTACAACTGGCCAACTGGGGCGGCTTGCTAGCGTCGCAGTCGCAGTGCTCGCCACAACTTGCCTCACAAGGGGTGGAAGGATGGCGATGGCCGGCGACTCGTTTGGCTGACTCTGCTTCCTCCCTTGCTGTACCAAAAAGTTCATTACCGACAGGGATGCTCGGTTGCCCACTTGCCCTTGCACGCACGCGCCAACGCGCGTAGGGAAAACAGAGCCTCTGGCAGAGGCCCCTCTGCTCGCTGATCAGGCATTCATGTCCGCTGGGCATGACGATGAGTAGGCTGGGAAGCAGAGTGCAGAGAGAGTGCAGAGAGCGGTGGTGGAAGCGACGCAGACTCTTTCCCCAACGGCCAACGCGGTGTTCAGCTTTCTCCTTACGCCTGTAGCGAGCAGGAGGATTTACAGATTTTAGAGAATCTGTGTCCTTTTTCAGGAGGAATTTTGCTGTCGTGTGATACTTTGTTCAGCATGTTTAGTGGAACTTTAGGCATACTGTTTTGAACGACATACGAAGGGAATTTATTCATCAAGATCTTAAATAAACTGATGCTGCCCTAAAACATCACTATAAGGTATTGCGTTAATTATCCATATGTCCCAGTTTACTGTTGCGCAAGCAGAAGAGGATATCTTTTTCTGCACCCTCTTTTTATCTGACACAAGCTGTACAAGAATACAGTAAAACATAATGTATTTGGCATAGGGATTTCACACACCAAAAAAAAAAAAAAAAGGTCCTCAACTAATCATAGCTCTCTGCATTGACCGTTGGGTGTGAGCCATTTTTTTTTTTTTTGCGAAGGGATAAATTATATTAAAAAGCAAGCACAGTACATCCCGAACTTACAAGAAGAACCCTGACAAAACCAGAAAAAGCACAACGGACCCTACAGGACATCTCTAGTTCCTTCCACAGCAACAACCGACGCCGCCGCCGTCTCCGTCGTCGCAGAACGCCGTCGCCGGAGAAGAACCACTTCACTCCAAACCGCATCTGAACTTTGAAAGAATATCGGCCATCACCTTGCCGGAAGAAAGAGGGGTACTAACCCGGTGGTCGTCTCTGCTTCCGCCAAAATCGCCCACGTCGTCGTTGAAATCGAAGAAGGAAGCTCCCGAAACGCCCGACACAACCTCCACTGGCTCCTTGCCGGCGTCGGAGCAGCCGCCGTCGAGACGAAGAAGGAGCCGGGGACTTTATTCCATTGCCGCCGCGCCGTCGTCAACGCCTCGCCAACGCGGCCAAGGACACAAACCCTCCACGATGCAACGCTGAAGACACCGGCGCCGTCGCCGTCACCGACGCCACCACCACCATCTCCCGCGCGTCCATGAAGGGACCGCAAACCTAACCCTAACCTACCGAACTCCGCCGCCGAATCGAGGAGGAAAACCACCTCGCCGGCTCGGAGCACGCGGCCTCCGCCCGCCAAGGCCCAGCCCCCCTCCTCCGGCACCGGCATGGCCGTCGGAGGCGGGGGCCGGCGGATTGGCGTCGGGAGCCCTAAATCGCCTCCAAATCGCCTCTGGGTACTGTAGCAAGGGGAAGGATAGGATCCTATTCGAAGTGTTGACAGGTTTTCAGCAAAGAATACTAGTATTAACGACACAAGTTCAAAAAACACTAGTATGGGTGTGAGCCATTTTAAGTTAACATATATATTTTGTTCTCTATAGACAGTAAATAGCATCTTCACACGAATGTTGAAATGATTTAGCTATGCGAAGAAACTGTGGCCGTTTAGCTAGAATCAAGTTTACTGCTTTGCTACTTCAGTCAAAGAGACGGTTCACACTTTGCACGAAGTGTATCTAGGAAATATCTTAAGTAAAATAATTCATTTTGCGAGATTTGTTTGCATCTCAAGTGTGCATGGCATAGAGAAACTGTCCCACTTGGTAATATACTCCCTCCGTTCCACAATACTTTGCAATTCTTTTGACTCATATAAACTGTGTGTTTGACCTCTCGAGCTTATTCAATTTTTTTAATAAATATTACCACTTTTGTTATGACTTATTACATCACTAAAGATATTGTAATGATATTTTGTTTGTTTTATAATTTACACAAAAAATTTGAATAAAAGCAGCGATCAAACACGATTTATATGAAATCAAAACAATTGCAAAGATTATTGTCAAAGAGAAAGTACAAAAAAGGACCATGTGATAGGTGCATGCATATCCATCCAATGGTTTTACAATGTGCATAATACTGTTCCCAGCACGAGGAACAGCAAGGACTGCATCCTTCCCTTCTCCTAGCCCCTTGAATTGCAGAAAGGGCATGCCTATGAACAACCTCCAAGTGCAAGTGGGATGCATCATTTCTTTCAACTTGCAAGCAATTTTAAATGTGAAAAGAAGAAACAACCTACCAGCCGTTGAAAGCAGTAGATGTGCACATTTAACCATGGAGTCAGTTGGAGAGTTTTTTTTTTTTTTTTTTTTTTTGAGAGGCAGTTGGAGTTTTTATGCACTGGTCATTGCTGCATGCTTCTTCAGCGTTATTCATTAAATAGCCACTCTTTCTGTTAGTCCGTCCTGGCATCATGTTTGTCTACACCATATTGACTACTTGCAGTTGTAGCGCTCCACTGCTCCTCTGGCATTGGGAGCCCCCATGTGCCAACAACATGTTCTTCCATGATAGTGAACTACAAGGTGCAGTTGACTGACCCAAAACTCTTTATATTCTTCAGATATGCAAGATGATATGACCGATGATCTATCTCCATCGCCACAAATAGAGTATGATCGATTTCTGGGTGGCCTTCTGGTTGAGGGTTTTGATGAGAAATCATGTAGAAGCAGGTATCAGTTTGCGCGCTATCACAATTCACCAAGCATACCATCTCCATACCTCGTAGAGAGGCTAAGGAATCAGGAAGCTTTGCAGAAAAAGTGTGGTCCAGGCACCAAAGCATACAAGGAAGCCTCAAAACAGCTGAAGAACGGTCAAAGCATCAATACAACAGATTGCAACTATCTGTTCCTGATTATCCATGCTGGCTTAGGGAACCGGATGCTTGAGATCACTTCAGCATTCCTTTATGCGCTACTTACAAAACCGGATTTTGCTTGTGGACCGTTATATGGAGATTGCAGACCTTTTCTGTGAACCCTTTCCTGGAACATCATGGCTGGTTCCTTCAGATTTCCCTCTGAACAGTGATGAGTTCGGTCGAATAGTCCTGAGAGCTATGGCAACATGCTGCAGAATAAAGTCTTCGGTGGCAATACAGATAGATCTTTGGCGGGTAATAAACCACCCTATGTGTTTCTCTACCTTGATGGCGTCTATGGTTTCCATGACAAACTTTTCTTCTGTGAAGACGACCAACAGTTCCTGCAAGGGGTTTCTTGGCTGATCATGAGAACAGACATGTACTTTGTACCATCCCTATTTCTAATTCCAGCTTTCCAAGATGAACTCAGCAGACTATTTCCTGAGAAAGACACTGTTTTCCATCACTTGGCACGCTATCTTTTTCATCCGACAAATAATGTTTGGTATACGGTTACAAAATACTTCCGGTCCTACCTGGCCAAAGCTGAAAAAAGAGTGGGAATTCAGATCAGAATATATGAAACCACAGGTCTCTTACAAAGAAATGGTCCGTTCCCACACATTTTGAATCAGATCCTCTCATGTGCTCAAAATGAAAACCTGCTTCCAGAAAATGGTTTGGCAGAGGGAGCAGCAACTGAGACTCAGAGTAGCCGGACAGCAGCTGGGAGTGAGAATAACCGAACGATCGCTGTTCTAACTACTTCTTTGAGCTCTTGGTACAGTGATCAGATTCAGAAGAAGTACGATGAGCAACCAGCTGTTGATGGCATAACTGTCAAAGTGTTCCAGCCGAGCCACGAGGAGTACCAGAGGTCGAAGAACAAGAAGCACAACATGAAGGCACTTGCTGAGATCTATCTACTGAGTATGAGCGATGTACTGATCACCAGTGGCTTTTCCACGTTTGGGTACGCTGCTCAGGGGCTCGCCGGCCTGAAGCCATGGATCATGTTTAGGTTGGAGAACCACGTGGCGCCAGACCCACCGTGCGTCCGTGCCATGTCCATTGAGCCGTGCTTCCATAATGCTCCCTTCTACGACTGCAAGGCGAAGAAGGACGCTGATTTGGGCAAGGTGGTGCCTTACGTGAGGCACTGCGAGGATGTGAGCTACGGGCTGAAGATTGTAAATCATACTCATTTGTAGCTGTAATTTTTCAGGACTCACGACAGACTTGCTTGCTAACTAGGGCAGAATTCTTTTTTTGTAAAAGAAACTATACAATGTATTCTTTCCCTACTGTATTTGATCCAAGTGTAGATAGTTGATAAACAGATCCATTAATCTGTTCATTCTCTGATGTCAAATGGAAGAAAAACATGTTTACTGTTTGAATTCTGATCATCGCTCATTTTGCCAGTTCATTGGCATGTCTTGTATCCTTGTGTCTACCGTCCATGACTAAAACTCGCTCTGGTGTGGGGTTTTTTTTTTTTTTTTTGCTCGGTTTCCAAAAAAAAGGGACCCGTTTTGTCTCTTATTTTCTTTTTTTGGAGACCACGCCGTTGCGTGTTTTTTCATTAAGCGCAGTAAAGTTCAAACAACAAGATGCAACGGTAACCAAACGATTACCGATCGACACCTAATAACTACCTGGATAGAAATGAAGGGATTACATCTTGACAAATTTGCGACAAAACATCCCGACACAGACAGGGGTTAGGCGACCTCCTCACCCAACCCCTCGGTATTGAGGCCCAAAGTGGAGAGGTCGAACGCTCCGTTGAGAAGGATCTCAAAACGGCGCCGCTTAGCGGCGGCACTCCCCCGAAGATGTCCCCGATCTTGTCCTCGATGGCGGCGGGAGCCTCAGCCTCGTCCACCTTCTCGCCCCAACTTCCGAAGCAAGAGATCTTTGGGCTTGCGAGTCGCGTTAGCCGCCCGCGACGCGGCGACCGGGCACGCGGCGCGGGTGGTGGGTAGAGGCTGGGAGTCTTGCTTGACCGCCTTGGCGCGGTCCCTTTGCCAGAGGCGTGGGCGGTGGCACACACCCGATCCTCAATCTCTGACGGACCTCGGTGAAGGTTGTCATCAGCGGGGTTGTCGGCTCAACAGCAGCGAGATGGGGCGGCGGCCTCGCGGCAGCTGCGGTAGCCTCCACCCGAGGGTGCCAACACCGGCCAGCCACCGAAGCCCGGCACCGCGGGCGAGGAGCTGCGTCGTGGGAGGCGGTGAAAGGTGGGCCTCCGACATCGTGCGGGTGTCCACATTTCACGTCAAATGTGGCGGCGGCCGGGGCTCCCTCGGCGGCTGGGGACTCCAGGGTGGCCCGCTGCACGGCGCCGGAAGCCGCGAGCTCATCCAACATCGGGTCGACCCAGATGGGAGGCACGAGCCCCGCCAAAGCCAAGCTCAAGCGGATCGAAAGCGACGGTGTTGGCGGCGAAACCATGGGGCATGACGAGAGTTGGCGCCCCCGGCGGCGGCGTGGCGGCTCGAGGACGTCGGCGGCGACGTCGACCCTCCCGCGGACGGTACCGGGGGCCGGCGGCAAGACACCGGCCAGGAAGTGGCGATGCCACAGGGGGGGCCTTCGTCCTTGGTCATGGTAGGTTGACGATGGCGCTGTGATGTGAGGTCGCGCACGCTCCCGCCGGTGGCCGGAGACCCAACAACGGAAGCAACGCGGAGGGGAGTGGCACCGAGCGGCGGCGTGGTCGCGCCTGCATTAACAGTGGCAGAAGTCCCACCAGCTCCGGTGGGGCGGGGCGGCGGCGCTTGGCGGTGTCCCCCCGAGGTGCGCTGGCCGACGACGACGCACGACGGCACGGAACCCCCTCCGCGATCGACGTCGGGCTGCCGGGAAGTGACCGTGTGCTCAGCGCAGATGCGCCGCGTGGTCTTGCGCTGGTCCGCGCCCCGCGCGGCCTTGCGCGCATTACACTCCTTGTCGCTCGTAGAGAAGGGGCCGCAGCCCCAACGGACGCACAGCGCCTACGCCTGCCAGCCGGCGCACTGTCTCTTATTTTCTTCGTCTGATAAAACCTGTGGAATATAAGAAAGACTAAATGCCTTTTGGTCTAAAAAAAAAAAAAAAAAAAAAAAAAAAATACATGACGAAAATCCTCTTTTAGTTCACTTGTGAATTTTGAGATTTCTATAGCATGATACAAGAGCCATTAAACTAGGAAGGAAAATGTGTCGAGAGAACAGTTTAGTCAGAAAGATTACTGCAACGCACGGACCACGGAGCTGTTAGGGTGAAACGCAGACGCCGTCCTCTCATCCAAAGCCCTAATTTGTTATTACTACTCTTCAATCGAGTGCCATTAGGCCGACCCGAACGCGCCAGCATGGATGTTAGTTCTAGAGCTCCACGTCGGAATGCAAGTTGCAGCTCAGCATCAGTGGTGGCTTGAGAACGTCAGAGGAGCTTGCAGAAGCTACAAGGGCTTCACCGACAAAAGGTACCAAGCCATCGTCAAGAGCTGCGTTGGGGAGAGGTTGCTATGCCCAGTACTGTTTGAGTCAGCTTTAGCAGGTCTGTAGGATGTTGTTTGTATAGGAGTCTGCGTTGCAAAAGAAAATCACCCATGGTTACTACAGCTTATGTGTAACGATCTTTTTCCTTGAACCACTATCCCGACCAACGTGCGTTGGACGTGCCCTCATCGGGCGGGTTAGGGTAGCCACGTCATCTTAGGAATAGTAGCTACAGTGATTCTCAGGGATATTTTCGCTGCTGCGCCTTTGTAACACTTGGTTCATGCATCCACACGTCGTAACATCGGCCTCCTCCACACACTCTCGCGCCAAATAAAAATCCTCCCGGTCAACTCCCTCCTCTTCCTCCTGCCGTGTCCTCGTCTTCTCAGCGTCGCCGCGACGCCGCCGCCGCTTTTCGTCATGTTGCGCGACGGGCCTTCATCTCGCGCCCTTATGCGCTCGGCCTCCTTAGTGTCGCCATAGCCCTCGCGTCGACACCGGATCCTCGCCTCCCCTCGTCCGCCGGCTTTGGTCTGCTCGTGCGTCACGTCGGCGATCTAGTCCTCCCACCGTCGTCACCGGGCCCACCGCCGCTGCATAGACTGCCGCGGCCGTCTCAAGTCGCCGCCATCTAGCGCCCTCTGCGGCTGGTCCGATTCCCCTTCCTCTCCCTCTGCCTCTCCCAATCCCTGGCAGCGTTCCTCCCTGCGTTTGTCCCCATCCCCGCCCGGCATGCGTAGGGCAGTGGGCACGAGGGCATCTCGCTGGTGCCGGGCCCGCGTCGTGTGCGCCCATCCGCTGCTCCCGGGCGCCCCTTCCCATCGTCGCTGCGGGGGGCGCTAGAGACGCACGCGAACCAGCGGCACACATAAGGTGGAGGTGGGAATTTTTGGGAGCCTTTCATGTACTAGGGTAGTAGGGTTTGTTGGAGGTGAGAATGTCATGGCCAAAATCTTGACATAAAGCCACAGAATCACACTAACAGTATATGTAGCTTTTATCTAGAGCCAAAACATGATCGAATGCCAAGATTTTGGTCGTGCCAACTATTGGGAAGGATATGAAAAAGAGGACCAAACACATACAATTAAGTAGTAAATGGTACATACACAAAGAATATTGTCAATAAAAGGTAGACGTAATATCTTTCCGTTAACACATCATGTTTGAAGTATCAATTTTTTTTTCTAATAGTACAACTTATTTAAAAAAAAACGTTACAAAAATAATAATATGTAAATAAAAATACGCTAGAACACGTCATATTCAAAGTATCACTCATTCCTAATATTAAAACACATATTTAAACTTTTTTTTGGGAAAAAAACAAAAAACATGGCAAAAAATATAAAAAAAAAAAGGAGTTGGCAGGAGAGGCTTGTCCTCTGTTACCTTTCCGAGAGTACTCTCTTGAATCGTTGACAGTTCCCATACAGCGTCCTGTATGGTATGCCAATCGAGCCATTGCGTAGATAGAGAGATTTAGAATCACAGGAAACCTGCCCAACTCCTGCCCCCAAAGCTGGGTTACAGGCCTGCGCTACCAGGCCCGGCGACAATAGAATGAGAAGTCTTTTTTATGCCAGTTGAGCATTGTTAAAAAAATCAGTTTGGTGCTAAAAACGGTAAGGATTAGATGCGGGCGTCCGGCCGCGTCGTCCGGACGCGCCTCGTCTCTGGGCTTCTCTGGGCTTTGCCGCCTTTTCCTAGCCTTATGGCCGGCGGCCCATGTAATAAAAAAAAAAATAGAAAGCGTTATTCCTCCCTCCTCCTATCTTAATCGGACCTTGCCGCGCGACCGCCTCCACCGGCACCGCGCCTCCGTCCCTGTGCGTGACTGCGTGGGATGGGATCCGTCGACCCAGAGCTCGGCGGTTACAACGGCACCGCACCAAGACCTCGGCGCCTTAGCAGGCTACAGACGTAGGGGATACGGAGGAGCTGAAGCACCAGCCGGCGTCTCCTCCACGGGCTCCGTCGACAACAAACCAGCGGCCTCCCTCTAGTCCTCTCACCAACCAGAATAAGGATCGCCGACCCCCCATCGCTTCCTCCCTCTAAGCCTCTAGACTTTGATTTGCACTGTTGCGGCACCAGTCAAATCCTTGTGGTGTTCGTTCGGTGCACGGAGCCCTAGTGCGCCAGGTGTTTGCTGTTTTGCCTATAAGAATACTACGATATGGACTTTGGATCTTTCTTGTGCCTGGGAAATTGTATAGTGATTAGTTGATTATGTTCTGAGAATGAGGAGAACTTAAACTTGTACCACTGTTCATAAGTGATTAGAGATGAAAATGACTAACTGAAGGTGAGACCCGAACATAAGAAGTTTTTGAATGTTTTAGGTTTTGCAGGATACACTATCCTTTTACAATATGAAAAAGGAATTATCATATTTGATCTCGCTATGTATCAAGGTAAAATATCCTCTAGTTTGTGTACTGCTGGTTGACAAATTCATATTTAATTTAATTTACTTTCGGTTCTAAACACGTGACCCAAAAATACTTATAGTCTATCACCCTTGATTTCCTTTAATCACAAGGCCCCAAGAACAATGAAAGCTAGCATGCTACGAGTTTTTGGGCAATTATCCGGTCAATCTCAGAGTTAGCAAATGCCAGGTCATCATCTATAAATGGGCTCACTTCTATGGAAAAAAAGATAATTAGAGTATGCTTATTCTTCCCAATGCCCACATGGTCTCGTGTTTCCGTAAGTTTTCTTCTGGAATTGTGACTACCTCTTCTATGTCATTTGTTTGCTTTATGTGAATATAACACATTTGTTGCTTTTAGGATCTTATTAATGGACATGGTTGATCGCTAAGTCAGTGGATCCATCTAGGTGGTGTTAAAGCTTTCCTTGATGGTTCTTTAGGTTCTTCAAGTGCATTGTTCCATGATGTAAATAGTTTATCCCTCCCTCTTGTAGTCGTAGACTGTGTAGTAGCCTTTAAACTTTTTTTTTTTTTTTTTTTGTTTTAAGTTGCTGATGGATGTTTACAGCCTTATGAGGGTGATCCTGGTAATTATGGTCTGGAAGTGACAGATTTGGACAGCCTACTTAATAGATCACTAGAATCTGATAAATCTGGACTCCAGGTCGACATTTTTTTATGTACCCTTTATCCTTCAGTTTAACTAACATCATTCTAGGAATTAAATGTTCTTTTCTTCAGGTTGCCATACATGCAATTGGGGACAAAGCTAATGACATGCTACTGGATATGGTTGACAGGGTTGTTGATTTAAATGGACAATGGAGTGAAGGACCGTAGATTCGGGTATGTTCTGATAGCTATTTCATAATTGTTTCTTTCCCCGCCCTCTGCTTAGTATTTATTTCGGAACGAA
This sequence comes from Hyparrhenia diplandra, assembly GCA_015847255.1. NCBI lineage: Eukaryota > Viridiplantae > Streptophyta > Magnoliopsida > Poales > Poaceae > Hyparrhenia > Hyparrhenia diplandra. The sequence goes on from JADLZK010007477.1 coordinate 205,691, forward strand.
CTTGTTCTGTTTAGTAGAATCTGAATGAATATTCGCATATGTAATCAGATTGAGCATGCCCAACATCTGGCTCCAGGTGCAGCAAACCCGGTTTGTCAAGCATGGTATCATTGCATCCGTGCAGGTAAACTATTCCGCTCCATTGCTACTATATATTGGTATTATGCTTTACAAAGCAGATTGTGAATTGAAATCTTCCACTTCTGAATTCCTTTTAAAAATGTTCCACTTCTGAAGTATCTGCTTTATTGTTGACAGCCAGATCATCTATTAGAAGATGCCAACTCTGCTGGAAACAAGATTGGGGTGGAACGGGCTGCCCGAAGCTCCTACACGATCACTGCTAGATGGTGGTGCACAGCTAGCTTTTGTTTCTGACTGGCCGGTACGTGATTCTGCAGTCATTTTCAGTAACTGAACTCTGTTTTTCAGTTAAACATATAGTCAGCCACCAGGTATGCTGTTACTGTCTTTCAGGTTTCAGACATCAAGCCCTTGCAAGCTATCCGAACCGCGATGTTCGAAAGCCTCCTGGATGGGAGGTCCCCTGGATCCCTGCAGAACGCTTGACCCTAGATGAATCACTCAAAGCGTAAGTCTCTTTTCGATCCGGTCTATCACCCTTGATTTCCTTTAATCACAAGGCCCCAAGAACAATGAAAGCTAGCATGCTGTGAGTTTCTGGGCAATTATCCGGTCAATCTCAGAGTTAGCAACCACTGGCAAAAATTATTGAAAGCTTGGATAAGCTCTTGAAGATACTGCAAGATAACCATGTATGTGTCTCATTGTTTCCATATGATTCACTTGTGCTGATCTGCTGGATGTGTGTTTACCATTGCTTTTGTTTATTCTCAGGTGCCCCCAGTTTTAGCTCAGAAAATCCTTACCCAGATATTTTCGTGCATTAATGTACAGCTATTCAACAGGTGTGCTTATCTTTCAGTGTCTTGACTTCTATGTTTGTGGAAACTAGCGTGGTCAATGGTTGTGTGGTTTTGTTCTGCAGTCTGTTGCTTTGTCATGAGTGTTGCTCCTTCAGCAACATAGTGTATGTCAAGGCTGATCTAGCTGAGTTGGAGTTGTGGTGTGCAAAGGCAACAACTGAGGTGATCCACTTTCTGGGTAAATGGATTGCTTTATTTTATTATATTGATTAATCACTGAAGTTTTGTGGTTACAGTATGCAGCATCTTCATGCTATGAGCTCAAGCATATCAGACAGGCTGTTGCATAGTTGGTATGACCAGTTCTACCAAATTATGCACTCTAATATATTCACGCTGAGATCCTGGATACAATTCTGGGATCAGTCATGCTGCTCATGCATTAATTTACTGCCATGGGATTTGTTGTTTCTTATTACTTTTGGTGATGCAATTGAGTATCTGAAGGAGCTTCTGCAAAGTGCAAAGGATCAACGATCTTCACAATGGATTTGAGGCATCTTCAAGCTCTTTGTAAACCAAGGAATGTCGATGTGCTGGAAACGGTGCAGACAATTAGACATTGAACAGGGTAGAGGCAAAGGACAGGGCGCTTGATGTCGATAGTCCTTGATCAGCCCTCCAATTACATAAAGAAAGCTCTCATTATCTATTAAAAAAATGTGAATATTTATAGGCAAGTTCAAATTTACCTTTAGTGTTTGCCAAAAATTCTAGTTGTCGTTAGTTTTAATGTGGTACATGCTACTGGTGCCAACTGCCAAGCATCATGATTCAGTTTATAATTCTTTTACAGATACTCATTGGGGAAGCTTAATCTTGTCGATCTAGCTGGTTGAGAAAATATATGACGATCAGGTGCTAGAGATGTGAGTAACTTCTAAATGTCCAATTATAGATTAAAAAAAACAAATGCTTTTCTCTAATTTTCAAATTTAATAAAGTACTTTTAATATTGAATTTGCATTGCACGGCAGAGCGAGAGAGGCTGGAGAGATCAACAAGAGTTTGCTCACGCTTGGTCGCGTTATTAGTGCTCTAGTAGAGCACTCTGGACATGTCCCATACAGGTAACACTAAGAAAGGCCCTTGGCAGCTTTGATTTTAGTAACACATTACTCAATGGCGATTTATGTCTATCTATTTGTTTCAGAGATTCTAATCTGACAAGGTTGCTGAGAGATTCATTGCGAGGGAAAACACAGACTTGCATAATTGCTACTATATCACCTTCAGTATATTGCTTGGAAGAGACATTGCACACACTTGATTATGCACACCTATCTACTGTCTCAGAAACTAAACAAAGCTAGGCACAACCTGCTGAGCCGATGCTTGGACTGAATCCTGAATTGTATCTTGGATTGGACATGAGGAAGTTGTAGATTGTGGTGCTGGTGGAAATCAAGGAAAAAAGGTGAAGCAATGGCTTGATTGAAAGAAACTGAGCTCATCTGGGCATGCAACACATTATTGTGGAAACTGATGCTGTCAATGTGGCCGGTGCCTTGTGCGGAATTCATTTTGATATATCTTTATTAGGCACTATGTTTAGAGAAATAAGAGCAAAAATGATATCATTTTGTTTTAGAGCTTTGTTTCTCATTGCCATAGGCTTGTAATTCAATAGCTCATACATTAGGAGCAATTTGTGAAAATTGTAATAATGGACCTGTTTTCTAGCAGGACCATTTACATGAATACATTACATTGTAATTTAGTTGCTCATGAGCTAGCTGCTGTACGAGTTCTTAGTTCAGGTTCAGTCTTGGTTTGAGATTGTATACCTCGATGTATCCATGTACTTGTGGCCAGTGATTTGACATTTGTTAATGAGTAATGGAGATAGCTTCTATGTTCAAAAAAAAATATATGAGAACTCAATGTCTTCTATCTTCTCTTACTGATACATGGAAAGCAAGGGAGTCATGTTGTGTACATATGGACATCGTCCCTTCCCATGATTCAGCCACGAAGGCTAGCACAAACCTTCTCACCTTCTCATATACTGGAACTCAAAAGATACCCTAACTACTAACTCCCTACTCCCTTTCCCAGATGTGGGCTTGATGCAATGCTACACAGAACTAAACTAAGAATGTCCCATCTTCTGCTTGGAACAAAGATGCCAATATTACGTTGGTGCAATTTTTGTTCATTTTGCAAAGATGAAAATCAACCAAAGGTGATAATAATTACCTGTATATATATATGAATACAACAAAAGTGTTGGTTGAAGGAAAAAACAGTACAAATATAATTAACCAATATAAAATGTGTCACACACAAGCTAAATACAAATTTGTCGTTAACTAATAGGAGCTATTGCGTTTCTACCCGTATTGAGAAAGCTAATTATGAGTTTACCCTCGTTTTTCGCCACATTGTGATTTTACCCTCGCTTTGTTAGAACTAAGCTCACGTTTACCCCTATTCTGTTAGTTGAAGGCCGAATAAACGAATTAAAATAAATAAGAAAAATCTTCATGACAGTGGGAATAGACAACATTGCCCCTTATCGTTTCATTCCCTTCCTTCCCCATCCCACGGTCTCACCTATCGGAATCCTGTTCCCCAACCCGACATCCGGTGGCAGCGCAGCCATGGCGGCCAGAGGGAGTTCGATGGGCCGTGGAGTGCGCGGCCTCCAGGCGGCGGTCGGGGCGTGGCTCCGCGACGACGCGCCGGGGACCTCTCCCGCTGCTTTCTCATGGGCATTCGTCGCGGCAACATGGCATTCGTCGCGGCGCTCCGGACCTGGGGCCTCGACCTGGGACCTGCCACGGTACGCAGACTCATGCTGCACCGGCCTTACTTCATGCTGCCGCTGGAGGTCAACGACAGGCTCTGGCTCGTGCTGCCGTTGGGCGCCGACCGGGAACACAGCTCTGCAACCCTGTCAAGAACATGGCGCCAGAGGCCCTCGCCGGCCTGCCATGGAGCCTGGTGACCGGCAACTTGGACGACCCGATCATCGACAGGCAGCGGGAGTTCGCTCGGTGGCTGCAGGACCGCGGTGGCGCGGAGGTCGTCGTGCAGGCAGGCGTCGCGGGGTTCCATGCTTCCGAGTTGTTCGTGCCGGTGATCGCCAAGGTGTTGTTCGCCGCGATGCGCGAGTTTGTGTCCACCGGCGAAGCTTGACGCGCCGAACTCTCGTCCCGGTGACCAGAAGTGAAGATGTGTTGTTGCTGCATCGGGGTGTGCATCTTCTGACAGTGCGCAACAAGCCAGTAATTCGCGGCGCGCAGTAATTCACGGCACGCACTGTAGTAGGTTGGCAACCAGGCTGTCACCATTCATGCGACTGGATTGCACAGGAGTATAGTAGTTGTCTACGTATAAATCGCTTTCATGGATGCTATATACTGGATAATTGCATTCATGATACTTTTTTCTACGCTTTCTTTTGATATGATATTATATAGGATCTATTATCTATCTACAATTGCATGTTATGTGGAATTATATGTAACTAGCGAAACCCGCGCCGTTGCGCGGGCTAGGAAGATGTAAATCACAGGAACGAAGAAAGCAATAGCAATCCTAGGATAGGAATAATTTTAATTTATTAAAAAAACATGGAAGGTATATTTTTGAATTAAAGAATGTAATTTTAAATCATGCAAGAGCTAATGATTTTCAACATCTTATATTTTTCATAAGTATAAACATCATCATAAAAAGGTTAGAGGAAAATGTTTAGAATTTTTTGGACACATGTTTGACTTTCTACAAAACCGACAAAATCAGGCACTATTTTATAATAATAAAGAAGTTGGTAAACCATATATAAAAACGAAAAGGGGTCTTGGGCTCAAAGTAGCTCAGCACGGTCAAATGCGTGAGCAGGCCGGCCCAGCGTGGCCTGCTCAGGCCTGGCTCGGCAACCTTGCAAAAGGTCCTCAGACCTATGCAAAATTACAATTCAGTCTAAAGCACTATGTAACTAATATTTACCTGAGTCAGGATATTTACATTGGGAATCCTTGAAAAGCTTCTATTTGCATTTTGGCTCTCCTCCTTCAACCTCACGTCGCACGCAGAACAGCACACACGCTGCAACGCCGTTCGTGTCTCCGATCGATTATCTTTTGGGTGCACCGGCGGCAGGTGTTGGCGCAGGGCGTGGGCCTGGCGCTAGGCGGCCTTGGCAGAAGTACGAGGCGGCGGCTGCGCGGCGAGGGGTGGTGGCACCGCCCGCGCAGCGAGGCTGCGGCGACGAGGGTACGCGCCGTGCTGATCCGCAGCGTGAGGGCGGCGGGCGGCGATGTGCCGTGACGCAGCGGTTAGGAGCGGCAGGCTGCGCTGCCGGCGGCGGCGCCGATCACGGTGGGCGGCGGCGCGGCGGCGGCGGCACCGACGGCGTGGGCGAAGTGGGTGAGAGCGGTGAGGGCGTCTACTGGAGACGGAAGAGGAAGATGCGGCGAGGCACGGGGGAGGTAGGCTGGGCGGTACGGACGGAAGGACGGCAGAGACTGGAGGAGCCGGCGATTTGGGACACGAAGGGGATGGCTGCGCCATTCTCCGTGCCACGTGGTGGAGAAGCTAGAAGCCTCGATGAAGCAGCAAGTCTGCTGATGAAGCTGTCCATGGCCGTTCATTTGGAATCGTGTGGGGCGGGAATAACGACGGCGTGGCTAAACGTATGCTCAGTAAATGGTATACGGAAATAAGGGTAATGGATAGATAAGTTGTCGAATGTTTGTTATTTTTTTTTTTTTTTTGAAAACAAGGGTAAAATCACAATGTATTGAGAAAAGTAAGAGTATTTTTTTACAAGGGCAAAGTTGTCCTTACCAGGCCAACTTAACACCGTTACAAGCTGATAACGGAGTAAGGGTAAATTGAGCCTTCGTTTTTATAAAGCGATGGTAAAATCACAACATGGTAAAAAAAACGAGGGTAAAATCATAATTGGCCTCCTTAATAAGGGTAGAAATACAATAGCCCCTAACTAATAACTTAATGTGCCACATATATACATTTATTTTTGTCGAAGCAAGATAAATCTATAGCTTTAGCTCTGTATCCCTTAGGTTTTTTGCAGCTGCCATGTATTTGCATGTCTGTACACCATGGCCTTCTTCATGGCATATCAAGCACGCTGAGTCTTTGGGTTTGTTCTTCCTAGCCTTGGACTTGCTTTTCTTGATTGCTTTCTCTTTCGCTTGTTGAACAATGGTTTTCAATCGCTCAACCTTGTTCTTGGGCCTTCCCTGTCGAGCTTTTGTCGGAGGGTTCTTGAACATAGTTTGATTCACACCTCCCGCCACCTTCTTCTCACTCCCATCTGCATTTGGTGGATTACTTTGTCGTGAAATCAATGCTTTGGTGGTGGCCTTCACTTTTTCCCTCACTTGATCGATCCCTTGTGAACCTACCATGTACTCTTCTGGCCCCACACAAGCATCAGCAGCAAGCTGTGACATTTTCCTGCACATTGCATTGCATCTCAACTTGTTTGTTGTTGGGACACCAAACACGGGTTCAGGACCTGACAAATGTTGAGGCACTTTCAGCGTTGCCTCTTCAGACCACCTGTGAAGTAGGTACTTCTGTGGTATGCGTTGCACATCAAGTGTTGTAAAGACTTTCAGGATGTGGGGGCATAGGAGTCCATCTTGTTCGAACATGTTGCACGAGCATGCATATGTTTCGGACCCCTGATTCGCAGCAACATTATACGTCTTCACTTTCACCTCACCTCCTTGTATACTCGTTTCAACACCTGTACCACAAAAAGGAATATTGCATTTTTTTAGAAACTATAAAACAGGGGTACCATGTAACATAAGGCACCCTGAATTCTTCTTGTAGTAGACTCTAGATACTGTTTCAATACTAATGTAACACATGTTTCACCTAGTCATGGTATACATAGGTACCCAGAATTCTTTGTTGCTGTGGACTGTGGTTAGTGTTTCAATAGTATTTGTAACAAATGTTTTATTAGTAAAATAGAGTATCTACTACAAAAGTATGCTAGAACAGAGATGTGCAGTCTAAGACACCACAATTCAAGGAAATTACGACATGAATGTACAACGTACCTGCACTGCCATCTGGTTCCCCTCTGAAGTAACCAGACCTATAGTTAATGTCGTCGAATCACGTAGGAGTTCTTGGAATTTGAAGAAAACACTTCTGGTGTAGTACTTAGATGCCTGCTTCTCAATTTCAGACCTCCCCCACAGCGGTGGATTTGTCGTTTCACCTTTGGCTGCTTCTCGATACTCCTTCTCAATCCTTGTTTCCATGATGTATTCATACTGGGTAAGGAACTGCAACATTGAGTCATGTGGGTGCACCATTCTCTTGAACAAGGCATTCATACTCTCAGATCTCCCTGTTGTGCTTGTGAAGGGAAAGAAGCATTTCTGAAAATATGCAGGTGCCCATATAGACTTGGTTGAAGACATGTTCTGAAAGTGTTCGTTGCCATGCATATCATACTTCACCTCTATGTTATGCCATAATGTTTCAAACTCTTCCGGTGACTCTGTGAAGTTGATGCAATAGTCAAACTCATCTGCAAAATCTTTCTCATTCTTGATTAACCAAGCAAACTTCTCACAAGCCTTGCTGAGCACATGAAACTTGCAGCACCTATGTGTTGTACAAGGAAATACTTGTGCTATTGCAGCTTTCATGGCCTTGTCCTGGTCAGTCATGATGTTGGTTGGCGCCAACCCTCCCATTGCAGCCTTTAGTGTTTGTAGCACCCACACAAATGTTTCAGTAGTTTCATCAGGAAGAAAGGCACAACCTAGTAGGATGCTTTGGGTGTGATTGTTGATCCCAACAATTGGGGCAAAGGGCATGTTGTGCCGGTTAGTACAGAACGTCGTGTCAAACAATATGCAATCCCTGAAGCACTTGTACAACTCTCTTGATCTGCCATCAACCCAAAACAACCCTCTCACAACATTCTCAGCATCTAGCTTTACAGCATAGAAAAAGCTAGGGTTCTCGGCTTGTAACTTCTGGAAGTATTCTAAGGCAGCATCCATGTCTTTGTACCGTAGTCCCGCCCTCAAGTGTGTCCTCATGTTTGATACATCCTTAGTGTTGAATGATAGGTTTCCCACGCCTTCATGAAAGTCTCCTAGCACAGACATAATCTGCATAGTTGATATGTTTCGATGGTGTAGGGTCTTCAACAACTCATAATCTGCCCATGATATCCGTCTGTGGGATCGCAGTTGTTTTACTCTGCCCTTTATGTTTACCATAGGGTGTGTGTGCTCTGCTTGAAACACCACGACCCTCCACCTTCCATCACGTAGACCCACTGCCATGTGTGCCTTACAATCTGCCTTCTTCAAAGTGCTTCGCTTCCTTGTTGCAGTAGTCATCACAGCCATTGCACTTTTCTTCTTGGATGCAGTCATTGTTGCTGATGATGCATTACTTGATGCACTTTCTTCCTTTTCACCAGGTGTAATCCTTGCATGTGAACACTCAAACTCCTTCCTTATCAATTGGTTACTCACACGGCTGTTTCTCGATGAGCCTACCCTGATACTGAATCCCATCTTGAATGCATAATCATTATACACAGTCACTGCTTCATCTAGTGAATCAAACTCCATTCCTTCATATTGAACAACAGGCTGGGAGCTAACAACGTCCTCTTCTTCTTCGTACACCATCTCTTCATCAGTAATATCCACCTCAACTAGCTGACCTTCTGCCCCATGTGAAATACTCTGATCAAGATTAGGGGCAATGGAACCCTGTGTTACAAATGTGTTGTCAAATTACAGATGGAGTCAACAACACATAATCAATTCGATGGAAACAAATGAATTCAGTTAGAGTGTGGCCACAAACATACTTCGAAACATAGCAATCCACATTAGCGCTTGAAGTTGGAGCAATCTGCTGATGTCCAATGACGGTATTTCTCTCATCAATCAAACCCTCCTGCATGTTTCATAGTGACTTGGTTTAGTTGACATTTCATTGCAGATGTGATACACATTATCAGAAACTACAAAATGGGGGTATCACAACAACACATTATGACCATCTACTTCAACTCCATGGTTCCAAATTGTCGATATGTAGAGATTTGAAGCATCAAACAACACAACACACAAGGAAATTGCGACATGGGGTTATAGATGTACATCTTACATGTTGTTTTGAAGAAGAAGGGTTTGTCACCAACACCTCCTTGCCCCTTGCCATTTGCAACACAAGAGTCCAATCCGCCATAGACGCAGCTTGAGCCCTCCTTGTAACCCTCTAACCATAGATCTGCCTCACGACCCTCAACAATTGGTGGGGACAATGCCCTGGGGGGAACTCGACGCTGGAGAGCAGATGAGACATCTTGGAACACATTATCGCAAGCACAAAATTGGCAGGAAAACTAATTATTTTCTCAAAACAATCAAACCACATTATGCTATATATATGAAAGTTGATTGACCCCGTGAGGCCGTGACACAATATTTAGGCCACAAGGGACCATGCCTCAGCTTCATTTTTTTCAAGTACATAAATATACTGCTATATTGTATTTTTTTTTTAAGAAACAACAAGACAAATCTTACTGAACATTCAACACGTTTCATTTTTTCGAGTTGCAAACTCGTTGTGTAAATATGCAGTGTAAACAATCTTATGCATAACACAAACTGGATTGCGTATTTTTTCAAGCATGTAAGTAGTAGATTATATACTGTGTAAGAAAGAACAAGACATACCACTATGACTGGTGGGCAGGCTAAACACGAACAACTGTTGATGTCAGGACAATACCGTTAATGAGAGTTTATACCTCTGTATCAAGTACAACCTGGTTTGAAACAAAATAGCTAAATTTAGTCAGCAGAAAATAAATGTGCAACAGGATAGAGAAATAAGCACCACATAATAATACAGTTCATATTTTTCATGTCACAACTGTTCAAGTGAAACATTGAGCATAAACACAGGTGGTGCTTGTCAGCTGCCTGGTGGCTGCTGCAGGCTAAAAGAACAACAACCGTAGTGGTACAGTCCACCTAGCTTGATATCACTTCACCAACAAAGAGCTTCATTGATATCTCTCTTTCAACTCCTTGGCGTAAAATCGACTAGGGGTGGAAAAGGTCTGCCCAACATATGGATGGTTTCTTATGTAAAAAAAATAACATTGTAATTATTCCAGGCATCGACAATCACTTGGATTTGCACCACATAATGATCCATAAAAAAATCACACAACACACACGGAGGAAAAATCTCCAACAAAAGTTACAATGACATGAATGGGTGTCCATAGACCATATAGCACTTGTTCACAACAGGTCAAGCTGGGAAGAAACAGAGATGCATCGACCACCTTCAGAATAGTGTATCACTATGAATAAACACTAATTGATTTTGATAAATGAAAACCGGTAAGCTCGATAGCAAAAAGCATCTCATAGTAGTTTCACCTTGGCAAGCAAAGTATTCGAGCTTACAATGCTAAATAAGGTTGGGGAACTAATAGATCTAAGCACTAAGCTTACAGTGTTGCAAATCATAGATGGAGGATCAGTGTTGTTAAACTTTGTATCAGAAAGCATATTCTCCTAGCACTTGTAGCTTGAAACCAAGCACGACAATTGACAAGTACAAGCCATGGCTTTTTGAAACAAGGAAACCAAACAATGTTATTCCCAGACCGCCTAAATGAACAAGGGGCGTGTAGCAGCCATCTGTCAGCTTACATTGACATTTCATCAAAAACCTAGACTACATGCAGCTTCAGACCAAATGGTTACTCTGAAGCAATTATATTGGAGCACAAATGGTTACTCTGAAGCAATTATTATATTACAATGCTTAGTGCATTCATACCAAATAGTTAATCTTAAGCAATTATTATATTATATAATGCTTCCAGCATTCATAACAAATGGTTGAGAACTCGTGAAGCATTGGTATGGCCAGTATTACACGAAGGTTAATCAAGTAGCAGTAAGAATTCCACCGAGCAGTTAGCATCGAAATGAAGGGGGCTAAGGTAGGATCGAGGTGGTTATACTCACAGCAGACACGGAGACAAGGATGCTCGTTGCCAGCGAAGGGCCCCGCTAGTGGCCGCAGCCGACAAAGGCGTCGTGGCTGCGTTCCTAGGGTTTCCTGTAGCAGAGTTCATCACGCGGAGGGGAGGGAGGAGGCACTACTACTAATACCTTCTATAGGGGCGGCTCATTTGCTGCAGTAGGGGCGGTTTTCGAAACCGCCCCTAACTCTCCGTTCCTACAGTGACCGTATGCCCAAATTCTGCACAGGAATCCCAGCTGCTTCCGCCTCTTCGTCCGTCTTCTGAAAAGTCTTTTCTGCTGCAAAGTATCCACCGGAACCTAAATGGGTAGGGTGTATGTTCTTCTTCGCTAGCTCGCTGTTACAGGCACTGAGGGCCAATGCTTCCGTCGTAGTCTTTTGAGCCACTAGGTCGTCCCATTGACTCTGAGTTATGTTCCCATACTTGTGAAACGGCGTCGTGCCCTGTTGGATATATTTGGTGTTGAGCTCACACCTCCAACGTCGGAATATCTCCCCCATTGTCCTAAAGGCTTGACGTTTCACGGCCTCCTCGGTACCAGATGGAAACTTGAAATTGACTAACAGCTTGTTCCATAGGCCTCTCTTTGTCTCGTCCGGTATTTCTGGCCATGATGGGACAAAGGGCGCCCATCGAATTACGGAATCTTGCCCTCATCTTCTCCGGCTTACGGATGTCCCCTCCCGGACCGACCTCCGTTATCACATAGACCACGTTCTTGTCAGGATACTGGTTTGGTTTTCTTATCCCTCCTCGTTTCCTCTTTGGCGCCGAGGTTGTGGTCGTGTCCTGGGGTTCGGGAGCAGAGTTGGTATTGTTCACCTCGCGGGCACGTGCCTCTTCTCTTTCTTTGCTCTCCGGTGCCTTCAACAAAACGTCCACGGACGTCGACGTCGTCGTTTTGGAGGAGATTCATCATGGACCTATGTACACGGGAGGCCAAAGTGTTAATGGTAGTGACATGATAAAAGCATTAGCAAAAATTGATTACTAAGGCTTTGTGTCTCTACCTCGTTCTCCTCGTTCTGTGGGTCAAAGTCTTTGTCCAGGTCGTCCTCAGTGGGCCTATGCCTGGGTTCACGTGGGAAAGGATCCTCGGGACTTACATATCCCTCCTCAGAACCCTCGCCGTCATCATCTTCATCAGAGGTGTCATTATCCTCTCCTTCTCTTCCCTCTTCTTCATCCGCGAACGGATCAATATCTTTCATCCCGGCTATACTCTTGTCTACCTCGGCGTGGAACTCGTCGAAAGTCATGGCATGAGGCTCTCCCTCTTCAATGGATTTCCCATGCTCAAGGCTACGAGGTGCACCGTCTCTTGTCGTGGACATTTTCTGATTTAGTCTAGTAAAAACAAGATTTGGCGTTAGATATGCCAGTAGGGTCCTAGTTTCATGAAGGAATAAATTGACAGTAGTGGTTTGCTCTCAAATTAGCGGGTTCACTATCATGTAGTCTCAGTTTACCCTTTTGTATCATCGAGCAAAAAACTAGTAGAAACATTAGAGGCCTCAGATAGATGTCAATCATCATTTGATCATGAACTTGGAGCATAAGGGCATCAGAACAGAAAAGGTAATGAAGGTAATGTAGGGGCGGCTAGCAATGATGGCCAGTTTGAAATCTCATGTTTGGTTTTGGAAATTGATGACACACTTGTGGACTAATCCTTTGCTCTAAGTGATGACTTTAAGAAAGGATTAGATGGATGACAAGGAGCATGATGATCATGAACATGGACCATGTCGGTGGACTTGATGGATCGTCAAGCTCGGTGATCGGCTTGAGAGGAACCCGGGAGATCAAGGCAAAGGTATACTTGATAGGGTTTTCCTTTCGGTGATCAAGACACGATAGAGCGTGTGATCACATTATAGGATAGATAGCCGACTATCAAGAGGGGATGCCGCGACAATCCTTGCATGAAGTGCTTCTACGTCCAATTGACTTGCATATTGCATTTAGGACATGAGAGCACTAACCGATCTTGCCTAACATCTCGATGTGCTAACATTGGTGATAACGTGGTCATCTTGGACGTGTTGGCAACCTACGGCAAGAGGCGAAGCAAGTTTGAAGCAAAGAGCAAAGAAAAAGATGAAGATGTCTTTGTCTCGGGGGTGACCGACGCGACGGCGTGGTGCGACCGGACGCACCCACCGGAGCATCCGGTCGGTCGCGCTCGCGAGAGCCCTGCGCAGCGGGTTTTTTTGCCGGACGCGGTGGCCGGACCCGGACCGGATGCGTCCGGTGGTCGACCGGACCCCCGATCGGACGCACGGAAGGCTTCGCCGCCGAAGTGGGCCCGAGTGCTTGTCGGTAGTGACCGGAAGCACCGGCCGGACCCCCGGCCCGGACCCGCCGGTGGTTCCGGTCGGTGCGTCCGATCAGCCCGAAAAGTGCCCAATTTGAAGCCAACGGCTCTATCTCGTGGTGGAGGCTATATATATGGGTTTGCTCGGTTTCATACCTTCTCTCTTGCACATTTTGAATACTCCAACTTGCTAGTGAGCATTTGAGACTCCTCTCCACTCATCTCTCCATCTATAATTCGTATTCTTGGTGAGATTGAGAGTGATAGAAGTGCATTGCATTGGTGATTGCATCTAGAGGCACTTCATCCTTGGAGAAGCCGCGGGATTCGTGTTATCTTGGGAATTTGCCCGGTTCCCTAGCGGCTTAGAGCAAGAGGCGGTGTTGAGCTCAAGTGGAGCTTGTTTGAGGCCACACCGGTGGTGATTGTGAGGGGTCGTTCCTTACCCCGCGAGAGATTCGCGAAAGGAGAACTAGTGGATTGCTCGTGGCTTGTTGGACCCTCTCTTGTGATCGTTTGCTTGAGCGCCCATAGGGGTTTTGGCACCGGCCATTAAGCTTAGCACACGTCAAGTGAGTGTGTCGCCACAACGAGGACTTAGCGTGCCGGCAAGCACGTGAACCTCGGTAAAAATCATCGTGTCACTTGCTTCTTGCTCGTTGGAGATTTCTTGGTGATCACGGTGATTGGCTACAACCTCGACACTACACCGGTGGTATTGTATTCTAGCCTCTTTGCTTTACACTCTCTAGTTTAGCTTGAGTAGTGTGCTAGGTTGTTTAGTCTTATTAGCTCCTAGTTGGTAAACTAGTTAGACTTGCTTGTTCACCTAGGAGTAAACTAGCGACATAGTCTTTGTGTGGATTAGAGACAATATAATTGACTTGTGGCTTGCATAGCTAGTTTGTAGCATCGCTTATATTAGCTCCGCCATCTTATTGTCTAACCGGTGTGTTTAGTGTTGTTGCAAGAATTTTTAATAGGCTATTCACCCCCTCTAGCCATTAGGACCTTTCACAGTTCCTCACAAGTTCAAGATCATCAGGTTAGATTATTTATGGAATGTGACAATTTCATCATCGGCCAAAGGAGGAGAGGAGGACAAACACAAAAAGGGTTCTCATATAAAAACAGTGAGCACATAGAAGGACGGTGAGCATATAAAAACCCAAATTATGCCTTGGCGCGAATCGACCCAAATTACGCCATCGCCGCCAAAATTTTTCACCGCTGGCCGTCGGCAAGCTCTTTGCCATCATGATGGCAGCATAGAGAGGAGACCAAGAGAGAAGGTGAGAGAAGAGTGGGAGGGAAGAGAAGCTAGAGGAGGGCCATAGAGGGAGAGAGAGAGAGAGAGAGAGCTTCTCGCTAGGCTCTTTGAGCAGCAAAGATAGTCGCCGCCATGATGATGGAAGCATAGATCGAGGAGCCCAACAGAGAAGGTAGGAGAAGAGTGGAGGGAAGAGAAGGTAGAGGAGGCTAGAGGGAGAGAGAGAGAGAGAGAGAGAGAGATAGCTTCAGCTTAGCTGCTGCCATCATGATGGCAGCATAGATAGGAGGCCAAGAGAGAAGGTGAGAGAAGAGTGGGAGGGAGGAGAAGCTAGAGGAGGCCATAGAGGGAGGGAGAGAGAGAGCTTATGCTTAGCTGATGTAGCAGCATAGCTGCTGCCATGATGATGGCAGCGTAGAGGAGGCCAAGAGAGAAGGTGGGAGAAGAGTGGGAGGGAAGAGAAGCATAGGTAGTGGCTGTAGCATCATAGGTGCTGCCATGGCACCATACATGAGCACAATATAATGACATTGAGCATATAAAAACATGAGCACAATATAATGCCAAATAGAGTAGTTATGAAGACAATTAGAGTAGTTGTCTACAAAGTTGACTCAGATTTACCCCTTTGTCATTTCATCAATTCTAAACTGGTTGCTTCTAGAAGCCATCCAAGTTTAGAATGTTACAATAATATAGGGCCTTACAATCATCATAGTCGCTGCCTCAGCTTAAAAGGGATCGCATCATTGCCTATGCCCTTTGCCTCAGCACTTAGTTTTACAAGTATATAAAAGATCATCATTGCATATGCCACTACCTCAGTACAAAGTTATACAAGTATATAAAAAGATCATCATTGCAAGTGATGCCCGACCAGACCCAAAAAAATGTATTCAAAAAAGCACCAAATACAAGTGATGCTCAGGCAGCCCCAAATATGAATTCAAAACAGCACCAAATACATGTGATGCCCAGCCAGGCCCAAATAAATGAGAACATGTGAGATTAAAGAAAAAACAGCACCAAAAACAGCACTAAGTGATTCACACAGCCAACCAGTCCATTTGTAAGTGATAAAGAGAGAGAGAACTAAGTGTCGACATTTCTAGAGACAGAGCCATGATTGGAGGTATGATATAAAATGATCAAGCACAAATAATCAAGCAACAATAGTTGCTAGATAAGTCATACATCTCAATATGATGCTAGAAATATGCATAGCTGCTATAATTAAACAATCTAAGATCAGATCCAAGCATCTATCATGTTTATAAAATTTCAGTGAATTAAATACCCATTTGTGCATACAAACTGCATATGACAAACTGATTCAATGTAAAACCGAGACAAGCAACATGAGTTCAATTTGTTTTCAAACTTTGATGCCAAAATCATAGGCAAGCAAAGCAATTTCAGTGGCATGCTCAGTTAGTAAAAATGCATCATAGGCAGCAGCAATTCACCACAGCAAAAGTTAGTGCCAAAGTGGAGGGACTTCAATTTGTTTTCAAACTTTGATGCCAAAATCTTATATGAGATGATCATGTGTTTTTTATAAACATGTCTCTACCTTCCACACTTATTATCACAGTATCGAGGCACCAGCAAAGCATAGAAACTAAAGGTCTACAAGGTTGTAACTGCAGATCATACAACATATACAGGGGCATCATGCACCACAAGAATTGAAATTTCAAAAGAATTTTTTTTTTCAACAATACACTAGACTTTATACTTCAAATAAGCACAGATATCCTCTATAGAACAAGCTGTCAGTTGCCAAAGTCAGAGAACACATTGTTAAGAAAAGGAATGCAGTGTTTTTTGTTCCAATGCAACTGAACTGAAGTGATCTTGAATGCAGTATTTTGGAACTCAACTTATCAAGTAATAATATTGAAGAGAAAGCCATGCTTACATGCTAAATTCTCAGAAAAATAGGTTGTGGCATTTCAATTCAAATGCTAACCACAATGATGAAAAATAGCATCATAGGCTGCAACAAACTTGGCAGCATCACAGGTAGTGGCAATAGCTCAACAAATTTTGCAACATATAGGTTGAAAAAAATAGCATCACAGGCAGTGGCAAGAGCTAAAAAAAATAGCTCAACAAATTACAGCATCTCAGGTTGAAACTAATAGCATCTTAGGCAGTGGCAAGAGCTAAAGAAAATTAGAGCATCACAGGCAGCATCAGAGGTAGTAAAAATAGCAACATATAGGCAGTGGCAATAGCTCAGTTCAAAATCATAGGCATCCTAAATCATAGGCAGTGGCATGTGCTCAGTTAAAAAAAATGCATCATAGGCAGCACCTAATCCCTCACATTAGTTCACAAAATGGCAAAGACAATTCACCACAAAGAAAGGCAGAAGAGCTCAAATTTCTACGTGATGTAGCGGCAGGCAACAGCGGCCAGGCAACGGCTCAAACCTCGGGAGGTAGCGCAGGCAAAGAAGAAGCGGCAGCGAGGTCCCGGCACCACCCACCACCACCACCACCGGCAGCTCACGGCCACCAGAAGCAACACCACCACCGGCAACTCACCAGCGAAGACCAGCAGAAGAACTCGATCACCGGCGCCAGTAGCTCACAACCACCACCACCAAAGACCACCCGGCCACCGGCACCACCACCACCACCAGCAGGAACTCACCGGCACCAGCAGCAACTCGATCACCGGCGCCAGCAGCTCACAGGCACCAGCAGCTGCTCACAGCCACCAGCCAGAAGCACCACACCGGTGACTCACCGGCACCACCACCACCAAGCGGCGGGGAACTCACGGCGGCAAGCACCACCAGCAGCAGTAACTCACCGGCGCAAGGCACCACCAGCAAGGTCACCGGCAGATCCGGCGGCCAGAAGTGGGCGGGGACGGCACAACCACCAGCAGCTGCTCGATCCGGCGGCGGCGGCCCTCCAACAGCGGTGGGGAAGACGGGGGCGCAGGGGGAGGAGGGAGAGGAGGGAGGAGGGGAGGGAGATAGGAGGGAGGAGGGGAGGGAGATAGGAGGGAGGCACCACCAGCAAGGTCACCGGTAGATCCGGCGGTCAGCAAGGAGCAGCTGCTCGATCCGGCGGCGGCGGCCCTCCAACCGGTGGGGAAGACGGGGGCGCAGGGGGGAGGGGGGGAGGAGGGAGGAGGGGGAGGGAGAGGAGGGAGGAGGGGGAGGCCGGAGTCACCAGCTCGTCGAGGCGCCGGCCGGCGGCGCGGCGGATAGGGTTCGAACGGCGGCGCGGCGCGTGGCGGCGCGCAGGGCGCAGGGGTAGGAGGGAGAGGAGGGAGGGGGAGGATGGATGGCGGCACAGCGGGCGCGCAGGAAGGACGGATGTGGTCGGCGGCGACGGGGGAGACGGCGGCGACGCGGTGAAAAATTTCAGCAGCCTGACGGCGTAATTTTGGTCGATTCGCGCCCAGACTTAGCCGATTTGGGCGGGCTGTGGTATATATATCGCGACCTCGGTAAGGGCGGCTCCCGATGCGGCCGCCCCAATAGTGAGCCTCATTAGGGCGGCTGGATCAAGAACCGCCCCTATAGTCCATGTTACAATTTAAAAAATATATATATAAGGCATATTATCGACAAATAAAAAATAAAAATATTGTTATAAATAAATAAAACATAAATATAAAATTTCTTATCTTACAAAAACCATGGATTTGACAAATTTTGACATATTTGGATTTGAATTTCAAAATTTTTCAATGAATATTTCGATTTTTTCACTTGTGAAGCACGTCCGCTCCGCCTAACTCGAAACTTCCTCAAATTTTTTTTTGTGGTCACTTACACCCAAAATATGGCCCCACGCAAAATCCTAGGTTTTTTTTAGCCATTTTTTGATTTACTATATTTTTTTACGTGACGCATGCCACCAAATATCGTGATTTACACTTTGAAAACAAAATAATCCCGCACCGTCCTCCACAAGTTGTGCCTCCTAGGGCACAAGGGACCTATCGACAAAGTTTGGCACCGTTTCGGGTCTTTTCGGGGGTGGTCGTAGTTCAACATACATTTACCGGTAGAATTCGCGCGGTAATTGAAATAATTAGAGAAAAGTACCAAACAATTACAGAAAATTCTCAAACTTGGCGGTGCCTTCACACATGTCATGTAGACGCCTCAGAAAAAGTTTGAGGCCAATAGCACGCCGCAAAGCGCACCGGCCACACAACCATGTGAAACCTAAGTGTTAGGATAGGGTTCGTGAGAGGTTGAGTATACCATCGTGAAGCACGTCACGCTCCGCCTAACTCGAAACTTCCTCAAATTTTTTTTTGTGGTCACTTACACCCAAAATATGGCCCCACGCAAAATCCTAGGTTTTTTAGCCATTTTTTGATTTCTTGTATTTTTTTACGTGACGCGTGCGACCAAATATGGTGATTTACACTTTGAAAATAAAATAACCCCGCACCGTCCTCCACAAGTTGTGCCTCCTAGGGCACAAGGGACCTATCGGCAAAGTTTGGCA
Source organism: Hyparrhenia diplandra (assembly GCA_015847255.1). NCBI lineage: Eukaryota > Viridiplantae > Streptophyta > Magnoliopsida > Poales > Poaceae > Hyparrhenia > Hyparrhenia diplandra. The sequence goes on from JADLZK010007477.1 coordinate 224,760, forward strand.
CCGTTTCGGGTCTTTTTCGGGGTGGTCGTAGTTCAACATACTTTAAGGGAGAATTCGCGCGGTAATTGAAATAATTAGAGAAAAGTACCAAACAATTACAGAAAATTCTCAAACTTGGCGGTGCCTTCACACATGCCATGTAGACGCCTCAGAAAAAGTTTGACTCTTATATGAATAAAAGGTAGTCTCACACATACATAAATGTAGTCTCACTCATACATCGATACATTTTGAAACACACACATATAACAACTAGCTAACTCCCCGTGACCTCTTTCCCCTTGACTCCTTTTCGCTCCCATGGCAATATGTCTTTGGGTAACTTCTTCTCAACAGCCTGGATCTTGTTTGGAAAGTCTATGAATAACTGTATTTTCAAGATAACCATTGTGCTCGTCAACGTCAACATCCTCGATGCCATCAACTCCGATAATGCATTGTTTCCCGGGGACAACGACACGCTTGATTTTCGTCCTCTTTGGCTTGTCGGGATCGATCGGGTAGGGTAAATAGAAAACTTGTGCTACATCTGAAGCGACGACCCATGGGTCCCGGTTGGTGGCCTAAATCACCGAGGTCAACGACTGTCAACCCGATCTCGTTCAGTTCGTGTTGTTTCATCCAGCGACATTTGAACACGGGCACCTGCACTTCCATTCCATAGCCAATTTCCCATATTTCTTCAATGATGCCAAAGTATGTGATCGTTCGGTTTTTGTCATTGATAGCTTGTACTTTCGAACCCCGTGTTGATGCTCACTAACTCATATTTTTATGCATCAACAATTCATGGAAAAGGACTAAAATATAATTAGATAACCTTATTAGGGGATTCTACTAATGATTTCCATGAGTTTTGGTAAAGTTGTGATTTACGGGGACTTAACGAAAAAACAGCGAAATGACGTGGCATACGACCGACGTAACGCAACGCAATCCAACTCGAAACAAGTCTAGAAGGCTCGGGATTACTCCCGACGTGAACGAAACTTGGCAGCGAAGAAAACATCATCTAGAAGACTCCGAAGCCACGGCGCATCGCGGGACCCAGTGGGACCCACTGCGGGCCGATCGGCCCAAATATCGGGCGATCGGCCCGCCTTGGTGGCCAAGTCACCCCCGTCTCCGGAACCTTCCTCCACCGCCTCTAAGACGCAATCTAATCCGGTCGTTTATGGTCGGTTTGATCCGATGGCGTCGGTGGGAGCACGAGATTAGTACCACATCGCTCGCGGCTGGCGAAGAGACATAAGAAGACCCATATATAAACAGCCCCAGACCCCCCTGTCTCATCATCAATATGATCTGAAGCCTCAAGTCATCATCAAGAAGGAGATCAAGAAGAAGCCAAGGCAGGAGAGAAGAAGAGGAGACACCAAGAGATAGGATAGCTAATTCATAGCTCTAATCTAGAGCCTAGTTTAGATAGAAAGTCGAGTTTAGAGAAGAGAGAGTGTATGCTCCAGGTTCGGATCGATAAGTTACACTATGGATCAATATAATTATTGTTCTCATACACCTTTGTGCTATTTCATTATTATGCATGCAATTAGTCTACTTACACTTTATTCTAGTCATAGCATATTTGATATGTTCATTATTCATGGTAATTCAAAGCACTTATTCGTAGAGCTCCTAGTATATTACGGTTTGTATGCTAGGTAATAGAGAGTATGTAAGCATGGTGCTTAGATATAATTTATTTGCGGATTCACCTTATATGTCGGGTCGTGTGGTAGATCGTAGTGGTGACAAAGCACTATTGAGTCCTTTGCAATCCATCCCCTCGTGTATAAGACTAGTCGATAATGGTTCTTGGGATTATCTTGTTTCGTTCCTCGATTTTCTTAAGTAATCTTCGGGGTGCACATTCTTATTTATGGTTTTGATATATATATGATCTTATGCTATGCCTGTCTAAACACTTTGTAGATTCTTTGTATGCTACTTAAGAACTGTCCCTTTGTCATAAATCCAATCCTAATCTTACTAGGAATTAATCTTATCCTATGCTCACCACGTGCATCTCTACTGTCTCATATACCTTATCATTATTATCTATTATTGGCTCATCCTGTTTAAGTAAATGCTAAACCACCAAATCTCATTAGTCTTCTATCACTTTGTCTTTAATCAAATGAATTGTTTATCTTGTCTTTCTCGTGGATTCGATATTTAAAACCCTCCCCGGGTGAAATGCTCCTTTGGACATCCGTGCGCTTATGATCTAATTCTCTGTAAGCTAACAAATACCAACACCCCGCTGTTGGTATTTATTAAGTGCAAAAAAGAATATAAAGGGTTTCGCAAGCGCCACAGAATATTTATACCATTGTAGCTTTTACAGGGAGTATTCCGAGTATCGTTATTTATATTTTTTCCACGGGGAAGCAAGGATAAAGACTATGATAAATCAAAATCATGTATCTACTAACTTAATATACCAACTAAACTAAAGTGAGGGGGTAAATAATGTATATGATATGAATGATAATTAATAGCACTTAACCGGGAGAATATTATAATATAGAATAGATAACTAGGTCGAGAGGACAAGGGGAGAGATCTAGGTTCTGAATACTTCTCTAGTACTTTGGTTCTTGAATAACTAAGGCATGAAAAGGTATAGCAATCATAAAAAGAACACTTCGGGACATCAGAACACTAGCCGCGGAAAGGGATGAGAAGGGGGCTAGGAAGCTCCGACTACGGTCCTACAACACCAATCCGAACGTGGTGGAATACGCCGGCCGTCAAGGCTGTCACCACCAGGGCTACCACAACTATCCGTGGGATTGGGTGCAATCTAAGGTAACCTCTAGTCTAGACACCATGTCCACACTATTAATTACTACTCTAATCATCATGAATAACCAGAGCACTCAATACGAGCGAAGATCCTATGCAATTATATAACAACTATATTCTAATCAATAACATGAAAGACATAAAAGTACTAGAAAAGATAGATCTAATTATGGCATAAAGTCTAATAGAGTTGAGATACAAAGATATACCGTAACGCCGAAGACTTCTCGAACCGAACGCAGTTCCGCTCTCCCTAACTCTCTATTAGATCTATTCTATTACATTGTAGTTGTCTAATCTAATTCTCAAGCGCCGTGCCTCCATCCGATGAGATATGTATGAGATGATCCGAGATGTGTTCTCGAGATAGGGGTCTAGGGGTCTATATATATGGGTCTTCTTCGTCCCTTCGCCTTCCCCGCAGCGATGCGGTACTAATCCGGTGTTTGATCTTGATCCATCTCGTGCTTCTACCGACGCCCTCGGATCAAACCGACGTTAAACAACCGGTTTTGATTGCGTCTTAGAGGCGGTGGAGGAAGCTTCCGGAAGCGGGTGGCGTGGCGGAGGTGGAGGCCGATCGGCCCCATTATTGGGCCGATCGGCCCAAGATGGGCCCCACCTGAGCTGAGCTTTTGTGGGTGCGTGCGTGTCGTCGTGCCGTTTCGAATTGTATTTGTTCGCGTCAAACGGAGTCCGGATGAGGGAGTTATGCCCGTTTTACGAACCCCGCTGCGCGCCCGACATATCTTCGATTACGGACTCCGAATATGGTAAATGATATATCCGTTTCGATCATCTCGACGAGCTCTTCGCAATGTTGTACTTTGATTCTTCATTTGAAGTACTTCTATGTTGCTCTTTTGTAGGAGTTGGATCGGAGTACGATTGGGACACGTCTTGGAGTCGTATGTCACCCAATTGGGCTGTTTTCTGTTTAGTCCCCTCGCAAATCATAACTTCACCAAAACTCGTGGAAATATGTTAGTGACACCCTATTCTAAGTTGGTATTATTATTTATACCCCTTTCTCATATTTATTTGATTAATAAATTTATACGATAACAGGTGTCAACACCCGCCGTTTTGATTCACACATTTACTATCCTTCACATGGGTATAGAATGTGTACCCATTAATGTCGTATGCTTGCCACGTGGTGACTTGTCTTGATGGCCCCTAATGCTAACCTGTTCTTGGTAATATCATCCCCTGGTTTCCCAGGCGGTATGTTTTGGTCCTTCAACCATGAAGTTAATTGTTCCCTGTCTTTGTTTCGTGACCCGGTCATCCGAGCGGCCATTCCTCCGCTCCTGAATGAGAGCCAAGTGGTAATCAACGCACGGTCGCATAAGTGCTGAACTCTTACACACATAATCGTAATGCGCCCGACTCACTTGTTTGTATTCTTGGTCAACGAATACTTTCCTCCCGCCGATGCCTTTCCCAGCTATCCTACCCGTATGGCGTGAATCGCGTTTACCAATCCCTCTCGTACTTTTAGCCACTCTTGACAAACTTTCGGCGACTTCTTGATTGTAACCCTCAATCATGGAGCCCTCTAGACATGCTCGATTATGCACAAATCGAGTTAGAATCGACATGCATCGCTCAATGCACCACATTTCATGCAAGTAGCAAGGGCCCGGCTCTATATCGATGAACCATGTGAAGCATGAGATGTGGCATTATATCGAAATAAGCGGGAGGCATACATATCTCTAGCTGGTTTTGGGTCTCCACCGCGAAATCATGTAGTTCAGCAAGCTCTTTCTCGTTAATCGTCTTACGGGATATCTTCGAAAAGAAGTAGCACATGCGAGTGATGGCCATTTTCAAGAATTCGGCTTTATAACCCCGATCACAATAGGTAGGAACACCGTCGGCGATTACATGACAATCATGAGCCTTGCGGTGTGTTATTGCCAGGTCCTTCATGGACACTAGCTTCTTGATGTTATTTGAAAACCCGGTCGGAACTTTGATCGCCTTTAGGTAAGCGCATATAGCCCTTCTCTCTTCTAGGGTCAAGTTGAAGCTAGCCGCGGACAGGGTGTATTTTCCATTCTTCTGAAGTACTGTGGTGAAGCTCGGACTTCACATTTAGCTACACCATGTCTTTTCGTGAATTTAGACCATCCTTTGAATTATTCGGGTCCATCAACGGACCCATGGTACTTTGAAAGACATTCTTCTTCAAGTGCATAGAATCAATTGCATGGGGAACCTCGAACTCGGCCAATATTTGAGATACTTGAAAGAAGATGGATTGTTTCTTGAAAGGTACGCCGATAGGAGGTGTACCGATCTAATTCGTCCCATCTAGATTCTTCTTCCGTAGACAATGTGCAAGTTTTTTACCATTCTCGTACACATATTGTCCATACCGACGTCTCTCCCGGAGGGTCTTCGCCTCTGGTGTTGTTGAACCGGTGTTTGTATTTCACGCCCGGTACTTGTGATTTGTCTTTAAGTGGCGTCGATTGCCCAAGTAAACCACCTTTTTGGATGCATTTAGATACACCCATATAGTACCATCCAAGCGTAGACCACGCATCCGTCTTCCCTTTGATCCGTCCGGACAAAGCAAACATCGCGGGATAGTCGTTGATAGAAACAATGATTATGGCTCGACATAAGAGCGCTCCTTTCGAACGCATCATACATCGGCACCCTTCCTTAAATAGTTTATAGAATTCTTGCAACACGGGCTCAATAAACACATCAATGTCAATGCCCGGTTGTGTTTCGGACCTGAGATGAGAACAAGTAAGGAAAAGATACTTTCGCGGTGGCACAACCACGTTGGGATGTTGTACATTGTCAAGATCAGCGGCCAAGTGATGTGGTCGATCATCCTCTCATTGAAGGGATTCACTCCATCGGTGCTTAACCCAAACCGTACATTCCTCGGGTCTTGAGCGAAGTCTTTGTGATTATTATCAAAGTTTTGCCACCGAGTACCATAGGCGGGGGTGTGCAATCTTATCATCATCTATCTTGCGCTCATCTTGCCACCACGTCATCAATGCGGCTTCTTTGGGGTTTAGGAAGATTCGCCCTCAAGCGGTCGGTCCTTTGGCGGTACCACATTACCAAGGCGGGAACTCTTCTACGCCGGATCAATTCCTAACTGAAAGTGTCCTTTTCGAGATTAGAATCCTGCACGGCTTTTTCCCATCCTTCTTCCTCTTGTTTCCAATGGAGGTCTCGTCCCCCGTTGTATAGATTGTTGTTCTTGTACCAACTAGCGCCGCACCTAGGACATTTATCCGCCCCTTGAACGTGTCACCACGAAAAAAGGATACAATGGTTCGGGCATGCATGGATCTTTTCAACACTCATTGTCAATGGACTTATAACCTTTTTTTTGCTTGGTAGGTATTCACGGTATCGAGTTTGGTTGTGGCAAAGAACCATGACAAGAGACGCATAGCAGATCATTGAAACTACGGTCCGACCAACCGTACTTAGCCTTCAAGATCAACGACTCAAGCACAAAACGTAGTAGCGTCCGGTGTGTCGGACAACCTTTTTTCAACACCATACACGTTTCCTTCGATCTTTGCTCTCACTCTCTCTTGGTTCTCTATACCTTTCACGTTGTTCCGCAATATTTCTGGTCCAAGGGCATTAAGCATGTCGTCCAAATAATCATCGTCATCTTCTTCCCCTTCACGTGCTACGACATTATCGGCAACATCACCTTTGCCCGTACCATCAACGACATTTGTGTCCATACCATGTCAACCATCATCATCGCGTAGTTGACTATAATGCTCGGGGTTCCTTTTATTTTGAAGCTTATCTACACACCGAGAGAAGCGCTCTAGGGTTTCGGGGTCATCTCCTAGATTTTCGAAGTCGACGTCTTCACCAACATAATTTTCACCGTGATGAATCCGGCATGTAATGTCGCAACAAATCCTCGTGTAATCAAATGTTGTCCGATGGTCTTCACATCTCTATATGCTATCTCGTTCTTGCAATCACGGCACGCGGACACATTATGATATCCTCTTTCAATGTCTTCGCATGATTCTCGGCGGCTTCAATAAATTTATCCACCTCGTCACGAAAACCATCCTTCCACCTTAACGTGCCATACATCCGGTCATTCTCGTACTCCATCCTTTAATACAACAAAGAAAAAAAAACATCAAATGTGTAGTTAGTCATATATATGAGTACATATGCATGGCAAACCCTAAATGGTTAAAATTAATAAATGCATTAATATCAAAGTTGTAGCACACACTAAAAGGTTATCATTTTAGAAAATTTTAGAAAAAAAATAACCGCATTTGCACATCATATGAGAGAGAAAAACTTGTTCGAAATTTAAACTAAGAATTAAAAAAAAACACACATGTTCATCAACCATGAACACATGAAACCCTACCTATTTTATTACTCCACTAAAATCACATGTAAGAGCCACTAAAAAATGGGTCTAATTCAATACTCTTACTAATCTCCACTAGCACTTCCAAATCTAAGCTCTACTTTGCTCCATATAAAGCTCAAGCACCATAGAAAGTGAGAGGAAAGCTAAATTTAAATTACTCTACAACTAACCATTAAAAATTGAATTAAGTGGTAGGATTAGCATTTTCTTACCTTTTTGAGCCTCCCCACCAAAGGATTTGAGTTGAAAACCTCCCCCTTAGTAGAGTAATTTTTGGGAAGAGCTCAAGCCCTCCTAACCTTTTTTTTTCGAGTTTGAGTGGTGTCCCGAGGTGGAAGAAGGGGGCTGGTTTCGGCCTTATCTGTACAGACCACTTTGGGCGGTTCTAGATCGAGCTGCCCTAATGTTATTACATCGGGAAGGTTCACACCCAGCCGCCCCTCCGTGCCTTCATTAGGGCGGTGGATGTCGAGCCGTCCCCAATGCCGCAAGGGCGGGTTCGTAACACCAGCCGCCCTACCGTGGCCGGTAGGGCGGCCGATAACCGCACTCCCAAAGCGCACGCGCCAGGGGGCCTCAGAAACGAACCGCCCTAATGTAAACGGGGCGTTCTTGGGCGCAAGCTTTTGTAGTAGTGAGGCGGCGCCATGGAGCAGCCTACGCCGCGGCGTGGAGTAGGGAAGAGGACCATAGCGACGCCTCGCTCACGCACGGCGGCCGCCGCGGGCCGTCCGGTAGCGGGAGAGGGAGCGACCGGGAGAGAGCGCGAGAGCGGAGCGCGGGGGTGGCGGGGAGTCGACGGGCGGCGCCGCGAGTGGGATGGGCCGCCGCGACTTTGCCGCTTGCATTGCAAGTATAGATTTCCATGCGGCCCGCGGCCCGACGGCCCGACACGAGGCACGCTGTTTTTGGCCCGCCCGAGCACGGCACGCCCGGTGGTCGACGGGCCGAAGACAAGACGGCACGGGGGCAGTATGCGGGCTTGCCGACCCTCAAGCACGGGGCACGGCACGGCCCGCATGCGTTAAGAAAGGAGAGGCCTGGTGGCAAATATACTAGTGATAATATTGTACATATTTGGTATATTAGTCCCGATATTTTCATACTTGGTATAATATTATACATATATTTGGTATAATATTGTACAAAAATACTAAAATCTGTGTAAAAAATGATCATGTTTGAGTGTTTTTTAAAATCGGCTTTGTGGGGCGGGCACGGCACGACATGGCACGGCGAGCACGATTTGACCCGTGGGACGGGCACGGGCTCGAGGTCAGGCACGGAGCCTGGTGCGGCCCGCCCGCGGGGGCACGACGTGCCTTAGCGGCACGGCACGGGTCGGCACGGCACGCACGAGGCGATGCGGGCCGGCACGGCGCGCACGCCGTTGGAAATCTATAATTGCAAGGCTCAGTTTGAATTGGTTCGCGGGCTTTTTGATTGGAAAGTGGCGGAACCGTCTGATCACGCGGCTTCAATCGGACGGTACAGTTGTGACTTGTGAGCGTGTCGATTCGTTCGTTGCATTGACCAAAGCATGTCTTAGATGGGCTACCAGCCATCGTCCCGGGCCCGTACGAAGAAAAGCAAAGCATATGTGTTTGGGCCTTAGGGGAACTGGAACCTGGCTAGATTAGGAAACCCGAGGTGCGCTTCGTCGCGCTGGAAGAGGCGCCGGGCTCCTACGACAAGTCCCGCTTCAGGCCGCCATTCCAAAAGCGAGAAGAGACGACGGCGACCCCGATCGAGACGAACGGGGAAAAGAAGCACAACGACGTGTGCCACGACGACAGCTCCGCGCTGGTGCGTGCGCAGACCATCGACGAGATGCACTCGCTGCAGCGGAAGCGGTCGGCGCCCACCACGCCCATCAAGGATGGCGACGCCTCGCCCTTCGCTGCCCGCGCTCTCGCTGTACGGCAACTTCAGCGCCAGCCGGATGCGCGATTGGGCGGAGTACCATGCGCACTTCTTCGGGCCCAGGTCACAGCTCGAGCCGGCTGGCGGCCACCGTGGCCGAGGTCCAAGCTTCCGAGCACACGCAGGAGGCGCGCCATGGGCCCCAGACCAGACCAGGTGCAGAGAAGTCTGATATTTACCCTGCCCAACAATGCGCTGTAAAAAAATGTTTCAGTTCGTTTACCAAGCTTTCCACAATGGCCAATCTCCATAGGTCAAATGGCCACCTCGAGATGCTCACCAGCTGGGCTACTGGAACCGGACAGTACTTAAATAACTAACGGTCATGCTAGTCAACTGGTCGGGCCGTCCCCATTGGTTAGCTATTTCGCTATCCAGATGACGCGTGGCGTGGAAAAAGTAGAAAAGAGAATAGTCACTAGGCTACATGCAAATAGGCTGAGACTATTTCACGCAGAAAGCCAAGATCATGTGAGATGAGCATGTGGGTCCATCAATATAAAATAGTTTTGTTGTTGTCTCACCTCCACGTCGGCCCGACCACGTAGCTAAGTCTTAGCTATTACCATTGCGGACGCCCTTAGTGTATGACACCGACGATCTACGAACAGTAGATTCTTCTGCAGTAATTAACCCTGTCCTGAGCACTCCTGCAGTGCAGCACCCAGCTGGAGTGCACCTTACGATTAGTTTCAAATCCAATGCGTATCGATCGACTAAAACAAATACCACTGGCATAGTTTTCGATCGATCCTCCTAACCTATGGATTCGCGTTGCATTGCATCTTAAGCTTGCAGGGAGACACGCACGCGACGCGACCCTCGCCGCGCGTTGGCAAGGTAGCTGAAATGCAGCAACGCAAGGCCAAGGTCGTCTGGGGCGGCGCCGAGGGGCTCCGGAGCACTCACCAGTGCCGCGGAAGAAGAAGCTGGCCCTGGACGAGAAGCGATGGAACACGGTGGTCAACGTCATGCTCGTCGCCTTCGTCATGGCTGTGCCGCCGGTCATCGTTGTCTTCGCTGGGGGCAGCGTCGCACCATCGGTCTGGATCGCGGCCGCCAAGGCCCAGCTGCGCCGAGGTGAGTTCCACACTTCCAAGCTGTTGTTCTATTTCTCGTGGTGTGGTAGCTGCATATGGATTTGGATGCTATTGCTACACACAAGGCTTGGCAGATCACAATTCCAGTGCTACTAGTAATCAGTCTGTGGTTAAACCTGATGAACTCCGTCTGCTCCAGGTTCCGGCGATGGCCCAGCTGACAAACTTCTCGGTGGCCTCCTGCCCGATGGACTCGACGAGAGATCATGCAGCAGGTACGAGTCTTCCATGTACAGACGGAAACCGGCACGGCGACCTTCTCCGCACCTCACAGCAAAGCTGCGGAGACACGAGGAGCTCCAGAGACGGTGCGGGCCGAACACCGAGGCGTACAGCCGCGCCGTCCAGCAGCTGAGGGCTGGCAAGAGCGTCGACTCGCCCGAGTGCAAGTACGTGGTCTCCATCTCGTACCGCGGCCTCGGCAACCGCATCCTGGCCACCGCGTCGGCGTTCCTCTACGCGATGCTCACGGACCGCGTCCTCCTCGTGGACCCGAGCAACGTGATGGACGAGCTCTTCTGCGAGCCGTTCCCCGGCACGACGTGGCTGCTCCCGCTCCGCGATTTCCCCCTGCCGAGCTACACCAACTTCAGCATCGACACCGCCGAGAGCTACGGCAACATGCTGAGGAACAAGGTGCTCGGCGCCGACGTGCCGACGGCGTCGCAGCTGCCGGCGTTCGTGTACCTCCACCTCGACCACGACTACGGCCACGAGGACAAGATGTTCTTCTGCGACGACGACCAGCGGCTGCTTTCGAACGTGCAGTGGCTGGTCATGAGGACCGACCTGTACACCGTGCCGGGGCTGTTCCTGGTCACGGCGTTCCAGGAGGAGCTCGACATGCTGTTCCCGGACCGCGACGCCGCGTTCCACCACCTGGCGCGGTACCTGTTCCACCCAACCAACCGCGTCTGGGGCCTCGTCACGCGCTACTACCGCGCGCGTACCTCGCGCGGGCGGAGCTCCGGCTCGGCGTCCAGCTGCGCACTTTCGAGCCCTGGACGCAGCAGTCGCCGGTCGTCCTCCGGCAGATCACGTCGTGCCTGTGGAAGGAGAAGCTGCTCCCGGAGGTTCATGACACGGAAGAGCACGCCATGCCGATGGCAGGCGGCGGCGCCCGAACCACGGCCGTTCTGATCACCTCTCTCCGGTCGTGGTACTACGAGCGCATCAAGGGTCTGTACTGGGATCACGCGACGGCGACCGGCGAGGACGTGAGCGTGCACCAGCCGAGCCACGAGGGGCATCAGGACTACGGCAACAAGTCGCACGACGACAGGGCCTGGGCGGAGATGTACATGCTGAGCCTGTGCGACGTGCTGGTGACCAGCGGCTGGTCCACGTTCGGGTACGTCGCGCAGGGGCTTGGCGGCATGACGCCATGGGTGTTGCCCAGGCCCATGAACACCACGTCGGCACCTGACCCGCCGTGCTTCCGGGACGTGTCCATGGAGCCGTGCTTCCACTCGCCGCACAACTACGACTGCAAGCTGAAGCGCGGAGCCGACGCAGGGAAAATGCTGCCGCATATCAGGCGCTGCGAGGATGTGAGTTGGGGACTGAAACTTGTCGATACAAAGTAGTACATGGCTTGAAATTTCAGAACAGATTTTGGGTGGATCAATCGGGTGCTGAAAGATGGAAGGGTTCAATTTGCTTAAATTTGACCACCAAAAATCAAAGACTGGGCACGTAAACTAGGTTGTCTAGTGTGTGAGTAGCCGGCATAGATCAAGAGTGATGGGAAGCTAGCTGCGCTTTCATGTATCATTCCCTCTTCCCAGGGACGCACATTGGCGTATTTGTAAAAAAAACTATTATGCTTAAATACAAAGATACACAAACATTTGGCGTATTCGAAAAAAAAAAAACCCAACAACATGCTTCCCAAAGGTGTTCGAGAAAAACCAGCAACCTTTTGCGTATTCAGGGGACTACAAAACCATGGAGGGGATTCTCTACTGATTGTTCAAGACATGCGTAGATCGCAATCTTCCCTAAGGCATTGTTTGGTTTTACATCAATCCATCTCTGTCACTCTTAAATCTCAATCAATTTGGGTTGAGATGGTTTGGAATTCTAATGTATGACTTTATCCTACGTTCTCGAACCGCAACCAAGCAGGAAGGGAAAAAAAAGGACCATATTAAGATTCATATGTTGTCTCGTAACATTATAATCTTTACACGATCATGGTACCTGCCAAGGGTAAGTAGGGGTTAATGCCGGCAAATTCGAGATAGCATGTGAACTAAATTTCGAATTGTTTATGATCAGGCGTATTAAAAATACGGTAGATAGTTTGTTTGGCACTTTTCCTATATTTCAGGTGCCTAAAATTTAAGAAGATTTCAGGCAACACTTTTTAGTAACACATTAAATTTTTATCCATGTCTAACTATAGAAAATAATTTTTTAATTTTTAAATTGTCCTTTTGCCAACACATATAAAATTTGTTCTTGTCTAACTATAAAAAATAATTGTTAATTTTTAAATTGTCCTTATGCCAACACATAAAATTTTGTAAGGTTTATAGTTTGTTTAACTAGTTTTATTATTGGAACTGAAAATTATAGATTGTGTCTACAGAAATTGCAAACGAACTAAACCTGCAATTCTAGTATAAAATATGTGCAATAGCTGTCGCCTGAAATAAAACAAAAATTCAGGCACCTGAAATTTAGCAAATCCCTTTGTTTGGAGGTTTGTGGTGGTGAGGTAAACAAGATTTTAATACTGAACTTCACTCGGTGATGGATAATTGGGATAGACCAACCTTAGTTGGTGGGGATTTTAATATTGCAGAACTCAAAATGAGAAGAACAATGGGATGATTAATCATCATCATTGGCCTAATACGTATGTCAAATAACTTCTGTAATGAATGTGGAATGATTGAACAACTATCTATGGCTGCCCAAGGTAAAGCGGATCGAAACAGGCAATGCGCCCCAAAGTGGTCACGAAGCACACGCCCGCGAGTCCCAGTCAATGTGCCCCAAAGCGGAAGACGAACCCGGCACCCCAGGGACGTGACCCGGTCGGCCGGCCAGCTCAATTGCTCAACGACTCAACTTCCTCACCATCAGCTGGTTGAGCCGCGCCCACCCAGCAAGGCCAGGTACCCTACACTCCGCGGCACCGACGAAACTGCAACAGGCGAAAACCCCACGTCCGATGTCCTCACTCCATCGCCACGCCTAGGCGCTCCAGTTTCACCGACAACGTCGTGTGCTTTCAAAAAAAACCGACAACGTCGTGCCGAGGACGCCCCCCACTCCAATTGCCCACCGTGCCGTCACGTCGTCGCCCCTATACGGGACCCCAGTGTTTTCACCTCAAACGCATCGAAAACCCCCGTGCCACTCTGCCCCCATCACGTGCTCGGCCTCGTAAAGAAACGCCCTCTATTTCCGGCTTTCAGCCGCGCCCAACCCAAACTGCGCCTTTCGTGGCGCGACACGACGCCCCACGTCGCGACTCGCGACCGCGGACACCTTTATGATCACACCGCGCGGGGGCGAAGGCGGCGAGGAGAACTGAACAAGTGAAGAACCCTACGGGCTACGGGGGCTCGGCAAAGCTCGGGCGGCGGGCGCCACGCCACACCACATGGACATGGACATCAAGGAGCGGATCCGCCGCTCGCCGCCACCGCAGGCGGTAGGGGAGGCGGCGTCCTCACCAGGGCACCCACGCGGGAGGAAGGGCCGGGTCGCGCTGCTGCCCCTGTCGATCGCGGCGCTCGTGGCGTGCGGGGTCATGCTGCTGCTGCTCCTCGCGGGCGGCTCCGCGGCGAGGAGGGGCGGCCAATTCTCCGGAGCGGATCGTCGTGCCACTGTCTCCGGCGGCGGCGACGACGACGACCGTGGCGGCATTGACCAGGCCGAACCGCGCGATGGTACGTAACGTAAACTACAGGCGCGTGTTCGTCGGATTTGACAGTTTCCGTTTGGATGTCTACTGTTTGAGACCGCCATCTGGCCGCATTTCTGAAATTCTCCGGGTAGTACTTTGTACGGGTCTCGGCGTAACGTCTTGTATGTCAGACATGACGTCTTGTGTATCTTTTGAAAAAAAAAAACTTACCAGGCATATGTGTTGGAAGAACTACATCTAGCGTTTTTATAGTCATGTTATTCCATCCCAACTCTGATATAAAACTATTCACTTCCTGTGTTCAGGGGAGCATGGAACCATGGCGTCTTCCAAAGTTCAAAGGGACAGACTAATTGGTGGCTTGTTAGCTCCTGGTTTTGATGAACAGTCATGTCTAAGTAGATACCAATCAGCACTGTATCGTAAAGAATCGCCCCATTTAGTATCAACATACCTTCTGGAAAGATTGAGAGAACATGAGGTTCTCCAGAAGAAATGTGGCCCGAATACAGAGTCATACAAGAAAGCTGTTGAGCAACTAAAATCTGGTCAGGATACTGTGGTTGGAGATTGCAACTATCTGGTATGGGTGTCTTATAGTGGTCTTGGGAACAGGATCTTGACTATTGCCTCAGCATTTCTTTATGCCATCCTTACAAAAAGAGTTTTACTTGTAGATGGAGATAAAGGCACTGCAGATCTTTTCTGTGAACCGTTCCCTGAAACTTCATGGTTAGTACCGCCGGATTTCCCTATTGTTCAATTTAAGAACTTCAGTATTGGCTCCCCTGAGAGTTACGGAAACATGGTGAAAACTGAAGCTATTAACTCTGATGGTTCTTTTAAGGGTCCTAAACCTGCCTTTCTATACCTTCACATGGCTCATGACTATGATGATCATGATAAGCTGTTTTTCTGTGAACATAGTCAGCAACACCTTCAGAAGATCCCATGGCTCATCTTAAGATCCGACAATTACTTTGTTCCTTCACTTTTTCTTCTGATCCCATCATACCAAGAGGAACTCACGAGGCTGTTTCCTCAGAAAGATGCTGTTTTCCATCACTTGGGACGTTACTTGTTCCACCCTACCAATGTTGTCTGGGGCTTGATTACAAGGTACTATGATTCTTATCTTGCCAGAGCTGATGAGAGGTTAGGTATACAGATTAGAGTCTTCGATACTGAAACCGGTCCATTTGAGCATGTCTTGGATCAGGTCCTTGATTGCACAATGAAGGAAAAATTACTACCAGAGATTAATGCACAACAGCCAATTATCTCGACAGGGAACATCAGGTCCAAAGCTGTTCTGATTACTTCTTTGAACTCAGGATACTATGAAAGAATCAGAAACATGTATTGGGAACACCCAACAGAGAATGGTGAGATAATTAGCTTCCATCAGCCAAGTCACGAGGAGCACCAGGATTCAGACAAGAAAATGCATAACATGAAAGCATGGGCAGAGATCTATTTGCTGAGCTTATCTGATGTCATGGTAACAAGTGCATGGTCAACTTTTGGGTATGTAGCTCAGGGTCTGAGTGGTTCGAAGACGTGGCTTCTGTTCAAGCCTGAAAATCGCACTGCGCCTAATCCACCTTGCCGTCAAGTTATGTCTATAGAACCGTGCTTTCATGCTCCACCTTTCTATGATTGCAAAGCTAGGAAGGGAACTGATACAGGAAAGCTTGTTCCACATGTAAGACACTGTGAAGATATGAGCTGGGGGCTCAAGCTAGTTGATACGGATGAGCTGTAGATGTCTAGATGCGGTGTTTTCTTTCTCTGTTTAATTCATATATGTACATTACAACCGGATGTTTTGTGCTATCCATTTTTCTGGCATATAGGTTGGAGATTGTATTTATATATTGAAGGCAATATTTGAGTGATGTAGTTAATACCAAATGGCACGGTATGCTGCTCTGAATGCAACTATAACAGTTTTATCTAAGGGATGTGCTGGGTGTTTTCTTCTTCTTTCAGTGTGTGCCCGGTGGGACCTTTCGGTCTTTCGGACCTTCCTGTACATATAAATTTCTTTCCTCCCTTAACTGAGAGGTTGTCATTTTTTTTTTTTTGAGTAGTCTGCAGTTTTTTTTTTTTTTTCAAAAAAATATGTATCTCTTATAGTATCTGTTCATGAGATTATAGCATGCTTTGGGAAAAATAGACAAAGAAAATGAACAGTGAGCAAATATACTGAGGACTGTGATCATGATAAGCTGTGTATTTCCTTGTCTTCCGTCCCCCCTACCATGAACTATTAATACATACAGTACGTCGGCTATTTTTTTTTATGTAATCAGGGGGTGGGGTTTATTCAATTTTCATGATATAAAACTTTGCAAACAGCAGAGCTAACAAGGGTCACTTCCTGTTAGAAAACATTGTGACCTTTTGTGCCATAGAACTGGACAGTGAAAACAAAGGTTTTGGGGTTTGGGACGAGTACTTAGGAAGAGGAGAATGCGTGAATGATATTTTTTTTGTTGAACGGGTCCGAAAGGTGAGTCAAAAGATTGTCGATGGGGCCGACATGAGTTACGGATGCTTGCACCATGAAGCCAAGCATGGCTACCATTGCCAACCTTCCTGTGACAGTAAGAAATCGTGTTATTAGCAAACTTGAAATGAAGGCTTATTTTTTCTCAAAAATTGCACTGAGAGCAACCTACCATTCTTGATTTCTTTCAGCTTCTCTTCATGAGCATTCTCTATATCTCTTGCAAATCCTAGGGGATTAAACAGTGGACCCCAGGGTAGCTGTCGAAATTGACAAAAATGTAATGAGCGTACCTAAGAGGCAAAGGGCTGTCAGGTAAATTCTTATTACGCTTCAACGCTCACTTACCCTGGCTGCTGACCTGCAAGTGCAGCCTCTAACCCTATGAATGTTCCTTCCGCTGCTTGTGATCCTGGATTTTTGAAGTCCATGTATCTCTTGGTTTCAGCGAATCTGTCGGGGAAAAGATTAAACATGCCAGTTTGTTCTTCCCGAAATCAAATCACAGCCAGAAAATTTTGTTTTTAGCCCCAATGAAATGATGGGTTGTTTTGGGTTGAAGAATTTACCCCATCAAGAGAAGCTGAACGAAGAAGAGCGCCGTGGTGTTTGCGAACTCGAATTTCGCCGCACCTGCTTCGAACCACACGGGGAGATCACTGTTCCCTGATACACGGAGCAGCTGCAAAGACCAACAAAGAGTCGATCACACGCAAAGCAAGGGTTGAGTCGGCCTTATTCTCCAAATCGTTAAGGCCCATGTTAAACTTGGCTTTTGCTACTGGGCCCATGATTAGCGGGGCGTAAAATAGAAGAGGAAGGCGTTGCAGGCTGAGCCCGGCGGATAGCAGTAGTAGTCCGTTTCCTTAGTACCACATCGACTATGTTATTGAACGCGCGTCCCCAGAGATGTTTAAAACTAGGCTGTGGGCGGACGTTACAGCTCATCTTTGCGCTTGGGGCAATGACGCAGCTCATGAGGTTATACCGAGGCGCGTCAATTGCTGGTTGAAAACTATTTCCAAAACCCCCTCGCTAACCCACGGGTTGGCGAGAATTTCTGGAAGGGTTCCTTCTAACCAGGGGAAAGCCCACAAACCATAATTGAATTTTTTTTAGAAAATGGATTTATCTTCTAGGCTTGTTCAGCTTTTTTATAAGCGAAATTGCCATAGGCTGGGGCCATCTAATATGAACAATCGGAATTTGACAGACAGGTAGACGATGAGGTGCGCAACGTACGTCAGTGAAGAGGATGCCGGCGACACCTGCCATAGCGAACCGGCAGTGCACGAGCTCGGCCTGAACGTACCACTTCAAGCTTGCCGGATCCTCGCCGAGGCCCAGGGGATCGAAACCGAAGTCACCTGGTAGTCTGCAATCAGAGATAACTACTCCACTGTCAGCTGACCAACATCACTCACCGCCTGCAGAGAAGATATCAGAGCGTCAGAAAACCGACGTGCCGTCGAGGTGAGGAGGCGGGTCCAATCCAGGCAACCAGGTCGGCCGCTGGGCGCCGGCGGCTCGGACGGCGACAACCCGAGCTCCGGGTGACCGCGCGTGGTCAGCAGGCATGGCAAGCGTGCGGCTGCGGCTCCAACCCGCAAGTTGCCTGGAGGGGCGGTACGGGTACGCAGGACGCTTCCATGGCTATTGGCGGCTGTTACAGTGGACGCCATGGCTGCCACTGCCCACCCTCAGCTCGCTGCCGGAGATGTTTGCTTGCTGGACAAACGACAGCCCGGAATGGTTGTTCCGTGCTTGATCTTGTCTTTTGGCTGGGGGTATTGGACAGGAAAGCTCTCGGTTCTGGATATGGAATTTGAGGCGTTCGTTGCTTCGTTCAAAGGCTGAAGGGCTGTGATGCTGATGCCTGGGCGGAAAAGCGCAAAATTGTGGTTGTTTGCCAGGCTCCAATCTGATAAGGCGACGAGAACTTGAGCCACATTATCTGTGGACTGCACGAGCACTGCCACTGGTTGGTGGTATTTCCTTCTTTTCCAGGCGAGACGGGAAGCAGCAGATGGGCCTCTGGCGGGCCGTGTTCGTCAGGCTGGTTAGTTAGGTTTTTCCCTTTTATTTCGAAAAATATGGGCGTTTTTTTTTTTCAAGAATGTTTGGAAAGCTTAGAGCAACTAGATATCCATGTTGCGCAATCCATATTTAGCAATTTTAGGAAGAAAAGAAGAGTAAGAAGAGTAACAGCCATTATATCTGGCTTTGTGAAATAGCAAGTCATCTATTCCGGAGTTTTGTAAGTTAAATATGACTTACATGTGCCGCTAGCAATCTAGCCTCACCATAGAAAAACTGTTTTTGGGATTTTTGGCATGATTTTAACAAAATCATGAGTTTAGCCATTGGTTTTACTATATTTGCTCTTAGATTACAGTATCTACATGGTACTCTAGCTAGATAACAAGCATTTGTGACCATAGAGAGTAACATTGTAAAAACAGTCATACAGTAGTGGCAATACCTTCTTGTGGTATAGAACTACGAATGATTGGTACGCAAAGACACACGAGATTCTAGAATTACTTTTTTTTTTAAAAAAATTGTATAATCGTATTCTTAGCCGCCACCCGGAAAACTCTAAAAAATCACAAACGAATTTATAGGTCAATACCCTCCTGACTGTGATTGATGGTGATCCAGCTAAGACAACAACAACTGTTTGATTGCACCGATTGGCTTCGCCGACGTCTGCACCGACGTGCTTTCCGCGTAGGTGCGCACCGGCCTTGTACGTGCTCCGTATTATTTTCTGTATTGTGTAAAATATACAATACTACTTTTTTCCTCTGATTATCTTTGTCAGGTTGCTTCCAAAAAGAATATCACTTTGTTTATTAGTATATATAAGCATATAGAAAACAAAAATATCACCACGGGGACCGAAGCCAGATCCAGGTTTGCTACACGGTACACGCTCTCTGCTTCCGGGCGGTGCTACGCTTTGCCCGTTCGCCCGTTGCCGTCTGGCTTAGCCTATCGCGGAGCTAGAGCAATTGCGAGAGGGGTGCACTCTGAACTTGTGGGTGCATATAATTTATTGAGATAATTAGGTATATGGCCCTCAAAAAATGTTGTCTTAGGTATGTGGCCCTTATTTTTTTGAATTTGGGAATATGGCCTTCAAAAAACGTTAGAGTATGAGGTGTCCTCTCTAGAGCATTTAGAGGATTACACCAGCCGCACAAATTCATCAAGTTACAACTTGATAACAACCACAACCTTCTAACAAGAGGAACAATTATAGCCAAACAAAGACGTCACAGATTATGTTCCCCTTGATAATGTTCATATCTCACAAATTACAACTCTACCATGCACAAATTTTGATATGAAAGTATATTAACGAGTCCCCAACCACTGACCAAACATTAACTTAATTGGACACTGTTTGGCCACCCAAACAAAAATCATCTACCGCAACTGCTCTGTTATTAACCACAATGACCTGAATAGATAAAATACCTCTAAAATATGGTGCTCTGCTCAACGAATTCTCAAACCAACTAAAGTGATCGAAGTACTTTTAAGTGAAGAACGAGCTCAACATGTCTGGTCAATAAAATCACGTTTGAGCCTCCAATCCAATCACCGGCTTGAAGACGTCTTCTCTAGAGCCACAAAATCTAGAAGAATTACTTATGCTTCTACCTCTCTTTTTTCTCACGTTGTGGTGTTCTTGTGTTGCACTCTTACCTCCTCTCGGAAACAACAACTCTCTCTAATGTGCTTCGGCTGAATGGAGGCTCGGGTTTGCTTCCTTTCATGCTTTGCAAGAGGCAATCCAACCACTGATTTCAACAACCAAAAATTGACGGTGCACGAGCAATGGGCTTGTAGTTGGTTTTGGCTAGTTTGCTTAGCTCCAAAGGCATCCTCCATTTGGAGGGATATGCCAATAATAATAAACTTTAAAGATTGTACACGTTGCCACGTTGGTGAAACAAAACTACTCCCTCCGTCCCAATTTATAAGTCGTTTGACTTTTTTTGTAGCTAAGTTTGACCACTAGTCTTATTCAAAAATTTGTGCAAATTTTTATTTCTTTTTTTATGGGTTGTTTTGTTAATATAAAATCTTCAAAAATAGCTTAAATTTGATGATATTTGCATAAATTTTTTTTTAAATAAGGAAGTGGTCAAACTTTAAAGTTTAAAAAGTTAAACGACTTATAATTAAAAATGGAGGGAGTATATTACTAAAGTAGAACTACCAACAGCGAAAACGTGACAGAACGGAGTTTTTAGCCGTCCGCATTTATCATTCTACGTCTTGGTGTTTTGCAGCATTGGCATGCGTTATTCTACATCGGTCGGGACACGGACATGCTTTCTCGGTGAAGGTGGAGGTGGGTGCACGTGCATCCGTGCAGCGCCCGTGGCCGTGGTCAAAGGTAACGAAGGCGAACGAACAGAGGAACGCTGGATTGCTTACAGCCACTCATCGACTCGCATAGTCACACGAGGACGACGGCGACGGTGGTCAGAGGTCGGTGTAAAAGTCGTATGAAAGCGATTGGTGAATGGTGACTGACGAGTTACAGATTTACCTAGTACACTACAGTACACACAGTAATCTGGTGGGCACCGTTAGCTAAAACTTACTTTACGTGTACGTTTGCATGCCAGCTAAATTGTTTTCTGTTCAGAGGGAGATCATGGAATCTCTTCCCTAAAAAACAATCATGGAATCTCATCATAAATAAAATAAACAAAAGCACTAAACAAAGTGGAAGATCCAAGATGGATGGACGAAGGTGCAGGAGCAGGATCATGGTCATGGCATGGACCAGAAGCTGCCGTCATCCATCATCATGATCTCGTTCAAGCCGTCCCAGATGTCCTGTTCCTTGGCCACCGGCCTTACTATTCCCTGCTGCGTGGTCGGCGCCTGCGCCACGTGCACCGGCGACGCGGCGTTGGACCCGCAGTTCTCGCGGAGGCTGATCTGATCGGGCAATGGACGGTGGTGCGGCTCCACAGCCGCCCTCGCCCAGGGAGCAGGCGCTGGCGCCGCGGCGGCGGAGGTAGCGTCCGCCGGGAAGTTGAGCTTGGCGCGCTGGCCCCGGAACTCGACCGCGGCGACGTCGTAGGCGCGCGCGGCGTCCTCGGCGGTGTCGAAGGTGCCGAGCCACTTGCGCACGGCGCGGTGCGGGTCGCGGATCTCCGCCGCCCACTTGCCCCACGGCCGCCGTCGCACGCCTCTGTAGTTGCTCACCCTCCTCCCCTCCCTCCTCTCCGCTTGCCCACGCCTCTGCCGCCGGTGGCGCGGCTCGCGGACGCGGAGCACTCTGCGCCGTCGTCATCGCTGTCACTGCTGCTCGACCCGGCGACGAGCTCGCAGCCGCTGCCGGGGCACCCGTCCACGCCGCACCTAGCGCACGCCGCTGGAGCGGGAGCGGGAGCCTCTACTGCCGCTGACGCCTCCAGGGGCAACGCGGCGGTGTTCCCGGACACGACGGAGATGAGCGCGCGGAGGAACAGGGGAGTTCTCCTGCTCTGTGTTGGGGAGCTGGAAATCGCCGCCGCGCTCCAGCCTCGGCGTCATGGCGGGGTGGTGGCTGTGCGACGAGGTGGCGTCGGTGTCGCGAGAAAGTGGCGGAAAAAGGTGTTGCCTGGACTCCGAGGTCGCGGCGATGATGTCTCAGGGTGTTGTGCTGCTGTTCGTTTTTATACTAGGCGCGCGTGCATGCCCACCGGCACGCCCCGCACGCGGAGTCGCAGCGGTGCGGGTTTTCATTTGACGCACGTTTCTCGTAAGGTCTTGGACTACACTACTGTGTTCACGGAAATGTTTCCGTTGGAGCCGCGTCCGCCCGACCCTTCCACCTCCGATGGCGGCTCCGCCGTTCCCCCCGGCGCCGCCCCCCTTCCAGCCCTCCCACCTCCACTCCGACACCGGATCCGAGTTCCCCATCGCGGATCTGTCGACCCATCCCCTCCCGGGACGGAACCCGTGCCTCAGCCCGACGGGGGAGATGCTCGCCATCTCCGGCCGCCGCGGCCGGCCTCTGCTCCCCTAGTGGCAGCGCTGGCGCCGCGGCCCCGCGGGGCTGCGGCCGCATCGCAGCCCCTCGGCCGCGGCCACGCTGGACCCGTGGTGCCGCCTCCCGTTGCCTATGCGGGCTCGGACGCCGCCGAGCGTGGGCGTCTCGCCCACCGCTCGAGGGTCGGCGGGTGGTGGGTTGGGAGACGGCGTCCTCTTCGAGGGCGTGTACGACGACGATGGTGAGGAGGAGGTCGAAGAGGGCGGGCGGCTCTTTGCATCGACATTCGCCGCCCGGCTGCGGCGTGCGCGTGGGCGCGGCGGCCGACACCGCTTCCGCTTCCGCGGCCGCTGCGCACTGCGAGTCGAGGTCGATGGGCTCGCTCTCCCCAACGCTGCCCCCTTCCACCGGGGATGCTCCGCGGGGCGCTCCAGCACAGCGGTGGGAGGACGCTGAGCCCGACTCCGGCAGCTCCGTCGGCGCCCGCCGCGCCGCGCCGCCGTCGTTCGTATCCGATCTTCGTCGGGCCATCGGGGCTACACCCACGCCCTCCGGCCGATGTGGCGGTGGGTGCGCGGCGGCGGCGTCGGCGGACGGCCGCGGCGGCCCGGGGATCCGCGCTAACGAGGTGGACGAGCGCGGTGGTCGCAAGATCGTCGCCTCGGCCCAGCCGCGGCAAAGGCCCCGTGCGCCAAAGACTTGGTGGCGGCCGGCGGGGGGATCGAGGGCTCGGCGGACCCTAGTTGTGACCCCATCGTCGGCGCCGATGGTTTCACGGTCATGAAGCGTCGTCGTCGCTTCGCCGGGAACAAGGAAACCCGGGCGCCCGTGGCCGCGTCGCCCGACTTTGCGGGCCTCGCTTCAGCGTCTTCTTGTAGCGACCATGTCGCCGCGCAATGTCGCCACCGTCGTGCTGCTTCCGGTGCGGGGCCGCGGTCACCGGGCTAGGGCGTGCGGGCATGCTCGGCCGGCCCGATCCGTGTCGGAGAGAGTGCGGCTCCCTCGGCATCGACGGCCAAGCGGTGCACGTGGGGGATGCACCCTCGTCGTTGGCGACACACACGCTGTGGTCGGTGCCGGCCCGCCGCCCGGCGTCGCCCGGCGCCGCAGCGATACCTTCGGCGGCTAGCCTCGATGTGCGATCTTTGCCGTTGACCCGCTTGTGCTACCGGTGGGCCGAGGTGGGGGAACCTCTCCCATGGGTTGACCCCATGATCGTTGAGCTCGCGGCCTCCTTTGCCGTGCGCCCGCCGATCTCCACGGAGGACCAGACCATGCATATGGGTGCCCTCCACCAACTACCACCCGGGGCCGTGTGGACCGACCGGTGGGCCAGCTTGGTTGAGGCCGAGCTCGCCGTCCCACTAGTCGCCGTCGTGTCTGACGCTGCACTCGGCAACCTCCCTGCCTCGCCGCCCAGGGCTCAGGAGCGCAATGAGCCTGCGCTGCAATCTGAGGTCGGGGTCGACCCTCCCCGACGTTGACGCTTGGCGGTGGCGATGATGCTCCTGGTGATGAAGATGGGTGCACCGCACACTCTTCGATCTCCATGGTCGCGCCGTCGGTTGACGAGTTCTTAGCCGCTTTCACGGCGAAGCGGAGCCGTCCATTCTCTCCACGCCGGAGTCTTGAGGAAAACGCGCCCGCGCGGGGATGCCTACGTGCTATCGCCTTCAAACGCAGCCGCACGGCTCGCGCTGCAAAGAGTGGGGCTAGGCATCTTAAGCCAGAGGACCAAGCAAGGAGAGTGTTGCTCAAGAAGATGGGGATCGAGGTTGAGGCCGAGCATGAGGATGCTCTCCTTCGATGAGTTGCGATCGCCCTCACGGGCCCCGACGCTGAGGCAAACTTGGAGGCCATGGAGGTCTTCCTTTTTGCGGGGAAGAAGTGGCGCGTCGGTGCAGCCGGTCCGCCCGAGGACACTTGCGGTCTAGTCGCGACATTTGGTTATCTTGTAATCGTCTTCCGGGTTGCATCCGGTAGTTAGGTTGCTTGCTTGTTTTGCTTTGTGGTGTTTTGTTTTGTTTCTCTCTTCCCCAGCCGATGTCCGCTCGGCATCCGGCTGGCCAGATTTGTATTTGGATTTGGTTTTCCTCCTCTTAATGAAATACGGGTGAATGGCCCGATCGAGAAAAAAGACGCACGTTTCTCGTCATAGTGTGAACGATCGCGGATAGTTTAAGATATGAATGGATGGATGATCAGAAATAAGTGGGCGGCGAAGATATATGATTAGGCGGTTATAGGTTAGGTGGATGCAAGCGGCTTCGATTACGGTGGTATTCTAATCTGTGAAGGTTCATACGGAATTAATTATTATAGTGTCAGGTTTGGCATTCTTATCTTATGATTAGTGCATATCATGAGGTGAGCGCACGTTAATTTCGTGCTGGACCAATAAATATACCCCTTTTTTTCGTAGAAAGATACCATTTGATGTTGCTATAAGAAAATAAAGTGGATTACTATATTAATGCTATTACTTTCTTCCAACGATTTGTTGTTTTGGTACTATAGTATGTGTAAAACAACAGCTCATAAACTCAAGAACTAATGGGTTAGTGTTCAAACAAGATGAAAGTCAACAGTATTTACTAGCTAGCTGTGGTATCCTATTGGGAGTACGAACGAAGGACGACGCAGTGTTTAATTTCCCGTCTGCCGACTGTGGTCAAGTTTACCCATTGGACTTTTGGAGTTGTCCCTAGCTAGCGACCAGGACGCTGAAACTACATGTGGAATGTGGATTGTGGTTTGGAAGACCCGACGACCAGTCGTTGAACTGAATAAACAACTCCACATCCACATTGGAGAAGTCAGACTCAGACCTCGCGGTGGCACGCCACGGGACCGCAAGTATTTTTTTTAGTATACTATACACTGGATCCAGATAATACCGACCCAAGTGGGTATTTTGTATGTATTCGCCTTGTGGTCAGCCGGCCCACCTAACGACAGTACGCGAGGGCCGGCCCGGGCCGGCGGTGCCGGTGCGTCTGCGTTTCGCGCGCGTCCACGTCGTGTCGTGGATGTCGACTAGCGTAAAGTAGTTTTCGGATCGGCACGGCGGTGTTCTTGTCACGTGAGGTCGGCTCGGCTCGATCGCTTCTGACTCGTCAAGACAGCAACAACTTGTCATGTCGACTGGGTGATCCAAAAACAACTGCATGTCGACCGGGTGATCCAAAAGAATCCTCATGAACTGAACTGATCGAACAAAGCCATCTGGCCCATCTCTCAAGAAGTGCATTCAAGACATCAATGAAGTACTAAATCTAGGACGTGTGAGTTGGTCATCACGTTGGATTTTATTAGTTACTATTAAGTTTATCCAAATAAAAGCATGTGTCTCCATAGCAGTTGCCTGGTATTTTGTATATCCATCAGTCATCTTCAAGCTCATGCTTGTTGCCTGTTGTTCTCTTCCCCACGTTCCACCGGTGGCGTCCATGTCTGCTTTGTGACCCGGCAGCAGCACACGACCCCTCGCATCGGCGGCGGCCCTACGACCCGACGCGCCTTTTTTCCCCACCGGACGGCGGCCCACGGCGTCTTCCCTCACCCGACGGCGGCCGTGGTGGCCCTCCCCACCCGCATGACGCGGCCACTCCGACCTCCGGTGGTGGATCCATCAAGCAAGAAGAGAAATCCACTCGATCGACCTCCGATGTCTCCCCGTCCTCCTTGGAGCGACAAGTCCTCTCCAATCACCGGCAGATGGCGGCTCATCTCTTGTTGCCGGCAACCGTGACCCTCCCATGCGTCCCATCGGATCCGGCGGCGCCTGTAACACCCCTGGTGTTACTCAACTAAAAATCTTGCCATGTCATCATGTTTATCATAAAGCATGCATGTTTAGCAAAATTGAAATGCATCAAAATTAAAATAAGTTTATATTTTTAGAGGTGTTTGTGCTTAAGGAAATTTAGAGTGTTTAAATGTTAAATTTATGTTTTGATGCTTTTGATCCTAAGTATGATGTTGATTGATGGTTGGATAGTATAGGTTGGGAATCTGAAATTTGAATCAAATTCAAATTTGAATTGAACTCCGAAAAACCCTAATTTCTATCCTTTTTCTTTTACCCCCTTTTCTTTTATTCAAAAATTATAAAGAATTTGGGTATGGTTATTAAAGCAATTTTGTAGAGTTTTCAAAGTTGAACAAAGTTGGTATTTTGAGTTTTCAAAGTTTAGTTCAAAAATTTAAAGTAATTTTGAAAATACCAAAACTAGGGTTTTGTCCCCTTTTGATTTAAAAACCCTAATTCAAAATCTAAGCAAAATTTGCAAAAACTTCCAAAACCTAGTTTGTAGATCTTGTTGAGATGAACAAAAGTCATGTACAAAGTTTTTCAAGTTGTTACATGATTTTAAAAGTAATTTTGAATTCAAATTTCAAAATTTTGAACTGTTTTTCAAAAAAGTCCTATTTAGAGGCTGAATTTGAAAATGGTCCAATTATGAAATTTGTAGATCTTGAAAATTTAAGGGGGTTACTTTTTGGAATTTTTGAAGTTCAGTTCAAATTTTTAGAGAATTTGATGAAATTCAGAGATTTAGGGTTTTAGGGTGAACAAAGTGAGCGAGGATTTCTCTGTTCTTCCCCATGCCGAGCTGCCGGCGGCCGTCGCCGCGGCCGTTCTCGCTGGTTCCGCGAGGACGGCGCGTCGGGGCAGCTGGCTGAGGTCGTGACGTCTTCGTCCACTGGTCGGTACCCCTTGCTCTATAAAACCCAACGTCGACGCCGTCATCGACCTTTCTTCCTCTTCCACCGCCGCCGGAAACCGCCTCCGCCCCTTTTCTGTTGCCGCCGCCGTCGAGCCCTAATCCGTCCAATTAGCTTAGCCATCGTGTTCGCAGCTTCCTTGTGCGTCGGTTGAGCTAGCTCTAGTTCCGTCTCGTAGCCAGCGCCGCCGCGCGCCGCCGTCTTCTCCGCGGCCGTCGGGAGCGCCGCCAGCGCGCACCACCTCGTCGTCGCCCGGTCGTCTCGGTGAACCTCGTACAAAACCATCTAGAGCTCTAGGGTCGTCTTGAGGTCGTGGTCGTGATGCGCTCGATCGTTTTGTTTTTGCCTCTCGGGATCGGCCACGAACGCCGTTGTTGCCACCGGGAGCACCGCCGCCGCCGCCATCGTCGCCGATCACCTTCCACCGTCTCCGCCCAAACCAACGCGCGCACCGTAACGGTGAGCTTCTTCCCGTGAACCGTGCGTCCGTTGGGTTGTAGCCGCTGCCTTAGCCGCCGAACGTCGGCCGCCGACGAGCCCCGCGTTGTCGCTCCGCCCGGCAGCGCATAGCAGCGTTCGTGTAGGGATCGTTTAAGCTCTTTTTAACGAGGACTCGGGTTCGCTCGATGGTGCCGGAGTCGCCCGGTGTCCTCGCCGTCGGCGGGGAAAGCCTCGTTGGCCGTTGCCGCCGCGCCACGCGCCGCCGTGCCGCCATGCCCGTCGGTGATGGTGCCCGGTGTCCTAGGTGTAGGGTTTCGGGCATCATCGTGTCTTGGCGTTGTCGAGGAGATCGTGTAGAGCCGCTGCGCGTCGTCGGAGGGGTCGCCGGCCGTGCTTTTTGGTCGGCCAACGCCGGCGCCGCCAGCGATCGACGGCCGTCCATTTGGGCCGACCTCGCTCATCGTAGCAGCAGGCTGGGCCAACAGTGTTGGGTCACGCGGGATAACGGGCTGGAATCAGCCCGAGGATCTGTGTTGTTTTAAAAATTGATTTATCTAATTTCCTTTGTTTTGAATAGTGCCGATTCTTTCAAAATTCATAGAAATTTGAAAATAGCTCTTTAAATTCTGAAAATTTTTGTAGAAGCTTCTTATGAGTATATGAATCCATGAAAAATTTGAAACTTTGAATTTGAGTAGTTTTTGCATGATTTAAAAATGCAAAGTTTAATTGAAAAATGCATCTTCCTTGATTTTTAATAATTATTTTATTTATCCAAAAATCATGAAAATTGTTTTGGTACTGTTTTATAGCATGACCTACCTGTACAAAAATTTTGAGCATGTTTTAAAAAAAATAATAAAATATTTATTATTTCATGCCCTATCTTTTTATGTGAGTCATGTTTTGTTTAGGGTCAATTAGATTAGGTTTTGTGTGACTTGAGGGGGTTGTTTTGTGAAACTTAGTTTGTATCATAGTAAGATGGTCCTTGAGAACGCCTTAGGCAATGGGGATGATATCTTTAGAGTAGTCCAACAAGTTGGTTTTGTTGGGTTGCAACTTTATCGTGAAGTGAAACTACTTTCTGTGTTTATCATTTCATGCATCCGCAAGCATCATATTTAATTATATAGCATCATGTTGAGGCATCCATTATTTCGTGTAGTGAACGAGTTTGAGGGTATCAAGTCCGAGCCAACCATCGAGGAGATTCCATATCCGGTTGAAGAGGGTTCGGATTTTGTTGGGTTTTTTCGAAGAACTACCTTTTCCGTCAACGAAGGCAAGCCCCGGTTACATTAAACCCTTCCTTGATGTTTTAAAAGCTTTATATCACTTATGTCTATGCTATGTTGCATTAAGTAATTAGGAGTTGTGTGATAACCTAATTCTTTGCATTACCATCCTTGTTTATTTCAATACCATCCTTGATAACCTGTTTCATTTGAAAATGCTTAGTGATGCTTAGCCCGCTTAATTAGTTAAGCTTTTTCATCAAAATGTTTTATTTGAGAAGATGGTACCTTTTTTTCGGAAAAGAAAGAGATGTAGTGATGAATGTGAGATCGGACGGGACGTAGGTTGAAAGCCGGCGGGATACCTAGCCGTGCTTGTCCCGTGTTGGTCGTTTAAGGACCGTCCGTTGTTTGGCCCGAGTGAAATCGGGACGCGTTTTGAACGCATTTTTTGCGCCCGAGACCTTTTTGGTCAATGGCACGCCCGACGGCGATCACACCAGGTCGGTCGACCCTAACTAGCCACATACTCCGGTAAGCCGGATCTCGGGGGTGTGCCAAATCGGGAACGGACAACCGCGCACTGGGAGTGGAGAGATGGCGGGAGTAGCATGTACCCACCCTACTGGTCAAACTGTCATTAGGACGGGGTAGGGAGGTGGAGTACTGTGCTCTCGGGTGGCGATGGACCCAGTCCCGTTTTGGACGAACTGAGTGAGGGTTGATATATGCAAGCTTAAGTGCTACATATGTCGTGGTGGTTAGGGATCCCCCATTTGGGTATAATCGGTTCATGAATCGCCGTTGCTTCTCGGAGAAGGAGACCCGATTCCCTGACCTTCATCGTAGTAAATGATGGAATATGTTTTTGAGGAAAGAAAGTTGGCTTAAGAAAAATATGTTTGCTCTAGAATAGGATAATCTAGAGTATCGAGTTACTAATCTGAATTAAAAATATTGAAAGTAAGGATACACTTTTAGTAAGCTTTTACTCGCAAAAGAGTTCTTGATTCTTGCTAAAGCCTTACCTTGACTCCTAAGACCAAAGCATTCCTGTGTCTTCTCCTGTTTTCTTTAGTCGGGTAAGTCTTGTTGAGTACCCCGGTACTCGGGGTTCTTTGACCCTTGTTGCGGAGCTGGTCATGAGCAGGGCTTGTTTTGGTCCCCGGCCGCATGACGGTGTACCAGGAAGATGAAGATGAGTAGAGTTGAACCCTCGGGCGGGGTTGTCGGTGTTTATATGTATAAAGTTACTCCAAAACTGTCGGGCTTGTAATAATAATACTTAAGTTTTGAGTATTTGAACAAATGGTTTGTAAACTTATGGTTATGTAATCCTTCCGCCGTACTCGATGTATTTGAATAAAGTGTTGTAATCTTTCGAGTGACTTGTTAATGAGATCCTGCTCGGAAGAATAATAGTACTTTCTAGATTATTGGGAACTCGTGCATAATGATCGAGAGGTCTTAATGACGATGATAAGTGCATGTGGGCCCCTGTAATTTAGGAGGTTACGTTACGCTTGGTACCGAGCATGATCATTAACGATTCTTGTAGTATTCTTTTACAAAATTTCAAAATGATTTGAGTCAAATTAATTTAAACCCTTAATTTGGTCCAAATTGCTTATACCTTATCTTGAATCCATTTGCAAATCTTTTCTTTTAATCTAAATGATTTGTAGTGGAGTAACATATCATATTGCCCTATATAATAAGTTTCGTTTAAGCATAGTTTTCGTAAGTTCGATTCATGCATCATGCTTAATCAACTTGTTAATCACTTTCCCCTTAATTAAGGTTTGGGTTAAGTATATCAATCCTATGCTTGCTACCACGATAATCTCCCCGATCCATCCTTTAATCCAATCTTTTCTTTCTATAGGATGGCTCGTACCAAAACTACTCCTAGAAAGAAGACAGGCCCAAAAGGTGTTCCACGTCACCGCTTTGCAAACGAGAGACGACCCCTCGAAGCAAGTACCGGTTGTGCCCAAGCTCAAGAAGGAAGTAGTGGCAAGTCTAATGAAGATCTTCAAAAAGAAATCAAGCGCCCGACTAGAGACTTGGATGAAGGCGCTAGAGACAGACGTCGTGATGGAATCCAAATTGAAGACTCCAAGTTGAGTTGAATCGAAGTGCTCAAAAACATGGAGAATGTAGTCGCAATCGATCGATACAAATCCATGAGAAGACAAAGCACTTCAACAACAGTGCAACCAACTAATCCAAGACAATCAACAATCGGTGGCTTTTGCACTTCAAATGGAAGTTCAAGAAATCAATTTGAATACGCAGATTCATCACTTGAATAATCTCCTCAACCCAAATTTTCAACCTCAAAGCGGTACAAGAGGATTTGGGTGAAATAATCCAAGAAGATGAGGAAGCACAGAAAATCCGAAGGAGAGGAGCCTCACGTCGGTGATAATGAGTCGAGAAAATGATCCTTAAAGTAGAAGTGAGGTTTTTGTTGAATATGTAATATAGTTTAGCATGAAAAACCTAGCGGGTTGGATGATCCTGTCTAGTACAGGATTGTATGATAAATAAGAAACCAGTTTGGTGTGTTGTTGAAACCTTTTGGTAGTTTATATGTAAATTAATGAATAAAGTCGGTATGTTTGTAACGGATGCCTCACCAACGCTAGCGGTTCAAATGTCGCCCTCCGAACCCACCACAGTTCCCGTTAATCCGGTTGATGCTATATTTGCTTTGGTCCAAGCTACTACGTAAAATAGTCGTTTGATGCGGGAAGTGGCAAACAACGGTCGTAATAGTAACCAAGAAAATAATGGTCGTCGGGGGTGAGAAAAAGAAAAGTTCATACCCCCGATTTCACCGATACTAAGCCCCCGATCTTTTCAAAAGCAAATGAACCTTTGGAGGCTGATGACTGGCTCCGCACTATGGAGCTAAAGTTTGATCTTATGGATTTCACCACTTATCAGAAGCCCCATTTTGCAGCACAACAATTTAGGGGTACCGCAGAGCTTGGTGGGCAACTTTCCTTGCCATGCGACCCGGTTTGGACACCAAGTGACTTGGCCGAGTTTAAGGAAGCTTTCCGTAAACATTATATACCCGAAGGTGTGATGGCCAAGAAGTTAACGGAATTTATTGAGTTGAAACAAGGAGATATGTCGGTTATGGAGTATGTTGGCGGTTTAATCAACTTTCTCAATATGCTCCGAACATGTTAGTACCGATGCAAAGAGAAAGGAGTGGTTTCTCGCGTGGTTTAAACATGAAGCTTCAAACCATGATGCCTACACGCGCTACGCACACCTATCATGAGGTGGTCAATATGGCACTTCATGCGTAAGAAAAATATCGTCAATACAAGGAAAGTAAGAATAAGAAGAAAAATGTATCCGCTGGATTTTCCGAGGGAACAAGAAGCTTACGAGGGTGATCTATCATCCAATAAATCATTATCGCCCTCCCTATCGCCCTTTTTATCGCCCACCACAGTTTCAAATTTAGGCCGCAGCCATTTTGTCGCCCGCCGCAATCGTTCCTTATTCCCCGTCACCAATGCCCCCGGCATTCGAACCCTATTCCACAAAGCCAAGGTAGTACTATCTCTTTTTAACCGTGGTAAGCCTGGACACTATTCCCGAGAATGCCCCAATCCCTGAGGTTTAATCCCAATTTTCCGATAGCATCGGGAAGTCGCCAGCCACGTAACAAGAACAAAGAAGGGACCGAATGCTCGGAAGGGTAAAGTTGAGAAGAAGACCGGACGGGTGTTTTACACTAATGTTGAAGATATACCAGCAGGAGAACCCGTCATGATGGGTATGTTTCTGCTGCCAATCACCCAAATTGTTACATTGTTTGATTAGGAGCATCTCATACATTCATCAATAGAATATTTGTTGTGAAGCATGACTTAACCATTGGGGAAACAAAAGAGGAATTCTTGATACGCCTGGGGGACGTCGTGTTCTAAAGAAATAGTATACGGTGCCTGTAAAGTTAGGTGGGCATAATTTTCCCACTAACATGCTAATTCTAAAGGATCAAGATATAGATGTGATCCCGGTATGAATTGGATGTATAAAGATGGGGTCGTCATCGATGTTCGAATAGAACAATAAGGGTAAATATACCCGATAGCACTTCTCAACTTCTGATTCAACTCCCCATTCCTAAGAGGGCTGTTGAGAGAATTTGTGCCACATCTGTTAAGGAGATAAAGGATATTCCAAAGAGTTTGTGAATTTCCGGATGTGTTTCCGAGAAGATTTACCCGGGTTTACCACCGGATAGAGATGTGGAGTTCAGAATTGATCTCGAAACCGTGAACCGCCCCAATATCCGGAGAGCATATAGAATGCCACCTCAAGAATTAGCGTAATTGAAAAACTCGGTTGCAAGAGTTAAGGGACAAAGGTTTTATTCGACCCAGTTCATCACCCTGGGGTTGCCCTGCTATATTCGTGAAAAAGAAAGATCACACTTTGAGAATGTGTGTTGATTATCGTCCACTGAATGAAGTGACGATTAAAAACAAGTATCCTTTGCCCCGCATTGATCTACTTTTTGATCAACTTGCCGGAGCCAAGGTCTTCTCAAAGATTGATTTAAGATCGTGGTATCATCGGATAAAGATCAGGACTGTAGATATTCCAAAGAAAGCGCATTCACTACCGGATATGGTTTATATGAGTATTTGGTAATGTCTTTTGATTAACCAATGCCCCAAAGACACTTCATGTACTTGATGAATACGGTATTCATGTCGAACTTGACAAGTTTGTAGTGGTATTTATTGATGATATATTGGTATATTCAAAGAACAAAGAAGAACATGCTGAGCACTTACGGGTTGTTCTGAAACGGCTAAGAGATCATCATTTATATGCCAAGTTCAGTAAGTGTGAGTTTTGGTTAGAGAAAATACAATTCCTGGGTCATGTTTTGTCGGCGGATGGAGTTTCGGTTGATCCGTAAGGTCAAGGATATTCTTAGCTGGAAGCCCCAACCACGTTGCATCAAGTCCGCGTTTTTTCGGGAATGGCGGGTTATTACCCGTCGGTTTATTCCGGACTTTTCAAAGGTAGCAAAGCCTATCACCGAAGTTGTTGAAAACTCAAACCAAGTTTGTCCGGTCACCAGAATGTGAGAAAGCTTTTAAAATTCTGAAGAAAGCATTAACTACTGCACCAGTATTGGCACAACCGGATATTGAGAAGCCGTTTGATGTCTATTGTGATGCTTCCGGTATTGGCCTTGGATGTGTATTGATGCAGAAAGAAGGGTTATTGCTTATGCCTCCGGACAACTTAAACGTCATGAGGAACATTATCCAACTCATGATTTAGAATTAGCAGTAGATTGTCCATGCACTGGAAGATTTGGCGTCATTATCTATTTGGGCAACACCTGTCATATCTATACCGATCACAAGAGTTTAAAATATATCTTCACCCAATCTCGATCTGAATATGAGACAAAGAAGATGGTTGGAGTTGATTAAGGATTATGATTTGGAAGTGCATTACCATCCCGTAAAGCAAATGTGGTTGCCGATGCACTTAGTCGGAAGCCCCATCGCAATTGTCTTGAAGTAAGTTTAATGGACAAAACTTTATGTCAAGAAATGGAAAAGTTAAATTTGGAAATCATTGAACAAGGGACTCTATCTAGTATCATTGTGGAATCGATATCCGAGATCAGATTATTACGCGCCAGAGAGAAGATAAAGGTATATCACATATCAAAGAGAAGGTTAGAAGTGGAAAGCCATCTAATTTCGTAATTGATGAAGCGGATGTGTTATGGTTCAAGAATCGTTTTTGGTAGTACCAAAGGTTCCCGAGTTACGTCGCCAGATCCCTGGATGAAGCACACTTGACTAGGTATTCTATTCACCGAGGGAAGCACCAAGATGTATCAGGATCTGAAACATAGATTCTCGTGGACTAAGATGAAGATAGAAGTTGCTCGTTATGTGTCTAAATGTGATACGTGTCGACGAGTAAAAGCAGTCCACATGAAAGCTGCAGGACAGTTAAATCCATTGCCTGTTCCGTCATGGAAATGGGAGGAAATCACCATGGACTTTATTGTTGGTTTACCCAGGACATCAAGGGGTTTCAATTCCATTTGGGTTATTGTGGATCGTCTTACTAAAATAGCACATTTTCGCCCAAGAAGAGAAGATTATTCTCAAAAAAAAAACTTATCGAGATATATATTGCTCTCGGATATTCAGTTTGCATGGTGCACCAAAGAATATTGTTTCAGATAGAAGTTCAATATTTATGAATCAATTTTGGAAACAATTACAAAAGTCATTGGGAACCAAGCTCAGTCCTAGTTCAGCTTATCACCCACAGACTGATGGACAAACTGAGAGGGTTAATCAAATTCTAGAGGATATGTTACGAGCCTGTGTTCTCACTTATCAAGAAAAATGGGATGAATGTTTACCTTTAGCAGAATTCTCCTACAACAACAGTTATCAAGAAAGTATCAAGATGGCACCTTTTGAAGCTTTATATGGTCGCAGATGTAGAACTCCTCTGCATTGGTCTGAACCTGGAGAAAGATGGTTCTTTGGTGTGGATTTGGTTAAGGATGCAGAAGAAAAGGTTCGTGGTCATACAAGAAAATATGAGAGTGGCTCGATCTCGGACGTAAAAGTTATGCGAGATAAAAGGCGCCGATCTTTGATATTTGAAGTGGGAGATTATGTGTATTTAAAAGTATCACCTATAAAGGGAGTAAAAAGATTTGGAATCAAAGGAAAGTTAGCACCTCGTTATATTGGACCATTCCAGATTACGGAAAGATGTGGAAAAGTAGCATATCGTTTGGAGTTACCCGAACACCTTTCTCGCAAATTGCATAATGTGTTTCATGTATCCCAGTTGAAGAAATGTCTTCGAGTGCCCGATCAAGTGGTTGATATTGAAGGAGTTGCACTTGAACCGATCTAGTTTATTCAGAATACGATTTGTTCAAATTCTTGATCGGAAAGATCGTGTCACTCGTAGAAGGACAACCAAATGGTATAAGATCCAATGGAACCAACATTCTCGAAGAAGAAGCTACATGGGAGTCGAGGAATATCCGCAAGAGCACTTCCCGGAATTTCTTGCTTCTATCTAGGTTATAATCCCTTGTCTCTTTAGGTTCTTGTAGCATCTATTAGATAAAACACCATCTGTTTTATGAACTAGTTCAAGATGTGTTTACCCGACACATTTCCTTTGCCGTTATTTTACCCTCAGAGCTTTAAATCTCGGATCGAGATTTCTTTTAGGGGAAAGGCTGTAACACCCCTGGTGTTACTCAACTAAAATCTTGCCATGTCATCATGTTTATCATAAAGCATGCATGTTTAGCAAAATTGAAATGCATCAAAATTAAAATAAGTTTATATTTTTAGAGGTGTTTGTGCTTAAGGAAATTTAGAGTGTTTAAATGTTAAATTTATGTTTTGATGCTTTTGATCCTAAGTATGATGTTGATTGATGGTTGGATAGTATAGGTTGGGAATCTGAAATTTGAATCAAATTCAAATTTGAATTGAACTCAAAAACCCTAATTTCTATCCTTTCTTTTACCCCCTTTTCTTTTATTCAAAAATTATAAAGAATTTGGGTATGGTTATTAAAGCAATTTTGTAGAGTTTTCAAAGTTGAACAAAGTTGGTATTTTGAGTTTTCAAAGTTTAGTTCAAAAATTTAAAGTAATTTTGAAAATACCAAAACTAGGGTTTTGTCCCCTTTTGATTTAAAAAACCCTAATTCAAAATCTAAGCAAAATTTGCAAAAACTTCCAAAACCTAGTTTGTAGATCTTGTTGAGATGAACAAAAGTCATGTACAAAGTTTTTCAAGTTGTTACATGATTTTAAAAGTAATTTTGAATTCAAATTTCAAAATTTTGAACTGTTTTTCAAAAAGTCCTATTTAGAGGCTGAATTTGAAAATGGTCCAATTATGAAATTTGTAGATCTTGAAAATTTAAGGGGGTTACTTTTTTGGAATTTTTGAAGTTCAGTTCAAATTTTTAGAGAATTTGATGAAATTCGGAGATTTAGGTTTTTAGGGTGAACAGGTGAACAGGATTTCTCCCCGCTTCTTCCCCATCCGGCTGCCGCTGCCGTCGCCGCGGGCCGTTCTCGCTGGTTCCGGCGAGGACGCGGCGTGTCGGGGCAGCTGGCTGAGGTCGTGACGTCTTCGTCCACCTGTCCAGTACCCCTTGCTCTATAAAACCCAACGTCGGCGCCGTCATCGACCTTTCTTCCTCTTCCACCGCCGCGGGAAACCGCCTCCGCCCTTTTCATTGCGCCGCCCGTCGAGCCCTAATCCGTCCAATTAGCTTAGCCATCGTGTTCGCGCTTCCTTGTCAGTCGGTTGAGCTAGCTCTAGTTCCGTCTCGTAGCCGCTAGCCGCCCACGCGCCGCCGTCTTCTCCACGGCCGCCGGGAGCGCCGCCGCGCACCACCTCGTTGCCGCCGGGTCGTCTCGGTGAACCTCGTACAAAACCATCTAGAGCTCTAGGGTCGTCTTGAGGTCGTGGTCGTGATGCGCTCGATCGTTTTGTTTTGCCTCTCAGGATCGACCGAACGCCGTTGTTGCCACCGGGGCACCGCCCCGCCGCCTGCCATCGTCGCCCGATCACCTTCCACTTCGTCTCGGCCCAAACCAACGCGCCAGCGCGTGAACCGTGAGCTTTTCCCGTTTCGTCGCGTCTGTGGGTTGTAGCCGCTGTAGCCGCCGGACGCGTCGGTCGCCGACGAGCCCAGCGTTATACCGCTCCGCCGCACAAGCATAGCGCGCTCGTGTAGGGATCGTTTAAGCTCTTTTTAACGAGGACTGGTTCGCTCGATGGTGCCGGAGTCGCCGGTGTCCTCGCCGTCGACGGGGAAAGCCTCGTTGGCCCGTTGCCGTCGCGCGCTCACGCCGCGATGCCGCCATGCCCGTCGGTGATGGTGCCCGGTGTCCTAGGTGTAGGGTTTCGAGGGCATCATCGCGGCGTTGTCGAGGAGATCGTGTAGAGCCAAGCCGCGTCGTCGGAGGGGTCGCCGCGGCCGAAGCTTTGGCCGATCAACGCCGGGCCGCAGCGGCCAAGACGGGCCGTCCATTTGGGCCGCCTGCTACTGTAGCAGCAGGCTAGGCCAACAGTGTTGGGGTCACGCGGGATAACGGGCTGGAATCAGCCCGAGGATATGTTGTTTTAAAAAATTGATTTATCTAATTTCCTTTTGTTTTGAATAGTGCTGATTCTTTCAAAATTCATAGAAATTTGAAAATAGCTCTTTAAATTCTGAAAATTTTTGTAGAAGCTTCTTATGAGTATATGAATCCATGAAAAATTTGAAACTTTGAATTTGAGTAGTTTTTGCATGATTTAAAAATGCAAAGTTTAATTGAAAAATGCATCTTCCTTGATTTTTAATAATTATTTTATTTATCCAAAAATCATGAAAATTGTTTTGGTACTGTTTTTATAGCATGACCTACCTGTACAAAAATTTTGAGCATGTTTTAAAAAAAAAAATAATAAAATATTTATTATTTCATGCCCTATCTTTTTATGTGAGTCATGTTTTGTTTAGGGTCAATTAGATTAGGTTTTTGTGTGACTTAGGGGTTGTTTTGTGAAACTTAGTTTGTATCATAGTAAGATGGTCCTTGAGAACGCCTTAGGCAATGGGGATGATATCTTTAGAGTAGTCCAACAAGTTGGTTTTGTTGGGTTGCAACTTTATCGTGAAGTGAAACTACTTTCCTGTGTTTATCATTTCATGCATCCGCAAGCATCATATTTAATTATATAGCATCATGTTGAGGCATCCATTATTTCGTGTAGTGAACGAGTTTGAGGGTATCAAGTCCGAGCCAATTATCGAGGAGATTCCATATCCGGTTGAAGAGGGTTCGGATTTTGTTGGGTTTTCTGAAGAACTACCTTTTCCCGTCAACGAAGGCAAGCCCCGGTTACATTAAACCCTTCCTTGATGTTTTAAAAGCTTTATATCACTTATGTCTATGCTATGTTGCATTAAGTAATTAGGAGTTGTGTGATAACCTAATTCTTTGCATTACCATCCTTGTTTATTTCAATACCATCCTTGATAACCTGTTTCATTTCGAAAATGCTTAGTGATGCTTAGCCCCTGCTTAATTAGTTAAGCTTTTTCATCAAAATGTTTTATTTGAGAAGATGGTACCTGGCTGAAAAGAAAGAGATGTAGTGATGAATGTGAGATCGGACGGGACGTAGGTTGAAAGCCGGCGGGATACCTAGGCGTGCTTGTCCCGTGTTGGTCGCTTAAGGACCGTCCGTTGTTTG
This sequence comes from Hyparrhenia diplandra, assembly GCA_015847255.1. NCBI lineage: Eukaryota > Viridiplantae > Streptophyta > Magnoliopsida > Poales > Poaceae > Hyparrhenia > Hyparrhenia diplandra. Next base: position 264,121 of record JADLZK010007477.1, read on the forward strand.
GCCCTGAGTGAAATCGGGACGTTTTGAACGCATTTTTGCGCCTGAGACCTTTTTGGTCAATGGCACGTCTCGACCTGGCGAGTCACACCAGTCGGATCGACCCTAACTAGCCACATACTCCGGTAAGTCGGATCTCGGGGGTGTGCCAAATCGAACGGACAACCGCAAGACCGGGAGTGGAGAGATGGCGGGAGTAGCATGTACCCACCCTACTGGTCAAACCGTCATTAGGGACGGGGTAGGGAGGTGGAGTAATGTGTCTCTCGGGTGGCGATGGACCCAGATCCGTTTTTGGACGAACTGAGTGAGGGTTGATATATGCAAGCTTAAGTGCTACATATGTCGTGTGGTTAGGGATCCCCATTTGGGTATAATCGGTTCATGAATCGCCGTTGCTTCTCGGAGAAGGAGACCCGATTCCCACGACCTTCATCGTAGTAAATGATGGAATATGTTTTTGAGGAAAGAAAGTTGGCTTAAGAAAAATATGTTTGCTCTAGAATAGGATAATCTAGAGTATCGAGTTACTAATCTGAATTAAAAATATTGAAAGTAAGGATACACTTTTAGTAAGCTTTTTTACGCAAAAGAGTTCTTGATTCTTGCTAAAGCCTTACCTTGACTCCTAAGACCAAAGCATTCCCTGTGTCTTCTCCATTTTTTCTTTAGTCGGGTAAGTCTTGTTGAGTACCCCAAGCACTCAGGTTCTTTGACCCTTGTTGCGGGAGCTGGTCATGAGCGGGGCTTGTTTTGGTCCCCTTTGCATGACGGTGTACCGGGAAGATGAAGATGAGTAGAGTTGAACCCTCGGGCGGGGTTGTCGGTGTTTATATGTATAAAGTTACTCCAAAACTGTCAGGCTTGTAATAATAATACTTAAGTTTTGAGTATTTGAACAAATGGTTTGTAAACTTATGGTTATGTAATCCTTCCGCTGTACTCGATGTATTTGAATAAAGTGTTGTAATCTTGGAGTGACTTGTTAATGAGATCCCTGTTCGGAAGAATAATAGTACTTTCTAGATTATTGGGAACTCGTGCATAATGATCGAGAGGTCTTAATGACGATGATAAGTGCATGTGGGCCCTGTAATTTAGGAGGTTCGATTCTAGCGCCCCCTCCTCCATGCCTTCTAGATATAGCCTCGAAACTCTTCACCTACCCCACCGGTGATAGTGGCGGTGGCGCCGACGGGGGCTTCCCTCTCGGGGCGCGGCCACAACACGTATAACCACAGCCACAACGGATCACGGACACAAAAATCCATACACACGTAAACTGGTGCAAAGCACACAATCACGGACCCGATATATTTATGCGTGCCAAAGTGCTAATGATCTCAAACCGGACATGTCTTTTCTAATATATACTCGAATGAAAAAATCGATACCGCAGTCCCCGCAACACTTCTCTTTGGATCCTTATCAAAAGCTCAATTTTGTAGGTCTGATGTGCCTAACTCTTTTTTAAAAGCCAAATGTTGTGTTTAGTTCCAAACTTTAGAACTTCAAACTTTGTCACATCAATTCTTTTGCCTCATGCATGGAGTATCAAATGTAAGTAAACGAAATAATTGATTACACAGTTTGAATATACTTTGCGAGATAAATCTTTTGAGCCTAGTTAGATCATGGTAAGACAACAATTATCCAAGCAAACGAAAAGTTCTTCTGTGTCAAATTCAGTGCTACAGTGTCAAATTTCATGTAAGGACGAAATGAAGGTGGTATTGCAGAACAAGAGAAAAAGAGAGATATTGTTTCCAAAGCTAGGGTTGAGGTTGAGGGTGCGTCTAGTTGGGCTAACAAAGTTGATGGTTGTTCTTAGGGCCTTCCCGTCTCAATTTGGCTTGTTCTATTACTTTGGATTGGCCCATTTAAAGTTGATTGTTGTTCTTTGGGCCTTCCCGTCTCAGTTAGGCTCCCGAAACTCATTTCCGAGCTTGTGTGTTTTTGTACCCTGCATAAAATCCTTCTCCAACTCCGTCCTCATGCATAGCCCTCACATATGCATCCTATTTTTTTTTTTTTCAATAATCTTTTGGAGCATCCTAAATCACAATTTTTTGGATCCAACAAAGGGAACCCGGCCTTGGAGAAGTGTTTTTTTCTGTTTCCAAAAATCTTTTGGAGCATCCTAAATCACAATTTTTGGATTTTTTTAAAATATTGGAGATGATCTTAGGAGCGACTATCGTCATTTTTTACATTCTTTCGTTTCGTGAAACATGTTTTTTTTTTTTCTGTCACAACTATTGCCTATTATTGGCTATTGGTGATGCAGTACAAAGAACCAATACTACACCCAACATATTCATTGAACAAAGTTATTTTGTGCCATTATTATTCCTCCAAATTACATAGATGTACTTCAGTTCAGACCATACAACTCATCCTCACCTGTTTACGGATGAAGTGCTTTTAATCTCGAATACAAGGTTGTAGTTATCCCGTATTAGGAGCATATAATAAGCTAAGAAAAATGCAGGTCAAATCTGCTAAAACTCTTCGTGCCGGATGAAGCACAAATTTGCCTCAGTTTTTTTCTCCCAGACGGCATAGCCATCTCCGTGCGCCGTCACCTGGAAGCCTGCTGGGATGAACTGGTCACAGTTGTATCTTGATCCAATCTTCACGATGACCTTGCCGTCGATCTCAGCGAGGTACAGGTCGGCGTCGGCCTCGATGATGCGCAGCTCGCTGTCCGCCTGGATCCCGTGGCGGTTCCTGATGGACACCAGGTGCGCGATCTCGTTCTTGAGGCCCCAGTCGAACAGATGATCGTAGAACTGGGGATGCAGAAATCACAAATTTTCTTGAGTTCATGACGGTCATGCACGGCAATTTACAGGTTTTCAGAGGTCAAGAAGGACTCACGATGGATGGGTTCCCGGGGTGCGTAAGGATGTAGGCGTAGCCCTGCATCACCTTGTCGGCGGGGAATGGCCACATGTGCTGCGTGGAGCCAGTGTCGTGGTTGTCGACGAAGGTGACGGCCTTGGCCGGCCACCACCCGATCAGGCCGGGCGCCTTGCCGTCGGCGGCGCGCAGCCGCCACAGCTCGCCATCGACGGCGACGTTGAGGATGCCCTTGGTGGTGAAGTCGAACGCCGTGGCCGGGCTCGCCTTGCCGCCCACAGTGTCCAGCCAGTTCACCAGCTCCTGCCGGTGCGCGTTCTGGTCGTAGAAAGGCTTGCCGTCGCCGCCGTAGGCCAGCGAGGTCCATATCTCGGCGACGGCGAAGCAGGGCTCCGTGTTGTCGATGTAGATCTTGGCGACGTCGGCGGAGTAGCCCTTGGCGAAGTCGAGGCGCCACGCGTCGAAGCCGATGTCCGTCTTGAGCCAGTTGAGCCAGCCGATGAGCTCTTGCTGGACGCGCTTGTTGAGGTGGTCGATGTCCGGTGCGCCGCCGAAGTCGGCGCCGGTGTCCGGGTTCCCCGTTCCGTCGGAGTAGGCCCTGTCGTCGCTGCAGATCATGTGGGGCCCCCAGTCGAGACGGGAGTCCGGCGTGCCGCCCTCGAAGAGGCAGTAGATGCCGCGGCCGTCCTGGTGCTCCGCCGTGCGGTGGTTGATGACGATGTCGGCGATGACCTTGACGCCCTTGTTGTGGAACGCCTCGATCAGGGACTTGAGCTCCGCCTCGTTGCCGTACTTGGACGCGTCAAGATCGTACAGCCGTCCCGGCAGGTAGCCTGTGCACGTAACCACACGCACGAAGGGAGACGTGCAGTAGACACAACAGGTTTAGTACACACGCAATTCAGTGAAGCACGCAGACGTACGCAGTGGTGTGGGAGTTACAGAGTAGAGGAGAAAGCAAACACCTTGCTCGGCGAGAGAATGGGACGCCGGAGGGAGCCAGACGTGAGTGATGCCGGCCTCGGCGATGTCGTCCACCTTGCCCATCAGGAAGTTGTACCATCCTCCGTTCTGCTTCCACGACTCCCAGTTGAAGCCCTGGTTGAAGGTGGCACGAAAACTCAAGCTCAGTGATCAGTGGAACTCGAAAAATATGATGTGTGATGACTGATGAGTGACACAATTAAACTTACCTGGAACAGGATCTGCCCGGCGGTCAAATTGGACGACAGGCCCAGAAGGACGATAAACAGGGCCAAAGGCAAGCGCTTGTCCGCCATTTTCTTGAGCTCTGCGCCGCTGCAGGTGTGCTTATGAACTGGAGGAGATGGGTGGATGGAGCTGGACGGTGGAACTGGCCGAGTATTTATAAGCGAGCATGCATGCCTTGTGTGCCTGAGCTCGAGCGTTGCTTTCGCACAGTGCATTAATAACCGGCCGGCCGGCCGGCCGCCGCCGGAACTTGTCCTCGGCCGGTGAGCCCATAGGGGATGTAACGACCGATGACGGTGGAGCCCTCGAAAGGCAGCCCCAGTCAAGACGTTTTTCTGTTACCCCTGATGCGGTTCGGTAACGGACGTGAGCAATCCTGAAGCAAAACCACGCCGCCGCAGAACTGCGTCCGCGCAACCGATCGATTGGAAGAAGACAAACAGCAACGAAGACACGGTCCTATCGGCAACCTGGCAGCCGACACGGTCCTGTCGACTACCGAGTGGCTTAGAAAAAATTTACCAGCAACCACGAACGGCATGGCGTTTGCGAAGATGCCGGGTTTTTTACATAAAGATCGTGAATCGATGGCGAGTTGCGACGAGAAAATCTGCAGAGAGGACACGAACGTTCAGGCTTTTGCCTCGGAGGTCATTTACAGTTACTAGTGTCACTGAAGAAAAATCTGTATTTACAGGTTCGTTTCAAGATATGGCTACTCTCTCGAAGCGGATAACTCTAGGACCTAGTATGAGATTCGAGTCCAGCAACTTCCAGCAAGAGAGCCTGAACCACTTGACAACTCTGGGATCAAAAGCGATGCTTATCGGAGCTGTATTCGTTCGAGAACCATAAATGATCCACGTCGATTTCTTGACGAGGATAAGGTAGCCCACAGCATGTTTCACCCGGATTTAAACTAGCTGGTTCGTACTCCAAGGAATACTCCAAGCTTTGCCTTGCGGTTGCAGCTCTCCGCATCCGTTCTGGATCCGCCAAAGCACCTTTTTCCTGCTCGTTGCTCATGCTTCTGTATAAGCAGACTCCGTTACCAAGCCGGTAGCCATGATTGGCTGATAAGTTGTCAGATGGTGTGCAAACTCTGTGGCAAATAGTTTTTTTTTTTTTTTCCCTTCAAAACAGACTAACAGATAGTTTTGATGCCCTACTATGTATAACAAGCATATATAAGGTATTTTTATCATCATACAATCGGAGAAAAGTATGTTGTTGTAATCATGCTGAGCTTGCACATCCAAAGGAAGAGAGACATTAAAAAAAATAGAGAGACAGGCTAGAATGCAGAACTGGATCAGCAAAAGCAAAATTCGAACAATTGGAGACGCGGGGAATCGAACCCCGTGCCTCTCGCATGCGAAGCGAGCGCTCTACCATATGAGCTACGTCCCTTTGACATTTGGGCGCAGAGGACACAATACTTGACTAAAAACAGTTACACACTTCTGAATGACATGTAGCTCATTAGTACATGCCACCATATTATAGTACAGCTCATCTTATATATGATTATATTTTGACATCATAAATGGCCAGATTGGCTGAAATATAATTAATGATTTACAATAGTGTGGAATCATTTAGCTCTAGCATTTCCTATGATAAAATAAATGTAAGTATGTATAATTTAATGTTGTTCCAAGTCAGTCTTTTCTAACTTTAGCTAGCAACATCTTAAATGAGAAGGCCTATACATGTAGTTACCTAAGAATCTAACAAAAATCAGTATTATGGTTTTCCCAATAGTTTTATGAGGGTAGCTTCAGCTTAGAATCTCATGCGATACTTCCTTCGTTCTAAATTAGAAGTCTACATAATTTTTAAAGTAAATTTACTAGGTGGCCTCAAACATGGCCTAGTATGTGGCACCAAATCGATGATGCAACATTGGCAGATGTGGGGTAGTAGGGCAATGTGGCTATGCGGGAAAGACGACCACGTGTGGCGTGGCGAGATGAAAGGATGGCAGGGGCGGATTTGGGCCTAGGGCCATTGGGTCGTGGCCCAAGAAACCTCTATACCCTTCTTCTCTTTTTTTTTTTTTGGCCCAACAACAGCAAAGGTGTTGGCAATTATACTCATTACAGGCTTGCTTGGCCCAGTGTGGTGCTTAGTGGCCCTAGGCGTGGAGTTTTGCAAGCTCCGTCACTGGAGGATGGTGATGTGAGTCTAGATGAACCATATAATGATATAATATAATAAAACAACTTTGACATGAGTGTGCAATATAAAAAAATAAAAGTACTGGAGAATTTGGGGAGAAGTTTTAGGAGGCTGAATATGCAATTTGAAAGCACCCGGAGGTAGACGAGAACTCGGGACAAGTTCGAGGGCCATCAATGACATTTACTCTAACTATTTTTTTGCCACATTTAGATATAGATTGTAGAGACTATATATTATATTTTTGTATATAATAAAATGCTATGCATACAAAAAAAACATAGCGGGATTAGTTTCTATACTTACTAAAACATGTAGACAGTACTAATGAATAGTTTCTTCAAAACAAAATTTTATTCAATCACGTGTCTTTTCTCACCATCATGTACCTATCACAACTCTTTCTATTTTGGTTCTCATTTAGACAAAGTTTCTTATCTAAGAAACTATTTCCTCGTTCTCTCTTCTTTAATTACAATGTCAATCATCGTCATGTTTAGTTGACACTCTAATTAATAAACATAAAAACACCCTAGTTTCTGAGTTGGGACTACCCTTCAGAGTTTCTAACTATTTCTAGTATATATGAATACCTGTGTACCATTACTGTGCATAATTAATTTGCTGCCAATTTGGTAAACTACTAGGAAAGATGCAAATTATACTAGAAAAAACAATAAACACACCCAAAACCAGTGACCAATAAAATGTCAGGAAATATCACATGTTGTTTGTAGTGGCGAAGCAATATCACGTTAAAAATCAGAAGGACATGTAAGTTGAACGTCCGAACCCGGCGTTTGGTCGAGCGCTCCAGGTGAGAGCGACGCCACCGGGCTCGAACCCGGCGCCCACCTTCCTTTCTTACGAGTATCCGGGAGACTCCCCATGTTTCTCAAAAAAAAAAAAAAAAGTTGAACGTCCGAACTTGCTCTCCTCACATTCGCCTATAAATAAAGACCAGTCACAGTTGATGCTCCCACGCCTCACCCAGTTCCAGGCAGTCAAGCACCTTGAACTCTTGAAGTGAACGAAACAGTGAGGGTACACATGGCGAGCACAGGCTTGTGCATGCGCTTCTTCCTCATATTTCTTGGACTGTCCTTCAATTTAGCACTCGGCCAAGTCCTGTTTCAGGTAGCAACATCAACATCGACGTCTACACTAAATAAATAGAATACATTTTTCTGATCTTTTTTGTCTGTCTTTTTGGTATTTGTGTTGTCATAACTTTTGAAGAAAAAAATTATCAAATTTGTAGAAAATATAGTATTAACATTTAAATCTTTGAATTAGTTAATTATAAAAATAAATTTAAAGATATATCTTATAATAGTACTTATATATCCTAAATATTGATATTGTTTGTATATATTTGGTTAAAAGTGAGTACATTTTTTTTTTTGGAGAAATGAGATTGACACATCAAATGTGACAGGAAGTATAATATACCACAAACTCCCTGCATTTCGTTTGGTACCGTAACGCTCTGTCTCGATCACCGATCGGAGTAGTGGTCAGGCTGTGAAAATTTTGTGTGCATGCGTGGTTGCATCAGGGCTTCAACTGGGAATCCTGGAAGCAGAACGGGGATGGTACAAATTCCTGATGGGCAAGGTGGACGACATCGCCGAGGCCGGCATCACCCACGTCTGGCTCCCTCCGCCGTCCCATTCTGTCGCGGAGCAAGGTGTTAATTTGCTTTCTCCTCTACGGAGTACTCTGTAACTCTCGTCCCACCACGGCATGCTTCACTGTGCTGCGTGAGCTAACCTGTGCGTGCCTACTGGCCGTCTCCATCGCTCGCTGGTTACGTGTACAGCCTACCTGCCGGGGCGCCTGTACGATCTGGACGCGTCCAAATACGGCAACAAGGCGCAGCTCAAGTCCCTGATCAAGGCGTTCCACAACAAGGGCGTCAAGGTCATCGCCGACATCGTCATCAACCACCGCACGGCGGAGCACAAGGACGGCCGCGGCATCTACTGCCTCTTCGAGGGCGGCACGCCGGACTCCCGCCTCGACTGGGGACCCCACATGATCTGCAGCGACGACAAGGCGTACTCCGACGGAACGGGGAACCCCGACACCGGCCTGGACTTTCCCGGCGCACCGGACATCGACCATCTCAACAAGCGCGTCCAGCGCGAGCTCATCGGCTGGCTCAACTGGCTCAAGACGGACATCGGCTTCGACGCGTGGCGCCTCGACTTGGCCAAGGGCTACTCCGCTGAGATTGCCAAGATTTATATCGACAACACCAAGCCCTCGTTCGCCGTCGCCGAGCTATGGAGCTCGCTGGCCTACGGCGGCGATGGCAAGCCTTTGAGTGACCAGAACGCGCACCGGCAGGAACTGGTGAACTGGGTGGACCATGTGGGCGGCAGGTCCAGCCCGGCCACGACGTTTGACTTCACCACCAAGGGGATTCTCAACGTCGCCGTCAATGGCGAGATGTGGCGCCCTGCGCGGCGCCGACGGCAAGGCGCCAGGCATGATTGGGTGGTGGCCGGCTAAGGCCGTCACCTTCGTCGACAACCACGACACTGGCTCGACGCAGCACATGTGGCCTTTCCCCGCCGACAAGGTCATGCAGGGCTACGCCTATATCCTCACACACCCGGGGAACCCATGCATCGTGAGTTCTTGACTCCTGTTCTGAAAAGCTATAAATTTCCGAGATTATTAATGAACTCAAGAAACAAAATTGTGATTATATTTCTGCTTCCACAGTTCTACGATCATTTCTTCGACTCAGGCCACAAGAATGAGATCGCGCAGCTAGTGTCCATCAGGAACCGACACGGGATCCAGCCGGACAGCAAGCTGCGCATCATCAAGGCCGACGCGGACCTGTACCTCGCTGAGATCGACTGCAAGGTCATCGTGAAGGTCGGACCAAGATTGGATTGTTCGCAGCTCATCCCAGGAGGCTTCCAGGTCGTAGCGCACGGCAATGGATACGCCGTCTGGGAGAAAAAGAACTGAACCAAATTTGTGCCTCGTACGGCACCAAGAGTTTTAGCAGATTGTACCTGCATTTTTCCTAGCTTACTTCTAATAAATACGGGACAGCTACAACCTGTATTCGAGATTAAGTATTATCTGTTAACAATGGCTGATTCCTGCAGTGACTAATTGGAACATATACCAGATTATTCACCATCATCTGATACACTGATGTGTCACACAATCATACTGGGTCGTACGTTGCACCAATGATAAATGGCTAAATTGTTATGGAGTCAACCTAGGGTCGTCTGATCTGATGATCCACCATGAAGTCATTAAGTCTCCTTCGGATCATATGACACACTCCACCAATGAGTATATACCGAACAACAGGGTTGAACTATGCCCTGGATAGAAATGACTTTGTCCTGTGACAGAGTGTTCATCAATGATCTAGTGTGTTTGTGTGGCACCTGAAAGATCATCCTATGAAACCTAACTTGACTTGGTGACAGAGTGTTCATCAATAATCATCCTAGAATACAGGTACTGTGAAACAGCTTGCATTTGATCTGACAATATCCTTGGTCGTTACATGCTCTAACCTTTTCAGTCCACTGGGAAATGTTAGATTCATTGAATAATTGGTCCAGGGTACTTAAATTGTTGTGACTGACCTTCGTTCTTGCTGTGATGGTGATCGACGACCGCGTGAGGAGAATGGACAATAACCAGAGCGGTACTTTATTTATCAGCATTCTCTGTAACACGAGAATTGGACTTTTTTGCTACGACAATACCAAAACAAATCGTGCCATGGAAGAAGGCATCGTCTACTTTACAACAAAGAATGTCGATGGCCACCGGGACTCGCTCCACTGCTACTCCTCATCCTCCTCCCTCTCCATGGACACGGTCCCGAACCGCTCCACCAGGAGATACCAAAAAAGAGGTACTTGTGCTATTAATCCCGCATCAATCTGTACAGGCTCTTAAATTAAGTTACCAGATGGTAATACATAATAATTCAACAATAGTTACAAATACAAATTACAATCCAGATAACGAGATAGTAGAGTACATTCTACTAATCTATATACACTCTTACATTTGTATACCACTTTTTTCACCACAGCCAACCACGTCATCACGTTAGCCTCTGACCATGCGATCCCAAATCAATGATCACCAGCACACCCTCCGTGCATCATCTAGAGGCTTCTCCAACAGACACGGACATCGCATCACCTTCCCCGACACGGGATACCACGCGAACCCGATGAGGGCAACAGGGAATAAAGGTAATCCTTGTCTGTTCCTAATTTAAACATAGCTTTGTTAAAATGTGCACTCTGATTCAGCATATTCAAAAGCTTATGATTGATAATGTCTCAGAAATTCTCCTACATTTGTGGAATCTGGTCTGGCACTGCGACTTAAGAGACAGTTTTTGAAACCTGACCAAAACACAAACAAAGATGACACATTACAGGGATAGAGGTTCCCACCATAAAATTTTCCCTTCTATGTCTGCAGTTTACTCTGGAAACAATTGACCATGCACGAAAAATAATAATGTGTTTACTTCTCTAAACATACTAAAAGGCATGCAAAGCTTAGAAACACATATATGCTCCATTAAAAAATTTGGTAATTATTGTGATGTTCTCAACTTTACTTTAAAATAATAAATTTTTGTAGCGAATATCCCAAAGATCTAATTCGAATTTGTTCCGTAGAAACTCCATTTTATTTTTCAAAATGTGAGACATCCTAATCAACGATGGTAGACGAACAGTGGACTCATTTATAGGGTCATGGCAGCAGAACTCAATCTGTTTGTCATCAAGCAATTCGAGATAAAATAAAAAGAAACAATTACCTACATAGTTTAATTCACTATGACGTGCTTATTCTTTACTTGATTCACTTTCCTTACTTAAATTACAGATTGGTTAAACACATTCAACAATTGAAAAAGTTTTATTTTAGTTTGGAACATTCATTTTCGTATTTATGTCTCTACATCGTTATTAACTCCCAAAATGGCAGTATCTGTATCAAGCATGTTCAATATATTCTACCATTTTCATGATCGCACTTTTTAAATGTGATACATTAGCTAGCACGCGCATCTGTGCGGGGTTTCGTACTAATTTTATCCTAATCCTAGAACGTATAGGCTCCTTTCCCCTCCCCTGTCCCAAAAAAAAGATTATGATCGGCTTTTGCATAAATGAATGAGTTTTTAATCACATTTAAAATTCTGCAGGACACCAGCTTTATCCAAAGCAAAGAGTTGGAAGTTTGAAACACAGTGCTAATTATCTATTTTTTCTTTTATTGTTTCAATAAACATCCATGTATAACATCCCAAGACTCTCCAAAGATGACATAAGAGTGACAATGTATGACGAGGGAAAGGAAAACTAGGGTTTCATAATTTTTTCACCAACCGTCCCCTTAACCAGGAGTAGAGCTCTCCTTTTATAGGGTGTTGTACAAGAGGATCACAAGTTACAGTTCTGGCCTTGGCATATTCTGTGGATATTCCCTAGACTCATACCTAAACCAAGGCTAAAAAGGGATAAATGCAATCACAGAACCGCCTTAGATGCCGGGCCTTGAGGTTGGCCCAATAGTGATTCGCCAAGGTCTTCATCTTTGGCCCGACCCAACCGCTTCTTCTTAGTTCTTAGTCCTCAGTCAACCCCTTGTTCTAGACCTTGTTTGGACCTCAGCTCTTGGACCTCGGCCATACCTTTGTTGCTGAACCTTGGATGGACCTATGCTCTTAGACCTTGGCTGGACCCCTGCTCTTGACCTTGGCCAGACCTCTGGTCTTGGACCCGGCCCGGACCTCTCGCTCATGGACCTCGGACCTTGGCCAAACCTCCGCTCTTGGACGGTGTGCCCCAGGAACCACTCCGTCCTCGGCTTCCTATTCTCCAACGGCGGGCACCGGGAATCACTCCACCCCATCAAGTTAACTAGGGACCGAGATCTAGAAGCGAGACATGGATAGAGGGTTCACCCGGTAGTGGTAGGTCGGTGGCTTTGGATGAACTTGGAATTCTTGAGTCCATTGATGCGTGGCTGCGGCGGCGGCGCCTCCCGGCTAACGCCTGGGTGTGCCCCGGCGGTGTCGCCTCCCGAAGCCGACGTAGTGGCGTCGCCTCCCGACGGCACAACGGCATTGCGGTTTGCGGATTGCGGTCGTGCGTGCTTCCCCTGGGCGCTGGCGCTGGATGAACGATGGGTGGGTTGGATTGGAACCGCACCCACCCAAGCGTAGAGAAAGTTAGATAGGCGGGCCTGGCAACCCAACCCAATCCATGATTTTTTTTTTTCGCGGTTTTAAATGGGTCGAGACGGGTGGATTGGGTGGATCAAGTGACCATGCACAGGGCTATTTAGTTGCACACTCTCTGTATTCCTTAGGTGTTACATGCTTTGACCCTTTCAGTTCACAGGGAAATGTTTTTGCTATGATGGTGACCGACGACCGCGTGAGGATAATGGACAATAACCAAAGCGGTATTTATTTATCGGCATTCTCTGTAACTCGTGAATTGGACATTTTTTTGCTACGACAATACGAAAACAATGCCATGGAAGAAGGCAGCGTCTACTTTACAACAAGGAATGTCGATGGTCACCGGCCTGGACTCGGTGCTCCACTGCTCCTACTCCTCATCCTCCTCCCTCTCCCTGGGCACGGCCCCGAACCGCTCCACCAGGAGGTCGGCCACGATGGGCACCAGGTCCTTACAAGGCACGGACTTCTTGTACACGTCCGCCAGGTGCGAGTCGCTGCCGACGCGGCCGCCCACGAAGATGTCGGCGGCCTCGACGATCTTGCCGTCGCTGTCCTTGGTGAGGCAGCCCATGAAGCCAATGTCCGCCACCTGCACCTGGCCGCAGCTGTTGGGGCAGCCGGTCCAGTGCATCCTTACGGGCCGCGGCACAGCCACGCGCTTCTCCACCTCCCGCGTCACCTGCAGCGCCCGCGCCTTGGTCTCGATGATGGCCTGCCCGCAGAACTGGTTGCCCGTGCACGCCACCAGCCCCTGAGCAGCAGCGACGGCTGCGGCGAGAGACGCTGCTGCAGCAGCGGCTCCGCGAGCAGCGCGTCGACCCTCTCGTTGCTCACGTTGGGGAGCACGATGTTCTGCTCCACCGTGAGCCGGAGCTCGCCCGTGCCGTACTCGTCGGCGAGGCGCGCGAGCTCGAACATGTCCGCGGCCTGCAGCCGGCCTACGGGCACGTGCAGGCCCACGTACGACATGCCTTCCTGCTTCTGCGGGTGCACGCCGAGGTAGTCCCGCCGCTGCCACGTCTTGTCGATGAGGTCCTCCGGCGCGGCGCGCTCCAGCACCCCGTTGGGCATCCTCTTCTCCACCTCCGACCGGAACACCTCCATCCCCTGCACGGTTGTTCTTCTTTGTTATTGAGCAGCCGACACGTGGCCAGCATTAGTATTGTCTAACTGAATAAGATGACGAAACTTACGAGTTCGTCGATGAGCCACATCATGCGCGTCTTCTGCCGGTTGCCCCTGAAGCCGAGGTCCCTGTACGCCTCGAGAATGGCCTTGCACACTGGGACGACGTCGTCCCCGGCGACCCAGGCGTCGAGCGGCAAGGCCTCAGCCCACCTCTTGGGGCTGATGAACCCACCCACCAGAAGGTTGAAGCCGAACTTGCCGTCCTTGACGGCCGGCATGTAGGCGAGGTCGTTGATGTGCGGGTGCTCGTACAGGTCGTGCGAGCCGATGACGCAGACGTTCCATTTCCTCGGCCTGCAGTGAGCGGCAACAGCGTGTCAGATTGGTGACACTAGAGTGTAAATCAATCAACGCAATAAGAAGAGAAACGCAGACACTACTGACAGGTTGGTGATGGTGGGGTTCCCCTGGGAGTTGTTGGTGATGTAGGAGGAGAGCAGGTTGGTGTAGGGGTGCGTGTCGACGATCTCGTGGGGGTCGACGCCGGCGAGCGGGTTGCCCACGGGGTTGCGCACGTTGTCCATGCCGCTCTGCAGGCTGGTGAGGCCGACGGCGCGGAGGCCGTCCAGGATGGCCAGAACGTCCGGGAGCGTCACCCCGCGGATCTGCCAGTTCTGCCGGGTCGTCACGTCCGCGCACCCGTCTGCGCCGTACGCCTCGATCACGCTCGCCAGGTACCGCGTCTGCTCGCTCGTCGTCACGCCGTTGGGCAGCTTCAGCCGCATCATGAACCGCCCGTCTGCAGCCACAGCAGCACAGCCATGGAGGCCGGTCGTTAGTTAGCAAACCACCATTTCGTCTCACAGTCTCAGACTGTCTCAGAGTGAAACCCAATCCGAGACGTCTCCATCCTCGGTAGGACCATGAACGGATGGTCCAAGAAAGAACGAAACTGAAACCTCTGGTTCGGGATAACAGAAAGCATGAAAGATCACGCAGGTATATTCGTTGTCTATAAAAAGCTACTATAAACAAGCTTTTGTGTATCACATTTGACCGCGAGGATAACATAAGTTTCACCAACTCATCAAGGAAAAATGCATGACGAATCAGGAATCTACTAGTAGTGCTGAGCGTGGCATTTCCTTTGCAGTTTGCACAACTGGGATGCCTGACCTTTGGCTTTTCAGGTGCGTATACAGACCTTTGGCAACTATTTACCTTTTCAGTACCAACCTGAACCTCTTGGTGCCAACAAGACACAGACACAACACAGTACTAAAGTCCAAGCTGTATTGATTTGATTTTAGGACACAGAAATTTTCTGCATCCGACTACAAGGCTCACAAATAACCACTTTGCAAAACTTGGTGTAGTAATAAAATATGCAAGAATCAGCTCTGGATGGAAAGCAAACAAGATTCAGATTCCAGAACAGAGCCCAAAAGTAACATGAGCGCGCGAAAATGATCAAATGGAAGCATCGAACGTGCAGACTGTCTAGCATTGCAGGGGCGCAGAGAGAGTGGACGTACACTGGTGCTTGCGGCGGTGGAAGAGTCCGAGCCACTTGAGCCGGACGTCGACGTCGTCCTTGGTGAGCTTGGCGGCGTCGATCTCCTCCATGGGGATCTTGGCGAGGTCCTTGATTCCGTCCTCCATGAACAGCCCCATGGGCTCCTTCTCCAGCTTCACCTTCTCCTGCGGGTTCAGCCCGGTGCGGTACTTCTCCTTGAGAACCCAGTACCCGCCTTCCCGCTCCTCGACCCTCGGCTCCAGCCGCTCTGCGGGGACTGCCCCCGTCGCCGCCGGAGACGATGATGGCATGGAGACGGCCGCTCGGGCGCGGCCGTTGCGGCGCCAGGACGACGACGACGCGTGCGGGGAGGGCGGGAGGAAGCGCTGCAGGGACGCTGAGGAAGCCATGGTTGCTGGTAGCGATGGCGGTGGCTGTGGCGGTGGCGGTGCCGCTGCTGCTGCTGTGCCTGTGCTGTGGTGATGGCCATGGGTGGCGAGCGTGTGGTTGTTTATTGTGGGGCGGGAGGGGCGCGCCGCGCTGGTTATTGGCTCTTGGGGAGTTCAAAAGGGCAGGCAGGCAGATGCAGCTCGAAATGGCAGCAGGCAGCCACCGAATGGGCTCTCAGCTCCCCATAGCATGTGTTATATTCATGTTTTTTTCGTGACTCTTCTTTGCCCTGAAGCTAGTTTTTCTTTGTAAGGTACTCACTCAGTCATACACCCGTACTGCTATCTCGTTGACATAAGCTACGTTAAGAACAGCACACCATTTTTCAAGTATTATATATGCCTCTGGACAACTAAGGTGGTGTTGGGTTCTAGTACTATTTTGTTTGCTGAGGCTAAAAAGTCCCTAGCAAATCAAATATGATAGGACTTTTTTAAAGTTTTTTTTTTTTTTTTGGTAAAAGTCACTAGAAATATCTTTTGGAGAGTTTTTCTTTTTTTTTTTTTTTTTTTTTTTTGACAAGAGGAGAGTTTTTCTTTCAAAAATAGTCCTAGGACTGTTGTAACTAAACAGGCCCAAAATTTTTTGTAGACTACATATTGTCACATTTAGATCAAGTGCTCTTTATGTCCCTAGATAACTGTCGCTGCGACCACTTGTAAAGTTTTTTATTGGGACTATGAAGTATAAATATTGATCTTTTCTTATGTACAAAGTTGAAAGAATTTTACCTCTTAAGGTGTCCCAACAGTCGAGTCGACTGCTAGCTTATATGAGACATGTCATTTTGCACTTCATCGTGTGAACCTCATATGTAAATAATATTTTATTATATATTTTCTTTCTTTTTCTTAGACTTAGCAGGCCTATGTACTACCTCGTTTTTTACAGATAGGTGTAGATATAAGAGATGGTCTTTTCCGTCTTCTCTCTTCCACCTAGAAAAAAAATTATGATATAGATTACTATAAGCTAGCTAAGATGACACCGTTGGAACGCCCTTAGCAAGTGAGACCCCCTAACCACCAAACCAAAGGTTCTGGACGAGCTGCTGGAAGAGGCAGAAAAGCGCCGCCCCGGTTTTCAGCAGCTGCTTGCTTAAGCAGAGGAGGCGTCGTTCCATCCCACCCAAACATCCCCGCCAAGAGCCGGACAGTTTGGTAATCTCGCGGCAGCAACTCACGTACGTACGGCAGGCAAGGGGCCACGAGCAAGAGCCTGTGGATTAGTTAAATTAAAAGCGTAGCTGACCAATCACACCGAGGCCACATACACGAACCCGCGATAAACATGCTTGCAAGGTCTATCTAGTACATAGATACACCGGCAGGGCAGTGCAAGGCGCCCCATGAGCGGCCCAAAGGGTCAGTGTCGCTCGTCGGCGAGACGCGCGGCGAGGCGTGCCGCACTGCCGTGCATTGGCTTCTCTCTAATTAGCTCCTGCTGCGTTCTTCTGGTCGGACTGGGCCGCGGTGGTACAGTACGGACGAACCAGGATCCTCACCGGATCAACCACCGGTGCCGAGACGGCAGCGTGGCTTGGCGGCACCAGCGGCCAACCGCACGTTTGGAGGCCACACGCCGCGGCCGGTCGGGGGCGGCTTTTGTCCTTTGATGCGCGCGCAAGGGCGACGTGCCCATCCATCGTGTGCCAGACAGCTGGGGGCTGGGGCGGCTCTTGGACGACGCCGAACCTTCCCCGGCCCGAGGGGCGCGTCTCGGCCCCGATCCCGCAGGCTGTGCCTAGCAAACACACTCGTTTTCGTATTTTTGGATTGTTTGTGATGAAAGCGTCCTTCTGGCTGCATTCGGGCGAGAAATTGCGAGCTGCTGCTATTTCTCGTTCAGGAAAAACGAAATAGGTTCGAAAGTCGCAGGCTGAGCACCAAAAACAACTGAAGCCATGTTTGTCAAGTTTCCTAATTCCTGTGTTTCTCATGTAAGATTGATCTAATTTTTTTGTATTGATTCCGCCTGTAAAAAAAAATATCTTCTAGATGATGGGGCCTTAAGGAATTGACACGATCATTATGCGCCATAGGAAGTAGGAACCATGCTTGTCTTAGAGCATCTCCAAGAGACATGCCATCTTTGGTTGGTATGCTATATTTAGATTTTTAAAATAAAAAGTAAACTCCAACAGTTATGCTATCATGTTTTGTAAAATAGCAAACCTGGCTATTCCTACAATCTCGCATGGTAAATATAGCTTTTGCATGTGCCGCTAGCCATCTAGCATTGTCGTAGTAGAAAGACTGTTGGAATTTTCTATTTTTTTACAAAGTTTTCTATTTTAGAGGTTGCCTAAATCATAGTTTAGCAATCCATTTTTACTAGCTCTCTTGGAGTTGCTCTTACCAAATATTAATGGATTTGGCAACAAGACCACCGCGCGCTGGAGCTGGTGCCAAGGCCTCCATCTTAAGGTGAGTACGTGACACTCTACTTTATTTTGAGACCTAAACTTAGCCGCTCAAGTTGTCCCCTAGCGCCTCCATGAGTTCATTTTTTTTTTTTAGATAATGGATAAACATATCCGGTCTCTACATCCAAGGATGTACACAGCCAATTATTACATAAACTTTCAATGAAAGAATAAAAAAAACCATGATCTTATAGATCGACAGGGAAGCTAGTTCAAACAATAAAAGTGATTACATCCTTTATTGGAAATCTCTAAAGCAATAATTTCTAATTTCTTGCTCGTCGTTGAGATTGCTTCCTTGGCTGTCTCGTCACGCAAGCAGCGAGGGCCCAAGAGCGTAACCAATACGCTCCTCTCGAAAATTATCTGCAAAATGGAGTTAGATTTCATTTGATTAAAAATAACATCATTACGGCATCTCCGGATAGCCCAACACATGGCAGCCACCCCCACCCAAATCAAATTTCTAATCTTTTTATTTTGATTAGCTAGCCATTTCCGAACATATGGCTGATTGATCGAGGTTGAGTTAGACTAGTAGTATAAAAGATAATCCTCCGGATCATTTTTGGTAAGGGACGATCTAGGAATAAATGTTGGATAGTTTCATTCCTATTACAAGCAAATATACTTCGACTCCCTTTCCAATTTTTTAGTGAGGTTGTCTTTGGTCAAGACTACCCCTCTCTGTAAAAACCAAAGAAAGATCTTAATTTTTAGAGGAACTTTTATCTTCCAAATCTTCTTATGACGAAAAGGTGTCTGTGTATCCATAAGGTCCAGGTACATCGAGCGGACAGAGAATAACCCAGATTTGGTTAGACTCCATCTAAAGTAGTCCGACCCATCCACTAATTCGACATTTGAGATCCGCGTTACTAGATTTAGCCATTCATAAGTTTATTATCCACCAGAGCCCTTCTAAAAGAGATGTTTAGTGGGCTAGTAGCCATAACATTAGCTACGGTTGTGTGCAGATTTCGTATAATATTATATAAAGATGGATATCTAGCTTTCAGGGAGGCTTATCTCCTACCCATGTATCGTCCCAAAATCTAGTGGTGATTCCATCTCTCGATAACGAAAGAACCTTTAGCCAACACCTGCTCTTTAATATGCATGAGACCTCTCCAAAAATGAGAGTCATTAGGGTTTGGCTGTCACTTGAGTTAGGGATTTGGATTTTAGATATTTATTCCTTATAAGAGATTGCCTTATGCCTTCCGTGTTCATCAAGTTAACCAACCATTTGGCTAGAAGACACTTATTTTGCAACTCTAGATTTAGGATACCTAGTCCCCTTGGTCTTTAGGGACGACACAGGATGTCGCAGCATCGGCAAGTCTATATCTATGTTTATCGAAGAGCCTTGCCAGAGAAAAACCTTGATCTATAATAATCAAGTTTTTTAATCACCCCTTTAGGTATCTCAAAAAAAAGGATATCATAAACACGGGGTAGGCCGCTTAAGACCGAATTAAGCGTAACTAGTTTTCCCGTAGGGACAGGTATTTTGCTTTCCAACAGGATAGTTTCATTTTAAAATGATCTTCCACCTTTCTCCATTCAGAGTTCAGGAGTTTTCTATGGTGCATTGGGATTCCTAGATATATTGCATCCGAAGAGATTGGTATAGAAGGTTTCCATCTCTTTAGCTTCACCATAGCGTAAGATTTCGGCTCTTGTGAAAGTTGATCTTGAGCCCGGATAATTGCTCAAAGGCGCAAAGCAACAATTTCAGATTTTGTGCTTGTTACGGGTTATGATCAATAAATAGAATAGTGTCATCCCATATTGTAGTATAGATAACCCGTCATTTATAAGGTGAGGGACGACCCCTCTTATCGACCATCGGCTTTTCGCTCTATTAATAAGAAGAGCTAACATATCAAAGCAACGATGTTGAATAAGATCGGTGACATAGGGTCTCCCCTGCCTAAGATCGCGTTTTGTTTGGAAGTAGGGTCCTACGTCATCATTGACATTTATCCCCACACTTCCTCCAGTGACTATATTTTGAACCCACCGGCACCATTTGGGGAGAAACCTTTCATTCGTAGCGTTTGTTGAAGGAAAGACCACTTCACTTTGTCGTATGCCTTTTCAAAATTAATTTTGAAAATGACACCGTCTCTCTTTTTAGTGTGAAGTTCATGGATGGTTTCATGTAAGATTACGACCCCTTCCATTATATTTCTGCCGAGCATAAAAGCAGTCTGTGTTAGCCTCACCACAGTTTTAGCTACCAAATTAAGCCTATTTGTGCTCACTTTAGTGAATATCTTAAAACTCACATTAAGCACACAAATATGCCTGTATTGCTGAATTTTTATTGCGTTATTGACCTTTGAAATTAAGGTAATAATACCAAAATTCAGGCTGTATAGGTCGAAAGTCTCCCTGTGCAGCTCAGTAAATAAGGATAAAAGAATGAGTTCATTTGTTCCGCCGATCATAAACCAATTAATTACCCCCCCACCCCCCCCCCCCTTTTTTTAAATATAAACAAATGTATGACGTTCATTACAGGCCAGTTAGTTCAACAACTAATTAGATTGTCACTGATGTCATATATATTTAAAAACGGAGAGTATATATTTTTGTAGTCTAATCTAAAACTCAAGATGCCATTCGTACATTAAGCAAAAAGGGAAAAAAAAAATATAAACATGCTAGTGTTTCAAAACGCTAGTAACTTAATGGAGCACTACAATTTCATCTGCAATTGATGAACCTATATATCCATTTATGTTGCGTGGAATAAGATGGTTAAAGGAACACTCCACGTGGATTTGAACAACTGTAAAAATCGCATATGATGGCCTGGACAAAATCAATACTATCATTGAAATATTATTACACTGAAACATCCATACGAACAACTACTTCAGTAATCTTGTCTCCTGCGGAAATGCCTGAGAATGAAACTGTCCGCATACATGGGGTACTTTTGTCGGATGAGACCTTTGACGCACTTCCAGAATGAAAAATCAACTTGCTCACCATCTTTCCTAACTATGAATAAACACCTTGAGTTTTCGAATTCTGGATGTAATCCTACCTGCAAAATGATACAAAACGTTAGTTCCCAAATAAGTCAGATGAACTAAGGTATCACCCACCAATAGCATTCAATATAATTGAAACAAAACTGCCATATGAATTTTACGGCTAACCATTCACTAGTGTAGCAAACTATAGTCAACCAAACAAACTATTCGAATTTTCTCAAAAAGTAAGGGAAATGTCTGTTCAGAACATGAAAACTCAGATATTTGCTGCATCTTGTGATTATATCGTGGTTAAGTCCTTGACACGTCACAACATAAAGTTGACATACAATTGAATGGGACTGGGAGTTCAAGCTCAAAACTCAGTAACAATAAGATATTGACAGCTGTGCATGTTTATATTTCTTTAACTCTCCACTTCTTGAAGATAACAAACTAGAGTAGTTTATTCAGTCCATTTCCAAGGATAACATACCGTGATGTAGTCAATACCACATCCAATTTTCTTATCATATTCTGGATGGTATGGAAGCAAACGTTCCAGAATCGCCTTCTCATGTTCAGGACTCAGCCGATCACCACTTTCATACCTGCACCCAGTTTTCAAAGTGAAACTATGACAAAAGAGAGAACAATCCAGAAATCATAGCACATAAGCTGCAAGCTACGACAACTACCACAGGAAGAAGTAATACTTTCTGTTGGTGTATCCTAAGCCTTTAGTCAGATCAGTTCTTAAACTGGATCCTGCTGTTTATTGGATGATCCTATGTCCGATACTATATGACATGTCATCCATAAAGTAAGCCTAGTGCTGACTTTGTGTGCTTCATTACTCAGTAGCCATACACTAACAGCATAGCATATTTGTTTTAAGTAAGAGGCGGTGTTTAATGAACGTGATCGGTCAGCTTCCTCAGGTGTTATCCTACGGGACCATAATGGGGGACGTGTGGTGGTACAGCAAAATGGTATGAACTCTGCATAAGTCCGCTTGCTGCTGAAGCCATGGCATGCTGTGATGGCTTAGTTTTTGCACGGGAGCGAGGTGTTCAGAAAATTCAGTTGGAGACCGATTGCCAGGTTCTAGTCAATCTGTGGAATAATAGAGCCTGCCAGAGATCGGAGATTTCAGCTTTGCTTATGCAGTTGGAAGATCTTAGCCGGAGTTTTGAGGGTTCTAGTTTCCGTTTCATTAGCAAAATTTGTAATAAATTGGCTCATGCCTGTGCTCGGAGTGGCATATAACGCCGCCTGGCCTAATGGACACAATAATTTCCGATTGTAATCCCTCTTATGATGCTTAATGAAACTCGGTTTCCCCTCAAAAACAAAGTAAGATGCATATTTCCAGCATACAATTGCTGCCACACATGGAAACTAATCAAACACACAACAATGCTAATAAAATGCATATACAGACATACAGTGCAGAATAGTAGAATGGATCAATGTTGACACCAGTATCATGGTCTATATACCAGTGTGAAGACTGTTTCTGCTGAACTTGGCACCAGATAAAGCTCTGTTTTTCAGGAACATGCATTGAACATGTTCCATTCAGAGAGTAGCTACTAAAATTTTGCTAAGGTACATTTTATTCATGGTGGAAAAGGGAACTACAAAACACTGAAATGAAACGAAATGGCATGGAATGGATTCATCAAAACATCATGACCTAATTGGCTGCATTTGCCTAAATTGTTCGAAAGATTCAGCAAGCAATGCAAGTAGCTCTTTGGTTCTCTAGCCTTCCTCAGGCTTGAGGCTCCCTTTGGGAGCTTTGCTCATAGTTGTGGCTCCTTTTTTTGTATAGTTTCTTCTTCTTTTTAATAATAAAAGCTCTAACAGTGGGGCCTCCCCTGCTGTATTTTCCGTTAAAAAGGTAGACGGCAAAGTTTTTGTATGAGTGAATCCACCACCTAGACACAGTGATGCTTGTTCAAGTAGTAATGAGTATTTGTTCACCATGTGCAGTTGTTAATAACTAGGAACATGTAACCATCTCTAAAAGTTTGAAAAGGATGGACAAGGGGAAATGGTGGTTCAGTGACGCCTTGCTCACAGCCTCATGCAGTTGAGATACATCAAGGTGAGGTCTTTAAAAGAAAGGAAGAAGCACATTTTGGAATCAATTATCTAAACAACTATGCATGTTAAAATAGTGCAGGTTCCTCTCAAAATGAATTATTGCTCTCAACAACAAAAATAAAATAGTGCAGGTACTTCCACAAAGATCAGTGTTTTCAGAATTTTGCTGGCACCCAGCCAGGCGCTGCAGCCAATCGAGACCAAAACATATCAAGTGCACTCAGGTGATAAGAACTAGGATTAAATGCAAACGCTCCTATAAGAGTTATAAATTTTGTCATTTTTTTCTGCAGCATGTAATGTCACCTTCACATCAAATTGCGACATATGATAATTTATACTCTTATATATGTAATACATGATAGACCTAATGCATGCCTTGTGGTGAAATATATATGTGCAACCAATTGTGCAAAACCATTGGACTACTCCTTCTATCCCAAAAAGAACAGAAATCCTGGTTCTCGAGGAGTCAAACAATCCCAAATTTGACCAAATACATACAGAAAACTATAAATATTTTTATGCCAAATAAGCACTACTAGATTAATTATGGAATCTATTTTCATAATAAACTTATTTGAAAATACAAATGTTGATACTATTACTATCATAAACCTAGTCAAGCTTGGAACTGTTTGGCTCCTTGTCAACCAAGATTTCTATTCTTTTTGGGACCCGCCGGGGGGTGAGTCACAGCTCTCTTTTTTAATAAACAAATAGTATACTCTGATTTTAAGAAAGCGATAAATTCACAGCTTTCTCAACATTGTCCATAGTGTTCTATCCAGCATAAAACCAACTCTGACCATTATAGGATGGAACAAAAAGAAAAACATAGGTGTAATTGATCCAATAGTGCCTCCATTGGGGCATTGTCATTCCAGCTTCATGCACGATAAGTTTACCTAGCAGACTATCAGTTCGATGAATTGCTACAGGCTGTACAGCAGCACCTACATTGTTAGGTTATTCTAGAATCTATTAACCTGAATGACAAAGTTGTTAGGCTATTCTAAAATTTATTAGCCTGAATGACAAAGTTTGTGATGAATTTCTGGTGCTAATCAACAAAGCAGGCGGCAGGAAGAGGGAAATGTTGCGTACTTGCCGGAGTGGAGGATCATCCGTACGAAGCCAACGAGCGGCACGGTGTCCTCGAGGATAAGATCCTCCCAGTCCACCCACTCCCTCTCGGGCGCCTTCCTCCTCCCCTGAACCCCTTCCTCCGCGGGCGCCTCGTCCTCCCCGAGCCATCGAACGAGGATTCCGCATCGGTCTCCCTCTCCTCCTCCGTCGACGTCACCGTCGCTACCTCCGGCCGCCGCAGGAAGGCCGCCGGGTCGGGCGGCGCCGCGCCTTGCTCGCGCGCCCTCACCGCCGCAATCGCGCGGCCGTGCGGGCCGCGCCCTCGGCCCCGAGCGCCAGCAGGCAAGAGGTCGAGGCAGGGTGGGCCACGGGGACGAGGCGAGGGCGGGCGACGGCCGGCGCGACCATGGCGTGCGCGCGGCGCGGGGAAGTGCATGTGTGCGCGGCGATGGCGGCTGCGGCTCGGTTGGCAATTACGGCATGGGTACGGGCCGGGCGCGCGCCGTGTCCCAGGCCCAGCCTCGCGCGGCAGGCCGGTAGGCGGGAGGGTGGGGGCGTCGCGCGGCGGTGGCTCGTCGGGGTTTTTCCCGAGCTGGAGGGGCCGGGGTCTGGGTGGGGATGGCGCAAGTAGTGGTTGGGGAGTTAGCCGCGGTGCTGCATGGAGGAGTGGATAGGTCTGCCTCCTCTGTGCGCTGAGCACTGAGCGCCAGAGTCCAGACCCAGACCTCAACGGCGAACGGAAGCCGGTGATATTTCAGAGGGGAAAAGGTTATTTTCATCTCTGTAACTATATAAACTACCTCCCAAAATCTATGTTTAAGTTATTTCGCTATCCTGTTTAGAAATGGTCTCAAGGTGGTTTTATTATTACTATACTAAATAATAGAAAACATGGCAATCAATTAATACTCACCAAATTCTAAATTATATAAGTTATTATGGCTTGTATGTGTATAGAAAAGTTAGTACACCTTATAATTTTGAACCACAAAAGGTTATCTTTAAAGCTTCTAAAAATTTATAGAAAAGTCCTAAAAGGTATAGTAACACATGATAAACCCAAAATAAAATCTCATGAAAATGAATCTATAAGCATTGTGAAAATATACTTAGTTCTATTGAGAAAATATATTTAGTTCTAGGACAATGGGATCAACCAAGCCCTCTCGAGGGCTTGCTTAAGAATAAGAAAGAAACTATCCCAATCCAAAAAATTAAAACTTCTCATAGATTGGTTATGTCACTAATTCATGATTTGGCACATCTATATAGAGCGAAAACTTCATTCTCGTTTCAACGAGAATTCTTTTGAAAACGTTTCATTTGCTTATCTTCCATGGGAGTTTCATTTCTCATAATGCAACTAAGTTTTTCCTAATTTCTCTTATGATGGTCGATTTAACATCTGATAAAAAGAAGTTATACCTTGGTTCTATTTTCATCTCTTCAACAAGTTTTGTAATAAGCATAATTGACACTACTATTTTGATGGAGATAAGAACCTGTAGTTAGAGCTATTGAAGTTGAGTGAGGTAGATGATTTGATTTTAGAGCTCGAGGAGGAAAACCAAACTATGATATAGTAGCTCAAGAGAAGAACCTGTAATTAGAGTTATTCCAAGGAGAGGTGCAGTGGAACTGTACATCTCGGCCCAATTGCAGAAAACCAGCCTGTGCATCGTATTGGGCCAGGCCAATCCTTTTGGGTCCGGGACCTGAGGTCCTAATCCGCTGGCGGCCCATATGAGCGCTGCTAGACCTAGTAGTGACCTAGCGCAGCCCATGCGCACGACTTTGATCCAGCCGGCGGCCGCAAGGGATCCTGGCCTCCTGGGTGGCGCTGCGGCTGCGCGCCCTTCTTCGTTCCGTTTCAATTTGAGCTGGGACTTGAGATTTTTTTCTTCCCCTCAAAAAAATTGATCAAAGCTGTCACTTGAGATTGAGAACCTAGTACTATCACATGTGTAATCATGAAAGCTCACGATCGATGATGATGCTGAGTGCAGGTTTTGATTGAGCCTGGAGGGAACGCGTCGAGCCATGGACAGTTGGGCACCGCACAGCCTATGGCTCTGCCCGACCAACTTGAGCAAATCACAGGAGAATCTCCCTGTTCATCCCTGTGCGTGCAATCATTAGACCATCCGCACTCGTATTCCTCTATTTACCTTCTCTATACATCCTAGTCATCAAGATTCCTTCATTTACGATTTTCTCCGCACTCATCTCTCCTTTATATCTTTACTCTATACCAACTACTATTAGTGGGGTCCACTTGTAATTTTATCTAAATATATTCATGTAAGATCTAGTTTTGAAGTATTAATTGAAAACAAATTTAATGGTGTAATCGGAATTTAATTTGGTTTTTTTATGAGTTATAGCATTTTTTTGTTTATTGAACTTGTGGGACCCGCTGCTAGATATGCATGCACGCCCTCTCCACCTTTTTCTCTCCTCTCTCTCGGTCTCTCTCTCCTGCCACAGCGGGCCTCAACACCCTGTAGCGAACGTCCGCGAGTGTCTCTGGGAATACCGGAAACGAACCAGCTCCGGGCGCGTAGCGTGGCTATCCCGTCCCCGCTGCAGCGAATTTGGTACTGGAGGGAGCGGTGGCGTGCGCCTCCCCGTACCCGCTGCAGATAGTCTTACACCGGGGATTAACAAATACTGTACGTAAGTAGTGACAAAACCGTGGCCTCTCGGTACGATGGACGACGGATTCACTACTGATCGGTGGGCCGACGTGCATCACACTCGAGAGTCGAGACCATAATCATACTGTACTAAACTTTAATCAGGCGCTAGCGCGTACGGTGTGCAGCACTAATCATGGCCGTACCTACCAGTACCAGCAGAGCAGAGCAGCGGCGGTATGGTACGGCCGGCACGGGCCATCTATCCGTGCGTGGCGCGCAGCAACCCCGTAGCGTTTCCGGCGTCCGCGTCGGCCCCAATCGCCAGCAGCTGACAACTGACCCGTGATCGGCCCGGCCAACGACGCGGGTAGTGCTGTCAGGTGGGGCCGTGCAACCGATTCCATCCTCGACGACAGCCTACTGCACGTAGAGTAGTACGGTACGGTATACTACGGCAGACGCAGATCGATGCATAATTGGGACATGGAAGGACCTGTCGCCCGGCCAGGTGCCGACTGAGCCTGTCAGCTGTCCAGCTGCCACGTCATTCCACATAGTACTAGTCTTTCGGATTCTGGGGAGCCGATAAGTGCCCTATCGACTTTCCAGTCGCCAATACGATGCTATATGTACATTTTTTTTGTAACATCTAAATCTGCCATTATTCAATGAAAAGTTTATTTCAAGAATCTAGTTTTCTATACATGAATGTTCCGCAGATGTTGCCAATTGCCATCGCCATTAAGAATTGAGACCACGTCCGTCGATCGTGCGCTGAACGGCGCAAGGTGACCTCAGAGACGGCATGGGGGTAGGAAGAGTATCTTTTGCCGGATCGCAAGCGGGAATGGACAAGCTTTTGGCGTGCTTTGCTAGCGGGCCGATCAGATAACCTTACAAATTCAGAGTGGGCGGGGCCGGCCGCCGCCGCTGATTCTTTTTCCTGACCTTCCACGTCGGAGTCGGTGTGGAAGGGCTCGATCGTGGTGACCATTCACGCACTGACCTGCATATATACAAATACACCAAGGGAGAGGGTGAGATTGCTAGTGTGCTGCTGAAGTCATGTTTCTCCATTGCTGGTATCCTCCTTAAAAACGTATTGCTGGTGCTAGTTGGTATAGAATTGACGATGTGTTTACATCCTGCTTTTGTGACATGTTGAGATATGCAACTATGCAAGTCGTAGTCAACCTGGACAGTCATTGGAGATTTTGACAAGTTCAAGTGTTCATTCAAGGCTTGATTAGCTAGATGTCCATTCAGGTTGGCTTCTGGAGAATTAGCGAGGTGCGTATAGTGGTCAATACGGCCGTAATGCATTGACCATTGACGTTAAACGTACTGCCCCTGTTTCCAGGTCACTAGTGGTACTCAGTTTCCAACCGAGGTCAAGTCTTCTCGGAAACGACAAAATCAGTACTGCTCTATCGAGGGTGATGTCATAGACTCTACTGAACACTTCAAGGAAACTCTGCTTTTCTTCCAAAGTCTGATTTCTTCCCCTAGAGCCCGTTCGGTTGCCATGCAAGGCCAAAAAGCAAACCCAAAAAGTCTTCTGATCTGGTCATATCAAATCTTTTGACGCGCGTCGTGGAAGACTAAATGTAGATAAACAATAAAACTAATTGCACGATTTTTAGGCGAAAAGTGCGAGGCGAATCTTTTAAACTTAGTTAATCTATGGTGGGACAATAATTACCAAATACAAACGAAAAGTCTTCTGGTGACTCCAACCCAAACTATTTTGGGTTGCATGGCAACCGAACGGGCTCAAAGTCTGCTTTCGAAACTCTATTATCGTTTCAGGCTTCTTTCAGGTTTCCGCCTTTAAGGTGATCGAATATTCGAATGTGCCAAGTCAACAATTCTGATGCATGCACTTCTATTCCTAATAAGTTGTAAAGAAACTGGTTATCTAGCCACAAGATTAAAAGATTTTTTTTTTCAAAATCACACCTATGTGTATTGCTTTTAAGGGAAAATGGAGTTTGATACACAACCAATTGCGAACGAAGGCAAGTTGCCTCACAGATCACCGGCTAAAACGGTGCAGCTGCGGATGCGTAACTAACTATGAAACTAATTAAAAGATACATCTGCAAACGATGCCAACGACGGATCAATGCTCTGAGGGCTTGGAAGCTCTCGAATTAACATGAAGAAAATCTAGAGTATGCTACAAAACCTTACATATGAAGTGTGAACAATCCAAAGAGGTTCGAATTAACACACAGAAAACAAATCTGGAGTATTTCAGATTCACAACTCCTCATTATAAATCCTTCTTTAATTTGACAGGCGAAAGCGAACTTTTCTTTCGGTTCAAACTAGTACAGAGTACTACGCATACAAGCAACCAGGAAAGTATTTATATATACTTGATTTATATATACTTGATTATTCTGCAGAGCATGAGCAGATGGTAGCTCATCTAGGCTTAACCACCTCGTCCTGTCCTCCCAACAGGAAAGCAATGATCGATAAGAGCATATGCGTATCTTGGCCTGCCAATGCCATGGGATCTTGCTAATACCCACCATTAGAAAAATTCGCAATTATTGAAACGTGACGTTGTCGTTCTCATTATATTGCATTTGATCTTTCTCCCTCGATGAGTTGCTAGCACTACTTGCCCGGCCCAAGAAAATGACGATCCAGCAAAAGACAACTTGCTTATATAATATAATCATTGTACTCATATATCGCGCACCAATATATACTTTTTTTTTTTTTCTGTACTACCGGTTGTTGTATGCCCATGATGTAGTGGAGTTGGAGACAGTCTTCCACGAAATTAGACTCGTACTAATCAAATCCACAAATATGGAGAACCTGACTCGCTTAGTTCCTTCTAGAAGTTAGTATATAATTGGTTCTGAATTTCTGGTCATCATCAGACTGTATCACACGGTTTGAGTTTATGCATAGAAACTCTGAAGGATTTCTCTTGCTTTTGCTGATGAAAAAGATGGTTCGTCAGAGAATCCCTGGACGGAGGAATTCCAGTTGCTTAATTTCCATGTTAACCGCTACGTCTGCAAAGGCTGAGAGTCTGAGAGCTCAAGTGACGCAAAGCATGCCGTGCAGTTCATGGCATGTCACTGTCCACGGCACGCCACAGAGATCTGATTCGCTCATCTACTTGGGGCAAAGATTGCCATTTTTGCCTCAACAAACACTGCACCGGGACGCAGCTTTTGTTTGCATATCTTTTGCATCCAGATTTTCCCGTGGCTTCATTCCTAGTACTGCCCAAAAGGATCGCCGTCATCAGAGGTTCAGGAACAAAAAGGCACGCAGTACCTTGCCTCTTGCAAAACGCGATTCAATACGCCATGTTGTTTTTTCCATTGCGACATTTTCTCTCTAAAAAGTATATTAATTTTACAACGACGGGGCAAGTATGAAAGATCAGCGCATTGTGTTGTGTGGTCTGAATCTCGTTCTGATCAATACTTGGCCCAGCTCTGAAACAACCTTCAGTGAAGATATTCGTATGCGGTCGTGATAGATCGACCTGCAGATATTTCTGTGATCTTGTCTCGAGATTGCGATTGATAGCGAGGCGCAATAAGAGAACCTGTTGATATATATGTATGCACTGCGTGCGTAATAATCAATCCTGTATAGGATTCGATTGGCCGATCGATCGATCCGTTCTTACTCCACAAGCAAGTCTCAACGACGCCTCTCTCATCACATGATCACGTTCACGTCGCTAGCGCCGGAAAAGCAGCACTTCACCGTCTCATCAAACCGGACCGCCGGTAGCAGTTACCGCCATACTTACCGCGTGTCCTAGCTAGCTTGTCGCCTTTTTCCACTCGCTAACTGCTCCATCAAAGCGTGCCGGGTCTAGTTAAACTAGGTCCGTTTATAAAAGGCATATCAGGATCAAAGGCTTGGAATAAAACCGTTCGAATTTGCCTGCAAATTCACGCCTGGCATTGTCCGTGTTGCCAAGGTAGATCGCCAACACGAAAGGAAAAAAAATGTTGCGAAGGGTAATTTTGGATCTCAAAATGGAACGTTACCAAGAGGTGGTTGGACCATAATGTGTGCTTGCATGGCTGGATGACGAAGATTTCCTTTTGTACACGAAAAAATTCAAAATCTCATTAAAAGATTGCCATTTATAACTGAAAATAATTATCTAGCGTGAAATTTGTTACGTCCTTTTCTTATGTCTGACACACTTCCCCGTGACCGAAATAAATGCACAATAATTACCCAGCGGATGCCTTCCAATTCAAAAAAAATGCAGGGTTCGATTCCATATATACGGTTATACCCAGTGGGGTAAAAAAGCTACGATATTTTTTTATATATTACGTCGGGCGGACGTCAGGTGGCAGCGACCGCTTCCACATCGCTACGCCGTGAGGCGAGGATAAAATCCGCCGGGCGGCCTCCACCCACCTCGACTACCTTCTCCAAATCCCCTCCCCTTGCAAGGGGCGGAGGGGAGCAGTGCGCGTGGCTATGGAGAAGCTTATCGGCGGCGGCAGCAAGAAGGCGGCGCTTATCGGCGGCGGCGGCGACAAGAAGTCGGCGCCCGCAATGGGGCTGCAGAAACAGAATTCGTGGTCGCCGGATATCGAGCGCGACGAGGTGTGGGAGCGCCGGCGTAGGGGCATGCGCCGCGGAGGGACGGCGTTACGGCGCGTCCGGAGCGTCACCGACGACGATCTCGACGAGCTTCGTGGGTGTATTGATCTGGGGTTCGGCTTCGAGCCGGCCCCTGCTGGTTGTGGGTCCGGTTGCGCAGCCTGCGGCGGCGCTGGGAGGAACCGCCTTGTAGAGACGCTGCCGGCTCTCGATCTTTACTACGCCGTCCATGGCGGAGCTGACGGATTGACGTGCTCATGTGGCGGCGCGTCTGAGGTATCTTCCGAGGAGTCGCCGCTCGGTAGTCCTATGTCCATACTTTCTCCAGGTAATTTTAATTTTCGACCACAGATAGCTTTTGTGCTCGCATGCATCTAATCCGATAGTACAGTATTTTTTTTATGTCCTGTGAGGTTTGATTGTTGATATGCGTCGATCCAAATGCAATTGGAGATTACTTACCCGTTCGTTCATACAGGCGATCCGCCGGAGACGGTGAAGATGCGGCTGAAGCAGTGGGCGCAGGTGGTTGCGCTGTCCATGCTGAACCGCCACTGAGCTCGCCGACGGCCGCCGCTGCCTTCAATTGGGAGGAGAGAAAATCATTCATTTGAGATGCACCAGCAGAAGGTATCGCGGTCGCCACGAGCAAAAAAAAGGAGAAAAAGAAAGGAAAAAATTTCGGTTAGGGTTTTGGTGGTTTCACCTTGCACCCATATCCTGATCAACTTTCATTCACCATGATGATATGATTGCGTTCAAGACAAAACATAATGCCTAATCACTTGGGTTAATTGTTAATTCTCTTTTCAGCTAATCTATATTAGTTTCTCATCTTAGATCTTTGTGTATGTTTCATGAGCTAGATTAATTTTATCTCAAATGATTTGTGCTTGTTTAATTATCTATACTATGTTGTGCGCTCAAGCGATCTGTGTTTGATTCTCAATTTTGATAAAATCTCTGTCAGTTTCTCGACATTGATGAAATCTCCAAATTATATGAAACCTTTGTGAATCTATAGTTCAAACCTCTCATCAATTAAACCTTAGTGAATCCATAGCTGAAACTTCTATGTGGTTGCATCAATTGAGATGTCTAAATTCTATGTGGCTTCATCGGTTGGGATGTCTAAATTTTTATCAAACCCAGTAGAGGTGCAAATAAATTCCTCCGGTTGATGGTTGGAAAACTCTCGTGTGGTTCATCGGTTGTGAAATTTCTATGTGGAAATAAATTCCTCCGGTTGATGGTTGGAAAACTCTCGTGTGGTTATCGGTTGTGAAATTGCCCTTTGCAGCTACCGCATCACTGTGCTTCACGTTTCAGAGAATTGTTTGTTGAGTAGGAGTAGAGACGACAGGCTGTGGTCTGTCTGGAGCTCTGCATTCTGGAGTTTGGCTGTCCCTTTCTGTCGTTTCGGCACAGCGAAGCTGTGTTTTAGCTGCTGCGGCCTCGTCTAGTCGTCTCCGTTCTTCGCTCTGCGCCATGCTCGCTGCCAAAGTCACGTTGAGCTGCTGCCGATTGCAACAGCAAGCAGGGCCAGGAGGGGGTGTGGGGGTTCGCACGGCCACATCACTGTAGCCGCTGGCCAGTAACACACCTTGTTTGTGCAAGGTCCCGTTGGCTAACCAGTTCAGCTTTTTTGAGCTACGCCGGAGTCCGGAGGCCACTCAGTGCTGCGCGCCGTGCAGGCCGTGGATCCTCTTTAATGGCAGACGGCACTGACACTTGCAAGCAATGCCGATGGTGGGCGCGGTCTGTTGAACTGCTGCACGGTTTGGCCCTGGTCCAGCACCTGCCTAATAATCAACTAATCAAGGACAGACAACAATGTGGTTACAGCACTAATGCGGTCTCGTATTGCATAATTCAGAGTAACCTTCAGCAAGCGTTAATGGACTGGACGAGCGATGATGGTTCCTCTCTAGTCTGTACCCGAGGCGTACCGGCCTCTTCAGCCCGTGTCGTCTGCATCGTACCGGAATGCAGCAGGCGTCTTCAGGACCTACCGATTCCATGGGCGCCGTGAGATGCCTTCTGTTGAGGGCTCTTCGTTCTTCCATGCGTTACACGGGCCTAGTTAGATGGCCAACTGATCTGATAGATGCCTCCGACACTGCACGTGTCTAGACGGCGAGTCCTGTTAATTGCGATTAGGATGGCCACGACAGCGAACATGGCACGCCGCAGCGTGTCCTACTGCTAGCCAGCCAAACCACAACACGAGCTCCCGGGTCCCGGCCAAGCACACCACACGAGCTCACAGGGACCATGCATAGGTTTGTAGCATCGTCGTATGATTGAAGGCAGCGCTCACTGATTCCCTTCCAATCAAGCACAACAAAAGCGACGCGACCGGCGAGCAGCGAGCATCACCGACGATGCCCGTAATGTCGGACTCACCTCAGGTGAGTCACCTGTCATAAACCTTGCCAATTTGGTTGCAAAATCTGGGTGGCAAACCAAAAATCTTCAGAAGTGTACACATACTCCATTCTTAAGCAATGTTCAGGCACAGTG
Source organism: Hyparrhenia diplandra (assembly GCA_015847255.1). NCBI lineage: Eukaryota > Viridiplantae > Streptophyta > Magnoliopsida > Poales > Poaceae > Hyparrhenia > Hyparrhenia diplandra. The sequence continues at coordinate 298,127 of JADLZK010007477.1, forward strand.
GACATCTACAGTTGTAAAGTCCACATGGTAAACAAGTTGGTTTTACAAAGCACAAGGACTTATGATACACAGTCATATGGTATAACACCAAACCAGAAAGTCTGAAGAAGTATTACAGAGTACAGACACTCTTCACGGGTCAACAAACTGACCGGACTGAATCTACATACAAATCCTCTATTCCATCGAACACTTTTTGCAATGGCCAAAACCTACGAAGTGAAAATCACATGCAATCTATCCGCCTACGAGACTGAAGCTCTGGATTAATGGCTCTATCAACAAGGGCAACTCTAGCCATTGTGTGTTCATGTTCACCTACTATATACTCCTTCAGACGAGTGATACTGCTAGGTAGAGCCGGTACAGGTCACAGCTTACCACGGACCTGTCAATGTTCTCCGCAGACAAATTCTCTTTGCCGTGGGTCCAACTTGCCGGCTCCTTCTCTCCAGGACCTGCAGCAATCATCAAAACATTTGTTATTTTTGAGCAAACAGGATCTGAGGTATGCTTTTCTATACAGAACTAGTGATCGGTAATAACAGCAGTGGTCTAATCCTTTGTCCCTTTTTTTAGCAAAACACAAGTGTAAATTGTAACTTGCAAGAGTCAGAACATGAAGTTCTGTACAAAACAAACAAATAGTAGTTTACCATGCATAAAAAACAATGGGTGTCTCCATAAACTTTTCCTCTACAAGAGTTTATACTGATTAGTCATTGGGGAAAACAGCCCACAACAAAAATAAGCTAAATAAAATTGACCACGAATCTCATGGAATGTCAGATAGAGAAATAATATGTTTGCTTTGTGCAAAATCCACTTTTTTTTCAATTAAGTAATACTATGCATAGTTTTTCAAATGAAGCTAGGAAATTGTAATTGCCCATCAATCTTATTGGTCTCATTTCTCATAACATCCACATTGGTTTTGGCCTTAATCATTTCTTCAGTTTCTGCAGCTTTACTTCACATACAAGGTATTGCTTTAGTCAAATATGGGCATGATAGACTGATAGTTTGAACCCAGAACTCTCTGGATATCAGTAGCTGTCAATGGACAACAACATTTCTCTTATGAACAAGTCACAGAAACCACAAGATTAGAATACTTTTATTTTCTTCATTGATGAGGTTTCAAACCATCCATTGCCAATCAAGTAAACAAAAGACGCAAAGTGATACAATCATAGAGCTATATTATACTCAAGATGTTGATAGGATTGATTGTAATACTTCATGACAAGGGGATCCACATATTATAGAATTCCTTTTCTAGACTAGAAAACAATTTTGTTTACATCAACCAAGTTCACTGTTAGAGTGCTAGTAATGAAACGACAGAGCCTACTGCAACCAGAGCAAAAGTAGCCTCTTCAAAATGGGAAGAAATTACCTCATTCTTTTTGCTTCTCCAACATTTCGACCTGCAAATTAGAAAAGATAGTCGGTTACTAAACAACAGCAAGTAAGGATTGCAATCGCACTACACAAAAAAAACAGTCAGATAAGAGGCTGCAAAGATATTAACATGAATCAGAATCAAAGAAGATTTCACAGAAAGGAGGCAAGCAACTAGTCATAAATGGCAATTACAGTAGCTCCTTCGTTGGTAAACTAATTTAAGAGCAAATTATAGAGGAAAAGGACAACTCTTATGAACTAGATACACTAAAGATCTATGATTTTTTTTATCTGATAGACTTTGGATTGCATCTCATTTTGTCAAATGCTCTATGGTGATTATCACAATTATCATCACAAAAAGTGCTCCATAGTTCCTTTTGCTGAAAACTAAATGTACTGTGGCGATCGATGGAAAATAAAAACAAAAAATTGATAACTTGCCGTTTTGAAAACTTAATAAAGTAAATAATGTAAAAGATGTGACAATGTTCTAATGAACAGAAGGTTCTCTGGAATCCCTAACAGTCTCAATTTCAAGTGTGGATACTAATTAAACTATTTGAATTTTACTATTTCAGAAGAAATACTTTCATAAGTTAATATGCATGTGACCAAGAAATAAAAATGCAAACATTGTATGAGCATACCTGCTTCTTATGCAATTCATCATTCAGCTCTTTAAGTTTTGCTACCTCAGCTTCCAGCTCCATCATATATGCCTGGCAAATATTACAAAGTACAGTTATGTCTAAAAATCGCAAGAAGTTTTAAAAGTTTGAGAGAAAGGAGACTAGATTCATCATTCAGAAATAGCATTCGCTTTACATTCCAACATCCTACATGTCCAAGACAAAAACAGTTTATATTCTTATTTTGCAAACAACTGAGAACTTCATATGCTTATACCAATGTAGCATAACTATACACACTACTGAGTCACGAATTCTGGTTTATTTCGAGCAAATCTGGCGCAAAAGAATTGCCATGGTGAGATAACATTAAACTTAAACAGCTATAAGCGTCAGTATAACTGTTACTAGTAAGCAGGAAACTAATAATGCACTTAGAGACAGAGCATTACCTGTTTCCTCTGACGCGACCTCGCGGCGGACTCCCGGTTCTTGATCATCCGGCGCTGCCTCCTCTCAACCACCTTCTCCATAGCTGATGGCTTCCTTCCCCTCAAACCAGCACCGAAAACGTACGGCACCGGTGATGGCGACAGAGACGACAAGTCGTCTCCTTCCATCTTGCCGAACCCGCTTGCCGTCACCGGCCGCGGCGATACCGCCGGGGCCACAGGACCACCTCCCTGCTGCTGACCGACAGCCCCCGACACCAACCCATTCCCGAATTGCAGCGGAGGCACCAAGGGAGCGAACACATTGCCATGGGGAAACAGCATTGGTGGCTGCGGAGGAGGTGGCGCGCACACCGGCGCCGGCTGTACGGGCGGTGGCGCGGTCATGTCCTCCCTCACCACGCCTGCGCGAACAAGGAACTCCTCCAGCGTGATCTCCCCGAGCGTGGGCTGGCGCTGGGCCGGCGGAGGCGGGGCCGCAGCCTCAGCGGAAGGTCCACCGCCGACGTACATGAGGTCTCGCCAGACCTCGTCGACGGTCTTCTGGCTGAGCGTGCGGGGAGGGTGAGCGAGCCCTGGCGCTGGATGGACGCCGCCCGCGCGGCCTGGGCGTGGTCCGCCGCCGCCGCCGCCGAGGACGCGTTGGCGGCCGCGACGTTCTGTATCTCCTCCGCGGACCAGATGCTGCGGAGGAGCTCGTCCATGTTCATGGACCCGAAGTCCTTGGCCGCCCCGCCGAGCGAGCTCTGGAACTCGTCGAACGTGAGCGAGTACACCGACCCCCTGCCGCGCCAGCGGGAGCGGCGTCATCGGCGGCAGGTGCTGCTCCTGCTCCTGCTGCTGCTGCTGCCTCCCGCTTCCTCCCGGGAAATTCATCCCTGATTCGCGTCACCCACCAAACTCGACCCAATTCACAAGAGCCCCCGCAAGCACGCGCAGAGGCAGAGGCCGAACGGAGCCGCCAATCAGGTGAGCTCAGAGCAGGGGTTAGGCGGAGCAGAGTGGCTTAGCGACAGGAGAATACCAGAATTAGCAAGGGAAATTCCACGGATCAAGAGGAATTTGGTGGGGAGACCTGAGAGGGGAGGTGGACGACGCGCGCTGGTGCCTGGTGTCTGGCCGCGGGTGCGTGCGGGAGGTCAAGACCGCGGCGGCGAGGCGTGGGGAAGACAGGTGTCGCCCCCGAGGAGCCGTGTGGGGGCGTTTAAAACGCCGCCAGGCCCGAGGCCGCGACGAAGGCCCTGTTCGCTTGGCTTATCAGCCGGTCGGCAGATTTTTCCCCTCACAAAGATCGTCACCAAGCCCCGTGGCCGGCGAAGACTTTTTCTCTCACAAAGATCGGCCAAGTATTTTCTCTCATAAGATCGTACCCGCCAGCCGTGCCCGCCAGTCATTCTCTCACAAAGATCGCCCCAGGTCAGCGCCAGACAGCCAGCCGAACAGGCTCGAAATCTCAACGGAGTTGGGTGCTCGCCGGGCAATAAAGTACCGAGTCTACCCTTTGGCGTTTGGCCTCGCGCACGCCGCACCCGTACACAGACAGAAGCCTAGGATCTCGCGCCTGCCCACCGGCCACGGCTGATTCCTTCCTCTCCTCGTGCTGGGACGAATGAATTGCCGGCTGGGACGGCATGTCAGTGAGGCGAGGGATCTGCTGGGTGCAGCGCGCGGGTGGGACAAGGCCTTTTTTTTCCAGGTCCCGTTCGTTGGATTGGACAGAACGTGGTGTGGTGGTGGTGGGCTCCGCCGCTCCGGAGCGCGCAACGTGGCGGCCTGCGCACGACGCTGACGGCCCGCGACGCGACGGGCTGCCCAATGGGCGCGTGCAAGGTGGGAGGATCCGGGCGCGCGCAGCCAAAGCGATTGGACGGATGGATCGGGGACCGGCCACCGGCCATGAGCCCATGATGACGTCAGATGCCGCTGATTGATTGGCTGTGGGCCGTCTGATGCCGCGTTTTGTGAGCGAGGCACGGACGGACGGAGCACATCCGGCGGCGGCTGGCAATGCGTGCGCAGTGCGCTGCAGGTGTCCAGGCGAGCGAGTCCGCGAGCACGCACGCAGCCAAAATCCCAAAGCCTGAAATGGCTGTGCCCGGCCGGCTTCCGTGCACTCCACTGTACAAATGGATGAGCCTCACGTCGACGTCTGGGGTGATGTGATGAACCCCGCGCGTGAGGTTTCGTCTAAAACTAAAACGGAGACACACGCGTGTCGCCGCCTCGAGCCCTCGACGAGAAGGCTGATGCGGGGATTTGGAGGCTGTGCTTGACATTGCTGCCGACTGCGCCTACTCCCTCCGTCCGCAATTAAGGCCTTGTTTAGATGGCTAAAGTTTCTAACCTTTTTCCTACTTTCTCCATCACATCACATTAAATACACCAAAAGGCGTATGTTTAGAGTATTAAATGTAAATAAAAAATAACTAATTACACAGTTTAGATGTACATTACGAGGCGATTCTTTTGAACCCGGTTATCTCCATGGTAGGATGATATTTACCACTAACAAAACTAAACGCGTCTTCTGATTAATGCGATGTGACATTCGGCCCAAATATTTGCCATCTAAACAAGGCCTAAGTTCACGTTTAGGTTCGCACGGAAACCAAAAAGGGGTGTAAAATGACCAAATTGCCCCTCACAAATACTACTTGCCTAAAAGGTCCGGAGGCGTAGCGAGACCACGAAGCTTCACGGCGCCTGTCATGCATGCGCCGTCCGGATGAGTTTGTGGTTGGGAAAAACGGAAGCAGTCAGGAAGTCCATCGGTTTTATTTTTTACCATTTCTTTGGTCCGCCATCTCCTGCTAGACATTGGACCTTGTGCAACGTGACCTTTTATTTTCGGGAAAAATTTTGAATCATAGAAGTGAGGTTATTCATGGACGGAGGGAGTACATGTTTCATTTCATGCAGCATTTCGTCAGGGAACCGTTTTTTTATGTTATCACAAGAGATCATTGTTTAGGTGTGATTGCTATACTGGGACAGGTGCCAACGAGCGATTTGTACTCCTGGCCAGACTTTCTTTGCCGCTTACCTCTTCTGGGTTCAAATGACACTTTTTATTGATGAAATCAAGCCAACTACATACAGAGACGTACAATAGATTTAGTGAGCATTTTAATACTTTGAGTAGAGATTTGGAGTTGATAATGTTACCTACCTAACTATTGGTCTGATCGGAATTGTTGGCTGCAGCAAGAGGAGCACCACATAGCGTTAGAAACGGGCCGAGCAGGGCATTGATAAGATCAATTGCCTTTCAAGTTTCACTCCTTTGTCATCTTTTGTTTAATTTGGACCTTCAAAGATTTGGAAGGACTAAGTATCTCTAAAAAGTTTTTCTTAAACTTGCACTATAAATTATATTTATATATTGACACCCTCAAAAAATATTTTTATGTCTTGTGTGCACTCTAGAGAGCTAGTCTTGCACTCCGTCTCTATATTTATCTAACGAGAAACTATAACAATATTTAAAATCTGATTGAGAAATCTATTACAATATTTGGAAATCTAATTGAGGCTACTAAAAATTATTTTCACTAATTTAAATTTTATTCTCGCTTAATGAAAAACGCAAGAACGGCGTGGTCTCAAAGAAAATTAAAATTAACAATCTTACTATTTGCAATTACTCTAAATTATTAGAGCACACAATTGGCCGTGGCTCTGGAATTACAATCACAACGTGTTGGCAACCAGTACGAGTCAGTCCACTAGCTATTTGGAGTCTAGGACACCTGGTTGAGGCCGTTGATCTGGGCGCACTCCTGGCTGACGACGGCGGCCGTGGACGGGCTACGGTCGAGCACGACGTCGTAGCCGTCAGTCCAGCTCTCCATCTCGGGCACCATCATCTGCCAGAAGAGACCACCCACAAGCGGGCCTCCCGCGCTCGCCGACGCGTAGATCGCGTCGTACACCATGCGGAAGTAGGCGTCCCGCATGGACACCGTGTAGCCATTGGACCGCGCGGACCAGCCGAACTCCGCCACCAGCAGCGGCTTCCGCAGTGCCGTCGCGGCGTCGCCGGCGTGCGACGCCATCCACCGCCGCATGAACGCCACCTGCGCGTCGTTGTTCGCGCCGGGCACCCTGCAATGGACCGACAGAGCCGTACGTTTTAAACGCGGTCGTGTCATCGTTCGTTGCCATTCGCGCGCGGACCATGCTGCTGCACGAGTGTCGTTGTAATTTACCATTGGTCCGGGTAGGAGTGGATCGAGGCGAAGTCGATGCCGGGGATCAGGTTGTTGGAGATGAAATCGGTGCCGATGGAGTAGCCGCCCGGGTTGAACTTGTGCGTGCGGTCGGGCGTGGACGCGCCGTAGAAGCCTTCAAGGCCGATCTCCAGCATGTGGTTGGGATCCACGGACTTGACGTAGCCGGCCATCTGCGTGATCCATGCCTGCAGAGTCTTCCCGGAGAGGTCGGTCTGGCAGCGAGGCTCGTTCATGAGCTCCCAGGCGAAGATGGTCGGGTCGTCCTTGTACGCCACTCCCGTGATCTTGTTCACACGAGTGAGGACCGCCTGTGCATGGACACACACACAGAATGGTGCATCAGGCGTCTTGAGATAAATGTTAGTGCAGATGATTATTTATTTACACATGCTTATTGATAATTTAGGCAGGAGCATATGTATGGACTATGGAGTGGTCGACGGACCTTGACGTGGTTCTTGTAGAACCCTTTGGTCACGTTGTTCTTGAAGAAGTCATCATCAGAATTCAGGTTGTGCCCCTGGTCCCTTGCCCACTGCACGTACTGCTTCTTTCCGCCGTACCCGGCCCAGTTGTTCACCAGGCTCAGAATCAAGTGGATCCCGCGCTTCTTTGCTTCGGATATCACATAGTCCAGACCCTAAGTTATACAGAGAGACATCGAATTGTTACTGTATAATTACCATCGTGCATACTATATCCGCCATTGTTGGCAAAATGAAGAAAACTTTCAGAGAACAATAATACACAAAATCCATTCATCCATGCATACATCAATACATGTATATAGCTTCAAAAAAATCAGAAACCGAAAAGCCGAAATATATAGGAGGAGAACAATTAAGTTGGTACATGTAAATAACGAACATCATATATCTTGCATTGCTAAAAAAAAAAAAAAAAAAAGGGCCAAGATTGATTGAACTAATAACACGATCGACCGCCGTCGATGCGACATACCCTGAACACCTCCTCGTTGTACACCCCGGGCGACACCTGGAGCGCCCGGTAGCCGCCGTCGCTGAACGCCCACGTCCGCACCAGCGTCGCGCCGACGCGGGCCGCCTCATCCAGCGCGGCCGTCGCCTTGCTCCGGTCGGCCGGGTCCGACGCCATGTACATGAGCCAGTACGCGTTGAAGCCGTTGGAGTAGAACGGCCGCCCACCGAGCGTGAAGCGCGTCCCGCTCGCCTTCGCGAAGGCGGCGTTGTTGCCGCCGTCCTCGCCGGCGCCGTGGCCGGTTCGCACCAATGCGCCGGCCGCTAGGGCCACGACGGCCAAACCCAACAAGATCGCCCGTCGTCTGCTCGCCATTATGTTGATCTCTGTACACAAGCCAACAGCGTTACGATGACCGACAAGATGCAATCTTGCAACGTTAAGGACGATCATTGTTCGTATAATTTGGTATCTAGCTAGCACTTGTGCATGGGAGTTCACTTATATAGTAACGTGCGGGCAATGGCTGGGGCCTAGACGCCTAGTGCAGAGGCGGGACGCCATTACTATATTCATGCTTGCGAGTTGCGCGACCTTGCGTGCGGTGCGTGCATAGGTCGTTTCGTTGCCTCTTGGGTTCCCCATCTTGATTAGCATGCATGCATCATGGCACGAAACTAGTAACTGCGTGGCGTAGTGGGGGTGTGCGTGGGGAGGAGATTAGGAGACGGCGGGCCGTTTGGTTGGAGAAAGATGAAAGGATGTTCCAATGTGTCCCATGCTGCTGGATCGTCACACAGGGGAAGTTGTGTGCAAAAAGATGTGTAGTATACAAGTGGACGTGTTAGGCCAATCATAATGAAGATTTCAAAGGGATTTTCATTCTCATTGAATGATGTAGCACATTATCAAATCTGTTTATGTGGTGAGATATTTATGAGAGAGAGGAAGAGAATTTCATCAGCTGGTCCTGATTAGCAAATTCATCTCTTCACATTCACCTTATTGAATTTTTGAATCACATGCATCATCCCAGCTACACTTCATGACTTTTTTTTTTTTGACAACAAGCAATATATTATATTATGCAGCCATCTTACATAAAAGACCTCGAAGAGGTCCGAATTACAACTTGGTCCCTTGACCGGATAAGAACGAGGAACTGCTACACGAACACGAACGACGACGATCTCGCCCGGTGAAAAGTCTGTAGAGTCTACAGCGGGTGGAAAGCCGTGCAAAGCATCGGTTGTAGTTGGATCGACGGAGCCTTTGTACGCGCGCTGCCGGACGACCAGAAGAGTAGGCGGATTGCCGTTGCGGAGGTAGAAGAGGAGGCTCCAAGTCCGGATCAGGGGGAAGACGAGGGCATCGAGGCACCATCGGAAGCGAGCTGCTTGGTCTTGGTCGACGGGATCCGAGGCCGCAACGTTGGGGTGGAGGGTGGAGAAAGCGGCGGCGGGCGGCGGCGGCGGCGGCGACGGCGAGGTGGCGGCGGATCTCCGTGGGAATTGGAGGAGGCGGAGGTGGGGAGGAGGCGAGATCCATTGGGCGGAGTAGAGGGGGTAGTTTATTTAAACACACTGGCGGCGGCGGCGATGGCGGCAGGTGGCCATGGAGTCCGGCGACGACGGCGGCGGCGGCGCAACCTAAAAGGTACATACCACTAAGAGACATAGCCATAAAGGCAGAGGAAAGTAGAAACAAGCTACTACTATGTGCTGGCGGCGGGGCCCCACTCCGGCGCTCCGTGGCTTCGCCCGAGGCGGACGGGAGGGGGCCGGATGGGAGGCGTCGGGGGAGGCGGGTCTGGTTTGGCTTCCTTCGGAAGGAAGGACTCCAGCGCGGAGCGGAGTGTTGGTTTCTACACTTCATGACTTCATGTAGCTGAACCTTACTTGTGGACTAGTTTTAATATTTCATCTCACATTTGAAATCTATGTGCACAAAATTTATCATTCAATTATACCAAAACTCAATCGGATATATTCTCAAAAAAAAACTCAATCGGATATTTCCGGCATGCCATCCTCCGATGACTTGGTGAAAATTCCCTGTAGTGCTGTGTCTGGGCTCGCTGGATAGCATGGCAAGTTTAAGGTTGATATCAGAAGAAACTTGTTGATAGTTTTTTTTTTTTTCCTGAGCAATCTTCATATGCTGAGAGAATATTCTGTAGATGTTTTGCACTTCATTCATTAGTTTCCAGGAGTAGCGAAGAGTCGCAAATAAAAATTAATTGATAATCGGCGTATTTTGGCACATGGCTAATTACCTAGAAAAAGACGCGACTGCAGAATTCTAGTAGTTGACTTCTGAATAAAGCTAGGATTGTATGTCTCAGATTGTACGAGTTCTGCACTAGCTGGAACGTTGCATATTTACGAACCTTTTGTTCTTGTTCTGCCAATATTGCATACATGCTACCGTGCATGCATCTCAGGTGGCTTTCTTACATCCACATCCTACAGTTTGTCACAAATCAATCACATCTTGTAGGGTTTGTTGCATTGCATGTTAACAATTGCCAAAAGGTTTACCATGCTACAAAAAAAAGGGAGGGAAAAATATTTCTGTCATCTCAATTCCAAATTTCCAATCGCAGACAAGTGCCAACCAATAAACAAAATAAGTCTCGGTACTGAACCGCAAAGCCTACGAGAGACTGAATCAAAACAAGTTTCAAAAGAATGAAGAGAGCAAGCTGCATTCTAAAGACGCGGCCCTGACCTTTTTTTCATTAAAGCGTAACACACCCATAATTTGGGTTACATACACAATTCCAGTAAAGCTACACATCAAGCAGGATGAATATAAGCTCAATCCAGATTCTAACTATCATGAAGCTCATGAAACAAACCTTTTCTACCGGGTGATTGACTTTCATTGTCGCTGAATATAGCAGTATTCAGTAGTCCACACCATTAGCTACATGAGTGGATTTCGCTCGATGACTTTCTCCATCTGCTGCTCCATAATGATACTTTGATCATCAGATTCTGCAAATCTCATTGACAATTAGGCCATGTAGTCAAAATCCAACGGACTTGACATCCATAACTGTTGCCTGAGATGAGCTCTTGAGTGAGCAAGACACTTCCAGCATTAGAAACTATTTTGGGATAATACATACAAATACAAAATTACAAGCAGCAAAGCATTAATGATGAACTACTGTGAGTTTTAGATGTTAACTTACATCTAATATAAATGTCAAAGGGACTCACCGAATAGAACTATATCCATTGCTGGATCCAGAGGCACCAACTGTGCCACAACTAGCAAGCACTGTAGGTAAAGCAGCAGCTGAAAGGCTTGCCAGTTATGACAAAGGAAGATTTCTTCTTGGTTGCCCTCGCACCACACTGATCTTCACTAGAAGAAACTACACTTCGCATGTCTTGTGCTTTCTTCTGAGCAGAGCGGAGTTTGCCTAAAATTTTGTCCATTGACGATGATCTTTTCTTTTCAAGTTTCATCTGGAGAACAGAGGATTCAATGTCAGTTAATTTCATTAGATACATAGCAAAACTGAGTAGACCAGGGAGAGGGGTTGAAACATTTCAAACTATACATGGGGACCACAAATAATACCTCCAGCTTCCGAATAGCTGCCTCTGCTTTGGCTTTCTGTAGATTTTCCCAAGCAGTGATCTTTGCTTCCTCCCTTTTGCACCTTCATAACACAAATAATGAGGTTTCTGAATACAAGATGTAGCAGGTTTATATCCTCACTAAGTGCAATTATTATTATTATTTGCAATGGCAAAAAAGAAGCATGTGTCAGAGTAGCACACTGATTCTATGAATTCCCCATCATTTCTATTTTATGTTTTACCACCTCATCAGTAAGAAAAGGAACAATGGTTTATAGTCTGAGCTTCTAATGGATTGTGGCAAAATAAATAAAAAAAAAAAATGACCATGGGAAAAAAAAAAATCCTTTTGGTTCATCTTAAAAGAAGGGAGCAACAGGCCCTGGCTGGCCAGGAAATTTGCTGAAACTAGTTCTCAGTGAGGTACCAGAGTCTTTGAACACCAGAGTTCGAGATCAAGTGGGCACTCTAATAAATAAACAATTGCTCGGTTCTCAATTCATTATAATGAACCCCATGTAAGTGATATTCTGTATGTGCTACTATCTGCGGGATGAAAATAGCCAACTACAAGTGGGCAAAATATTTTAAGTGTACCACCTAAGCTCACTATCTGCAATTTATTCCATCTGACAGTCGTATTTTAAGTTCTCAATAATACTAAGAGCATATTAGCAGGTCATTTAATATTAGTCAATCAACATTCAGCACCTTTATACTTAGTCCTTTCTGTGAATTTGAACAGGCATTACAGCCATAGTAGCTTCACTTCAACATTGAGCTGCCTTTTCTTAGTAAACATGAAATAAGACATTGGTAGCTTGCAATATTAGAATTTACAAGATGACAATTGGAGCAATATATTCTTTTTTGCATTAGTCCAATTCAAAACTGCACAGTGGTGTGAAATGAGATTTTTAGCAGACAGGCAGATGTAGGTAATATCTTACTTTGACATGCATCTTTCTCTTTCATCAAAAGATGGAGCTCGGGTTTCAACAGTCTTCTTCCTCCATTCAACAATATTTGTTGACCTCTTATCAGAGCCTCGTGTTACATGTCGCTTGGACCACGGGTCACAGTTACTTGGTCATCAACCTGCACGTCCCTAATTTCAGGTTTATGTATATGACTATTTGCTTCTTTCATCAGATGTCCTGAAGGCAGACTGGAGCAGGAATGCCTCGCTTTTTGAAGAAGATGATATACTATCCTCAGGACTCATCTGTGTGCCGATATCTTTCTTTATGATTGGACTAGAAATCATGGAAGCTGCTTCTGCATGGCCTTGCAGTTTATCATCTGTGCTCAGGGTGGAAAGCTGATCAATGCATAACCCATAGTGCATGAAATGACAAAACATTCTATTTTAACTATGAACCTTTTCCTGCTCGTTCAAGGCAAGCAAGACAGAAACAACATATCTGTTGTATGGTTATATGCTTACACCTTACCACTTATTAGATCCCTTTTTTAGAAACCTAACCACCTATTCAAGGCAAGTAAGACAGAAACAACATATTTGTTGCCTGGTTATATGCTTACACCTTACCACTTATTATATCCTTTTTTTAGAAACCTAACCACCTAGTATATGAACAGAATGGTTTCTTAAAAAAACTGTCGAAGGAATATTTCAGACCTTTTCGGTTACAGTAAGCAATGTCTTAAAAATCACTAGGCCTGCTTAGGCAGTGGGGGTGGGCTGATTCTAAAAGCAGTGACCATAAGCAACTCTATTAGTTTCATAGGCACAACTGATACAAGCCAATGTCAAAACACCAGATGATATTATGAAACAGAGAATGCAAGATGATGACTCGACAAAATAGTTAATGGAACCAGATAAAATGCAAAACTGCAAAACTTTATGTACTTGAGTCTGTTACGGTACTATCTTGTCCATTTTACAGGCAGAAAATCCTTAACTCGGTAAAATAAAAGGACGTTAAAGCGGTTCTTAAAGGAGTAAGGCAAGATGTGGTGAGCCACCCCCTTCCAGTCACCTAGGTGACACCTAGTCAGTGATAAGGCGAGGAAAGCTGACACCATACCAATATAACAAGTTGCAAAACAACATCATGGAGTGGAAAAAGTAAAGAAAAAAATAGAAATAAGAGGCTGCAGAAGCCCACGTGACAGACCATTTACCCCCTCTACCATGAGCTACAAGGATACATCTGTGGGGGACGCCGAATCCCAACGCCGCCACTCGCCCTGACTCCTCATGTGAGTACTCCCTGACTCCATACCACAACTTGCCCTCGCTCCTTGCGTGAGTACTCCCTGACTCGGCGCTGCTTGCTTATCTCGATCTCCAGATTTGCCGTCGCTGCCCGAAACTTCTCCCTTCCTCACAGTTCTATGCCCTCAAATAGATCATTGCTGCAGTCCCCTTCCAGATCGGATATGTCGTGGCTGACCAAAGCAAGTGCAGGGATGGCAGCAGCAGCAGCAGCAGGTTCTTGGTTTGCCTACCCGCTTCCCTCCCATTCTTCCTCTGTTTTCCCTCCCTCCCTCTCTTTTTGCAGACTTTTGACCACGGCGACGGGACCCCAGATTTCCAGCACGCCTTATCACCTAGTCAACGCCTTAATAACCGCTTTAAAGTATAAACTGAAAGAAGCTGACCTTTCAACTGTCAAGTTTACACAAATGAATTGGCCTATCCCAATGAGCAGCTCCAGCCACAATATGAAACTAAAACATATATAAAGCCATAAAAAGCAACTTTATGAGTAGCCAACTCTAAATTAAGCATGCTCAATTGCTAGCATAGGCAGACTCACCGCCCGGGGACCCCAGGCAGCCGCCCGGGCTCCTCCACAGACCACAGGAAGTTGCTAATACTATACAGTTATATCTGAAGGCTTGGAATACATTTTTTTCTATAGCAAATACTCATCATACTAAATTTGCCCGGGCTCTAAAGTTTTCCTGGGTCCGCTAATGGTTGCTAGGCAAATACATGTAATGGACTAAAACAAGCAAACAGCAAAAGCAGCAGAAATCAAGAAAAAGGAACTTATACAGCAAGGAAATGCTTAACTAACAGGAAAAGGCTAAACCAAACCTTGTACGGTTTCTTCTGAGATATTAGCAAAAGCAGATGCCTCCATAAGTGTTTCTGTCCAGGCATGTATGCTTGCAGATCTTAATATATATGGCTCCTTCTCGGCAGAGTAGGATCTACTGCTACCATCATCACCACATCTGCCTCTTCCACTACTAAAGTCGCCAATGCGCCCGTGCTCTGGAATGAGAACCCCAGCTGAGAAAGGTGAATGCGCTGCAAAATTAGCTGCTGCCAGCACACCATCAAAGCAAGGAACAAGCGGTGAAACAGCCGCATAAGCCCCCGGAATGCCAGCTGGGTGGCCAAGTGGCCCGCTCTTCGACTTGGGCCGTCTATGATGCGGAGCCGGCGCAGACATCCTTCCCATTCCATCACAGGAAACCGGACTTAGGATCCACTTCTCCGCATCCTCCCATTTTGATGGCAGCTTCCTCCCGTTGTTAAACGGAAGCACAACCCCACTGCCCCCATACCTTCTATTGCTACCAGCGCCCAGTGGCACGCGCTCTGAGCTCCAACCCTTGGAATACTGCATGCTGCCTGCGCAATGCCGGCTGTAGTTCGGAGTCCCAGGGCTTGGGAACGTGCCTGTGCCTGTGCCTGATCTGCTCCGGGATGATGTCGTTGAGCTCTTGCTCATTCCTCCCGGGTTACCCCCAATCAAGCACCTTGGCGAGAGCACTAGCAGCTCAATACCTCCTGCACTATTGAGCTCGTGCGAGGCCGGTGGCCGCACCAGTGCAGACCTCTCTGACTTAAGCCGCCGCTGCTTCTGGCACTCTACCAAACAAACAGATTCCACCATCAATATGCAATCACTTTCACAAGTTCTCTCAACACAACCAGCATTCATTTCTACTAGTAAACTAGATTACCCACCATTCATTTCTACTAGTAAACGAGATTACCTCTTAATGAGTAGGAGAATGAATCATTTGTTGCTTCTGCCACCTCCTCCGATTCAGCCGAGCTCGCGGCGTCTCTCCCCTCTTCCTCGTCTGCGGGAGAAAGGCTATTAGAACGCATGTCGACAAAAAAAAATGAGGCAACACGCTAGAACAGCGATTTCAGCTGGGTGAACGCCACGAACCTGGCGCAACCGTGCCCCGCGAGGCGAAGCCGCTGCCGCCGCTAGAGAGAGGCAGCAGTGCGGGAGGAGTGCTCCGCCGGATCTGGATCGGCCGCGCCGCGTGGTCCCAGTCCCACCGGCTGCAGAAAGCGCCAACGGTAGAGGCGTCACATCACCGCACGGCACACGGCAGGGCAGCAAAGACGGATTGAAACGGTGGAGCGCGGCCGCCGTGCCACGACGAGCGGAGCCGGAGCGCGCGCGATCCGTCGGCCGCCGAAACGACCAAAAGAGCAATGATAGTAAAGCGACGAAGCGAGAGTGCGAGGGAGCGGAGCAGCAGCAGCAGCAGCTCCGCTTTCGCTTCGTTCAAACCCGCTCGGCCTTTGTTTTTCTTGGCTTTGGCTTTATGCTTTGCTTAGCCGGAGGGTTTGGACGCCATCGCCAACCTCGGATCCCATGTGGTGGTGGGTAGTAGTACAAGACAAGCGGCAAAGTTTGGAATTTGGATTTGGATCTATTGACTTCTACTGCGGCCTCATCATTAGTTAAGTAATTAATCAAATTGATTGAGACGCGCCATGCCGAGAGAGCATGTGGAGGTTAAGCGGTGAGAACAGAAAAAAGAAGAGAGAGAGAGAGAGTGAGAGATTTACTGCGGCACCGGGCGGTCGCCTCCCGCCTCGTCGGCGGCTGCTTCCTGCGGCGGCGTTCGGGAGGCGGCTTGGACGCGCGAGCGGAGCCGGCGGCGGCGGCGGGGAACCCCAGCGCGGGCTCCGGGCGGGGCATGCTCTGGTGCGCGGTCGCATTCCCCGGGGAAGGAGACGCAGACGCCAGTTGCGGTGGGGAGCAGGGGAGAGCAGGGCAGTGTGGAGCGGAATGGGAAATTTGTGTGAGAACGCGATTAAAAATGGCGCGTGGACGGATTTCGCCGCCGCGGGGCCTCGGTACCCCTCTACATTCCCTCGCAAGCTTTTGATCTGGCTCGCCGTACGCAGCCGCGCCGAGCGCCTTTGCCCGCGGGGCGCGACGGGAGGGAGGCTCGGTTGTGAACGCAGCGCCAGAAGTCAAGCATGCGTGGGCGCTGCCGCTGCCGGTGTCGGCCGGCCTTGCAGGCCATCCGATCCAGCAGCTGTTCTCTTGCCGCAGTAAAAACGAGTGAAGCATGTCCACAACGGGCAACGGCCATCGCCGCACCGGAGTGGCAAAAGCTACAGCAGAAATTGCTCCTCGCATTTGCACTGCAGAACCTCAGCCCAGCCGCACAGGGCGAGCCGGCTACCGACGAGTACGGACGGCAAACTTTCAACCGGGTCAGGCAGGCCGTCAGGGGCCATGGCAATCAAACTTGCGACACAAAGGGGCCCTCGCCTTCGCCGCTGTGACTGTGACGCCCATCCTGGGGCCCGTCTGATGCGCGAACTCGTGGATTTGCCTCGTTTGTCAGCGCCGCGGCTGTTCACGGTACAGGTGCGCCGCGGGTCCCCGGCGGCGTCGGAGGAGTTTTTTTTTGACTTGGCGCGAATCTTTTTTGTCGGAGGTCGACAGGGGAGCTGGATGCCCACGCCACGCGTGCCGGCACCGGCACCGCGCCTACGCTTGCACACCCAGTGTCAGTGACTCCACTGGCCAGCACGCACGTGATCGGTGCCCCGTGCCCGTTCGTCATGCTCCCGTGCACTGACGGGACGAGGTGAGCTGGGAGGGAAGAGGCGAGGCGATGAGCGCTGCCGTGCGCCAGCAGCACCGGCACCGGCCGGCACGGGGGCCACGGGCTCCAGTCCTACTGCTACAGTGTGGAGAGGCCGGGCCGCCGGGCGGGTCCGGCGAGAGCACAGTAATTTTGTTTCGTCCGCATGCTTCGAGGTGCCGTGCTCGGCAGGCAGAGGCAGGTGCGGTGCCGCAGTCGCGTGCTGCCTGCAAATCTGCAATGCGCTGCGCCGTGTGTATGTGTGTGCGGCGTGCTGCCAGCTCCGCCTCTGCATCCCTCACCCCTTTTTTGTGGTACAACCTTTTCTTCGTGATGTACAGTAGTACTACTGACGGTAAAGTTTTTAGTGACTAGTGGGCTTTGTACTGCAAGTAGGTAATCAGCCTCACTTTTTGCTGCTGGTGCTGCTCCAGTTGTTGCATTTGGTTGGAGCTTGCCTGAGCCTGTAGCTTGATCTGCATCGTTATCTTGGACTGCTTCTAGTTTTTCTTCATTATCGTCCCTATGTATCGTCCCTGCATTTGCACGGAGTAGGAGCCACGAAGCGGAGCAAGAGGGGTGGGGCGGGTATTCGACGAACTAGTTAGTAGTCGCGTGCCGATGTGGTAACGTGGATTCATGATAGGCTTTTAAAGGACACGGAATGACAGAAGGTGGTGGCAAACAGCCGAGTCTAGGTAAGTGTGCGATCATTGCTCCGAGTATGGCCCTTGTTGCTTTCGGAGCGACACGGAAAAAGAGCGGTATGAGCTCTGCAGCACGTATGAGCGTGCGGTGCGCGCGGTGATGCTGTTAAGAACAAAGTCGCCTAGGCGTAGCAATGCGGTTACCATCACTACCAGCGTTCGTAGTGCTTCTTTACTGTGGTACGTATAGGAATCGAGTACAGTACACATCGGCAGTAACGTGCACTCTTCTAATTCAACAGCTCGGCGGTTCTAGCTTCTAGTACGAGTTTTCTTTTCCTATCAATTGTCATGACGGATGGGCTGGAATGTGATTTGACTGAGAGCCTACTAATCGCACATGGTCCCGTTAGGTACAGACAAGAAAAGGCGGTGTGACGGCGTAGTTGGATATAGGGAAGCTCAGCAGGATCTCAAGTCACATCACTAGATTAACTGCTACTACAATTTATGTCGATTCGCAGAAAATTAGTGCCATATTTGTGAATTCAAATAAATTTGTTGAAAATATGTAACACAAAATTATTGAAAATTAGTGCCATAATTAGTAACACAAATATTAACATATACTCAACGAGACTGACAATTATTTTTCTGTCCTCAACAAGATAGATCCTTTTGTTGAAATACGAAGCCCGGCTATAGATTTAACAGTTGAAACTGTTCAAGAGCCCCACAATTAGTCATAGTTCAATTTTGTTGACAAATGGGTTGGATCTCCTTTTTTTTTTTGCTGCGAGGAAGTGGGTTGGATTTCATTCATAGTTTAATTACATCTAGCCCCTTAAACAAGCCACGCTTATCAAAAAGAGAAAATTACAGAAAAATCCACGCTGCCGAGTGCCGACCACTATTGCCGCAGGCCAAAAAACTTCACCATCTCCTTTTTTTTTTTTTTTTTTTAGGCAAAACTTCACCATCTCCTGAGTCGACGAAAAGACTGTGGGCCGAGGTCTTCTCCATTTTGGTCCAAAAGCTATGTGGGCCTAACTAGTCTAGGGAATCAACGGCCCAGCCGCCCAAATATCCTAGCACGACCGCCTGACGGGGTCCGACACACTTCCACTTCACACATTTCATCATACCACGGCCGTCGTCTCTCCCCGCCGGCGGCCGAACCGATGGCGGCGGCGCTGACGGCTGAAGCCATGGACGTCGATGCGCCGGCTAGGCCGCTGACTACCTCCTCGGCCACCAAGTCGTGCTCCCCTCACGACCTCCTCGTCGACACCCGCGCCTCCATCGAGAAGGTCGCCGCCCGGATGCTCGCCATCAAGAAAGACGGCGCCCCCAAGTCGGAGCTCCGCGAGCTCGTCACTCAGATGTCGCTGCTCCTTGTCACGCTACGCCAAGTACGTCGGCGTCGCGATCCGAAACCCTAGCCCACATCCCAAAACCCTACCTGTAGATCTGCGGTGCTTAAGTTGAGTTTGGTCCGCGCGCAGGTGAACAGGGAGATCCTGATGGAGGAGGACAAGGTCAAGGCGGAGACGGAGGCCGCGAAGGCGCCGGTGGACTCCACGACGCTGCAGCTGCATAACCTGCTGTACGAGAAGAACCACTACGTGAAGGCCATAAGAGGGTGTCTCGACTTTCAGACCAAGTATCCGGGGATAGAGCTTGTGCCCGAGGAGGAGTTCCAGCGTTCCGCACCGGCAGACATCCTTGAGAAGACCCTCGCTGCCGACGCCTCCCACGACCTCATGCTCAAGCGCCTCAACTTTGAGCTCGTCCAGGTTGCATATTGCTATCTGTTGCAACACAGTAGGAATTATGGACCTTTACTTGTTGCCAATTTGCTGTGCTCTGTTTGGTTCCCTGTTTGAGGGACTTAAATATGAACAGCCTGCATTGCAAGCTATGGGAGCTGTTGATAAATTACATACCACTTTAAGCCTAGCATACTGGATTGTTTTGGAACATCTATAATTTAGAACCATACTCGATATTGTATGAAGTTACACCACTGCTTGCTTTGATCCATTTATCAGGTGTACTTATTGTTGCTTGGCAAGCTGACTGATCACACATTTTTGGATAAACTATATTCTGCTGTGCTTGAATTTCCTTTAAGTTTTCAAATTATATGGATCTTACTAAAATATTTGCAGTCACCTGGCAAACTTATTGTTGGCTTGGCAAGCTGATTGCATCAAAATCACACATATTTTGGTGAATTATATTCTGCTCCTGTGTTGCAACATTTTTTTCATTACTTATATTTGCTTCTGCACGCAATTTAAACAACTTAGGTAGAGTAGTTCTATGTCCTATGAGGTGGTGCTAGTGTTATCTCATTTGTGCTGTTTCCATGATTTTCTTGCTGGCTTCTAAAATAGATTTTTATTTGTGAATCAGAGGAAAGAGTTATGCAAGCTACACGAGAAATTAGAACAACAGAGGACCAGCTTGCTGGAGACAATTGCCAATCAGAAAAAGTTCCTTTCAAGCCTTCCATCACATTTGAAATCATTGAAGAAAGCATCATTGCCAGTGCAGCAACAGTTGGGGATGCAACATACCAAGAAACTAAAGCAGCACCATGCTGCTGAGTTACTTCCTACTCCGCTTTATATAGCATACACTCAGTTGCTAGGGCAGAAAGAAGCATTTGGAGAGAATATTGAAGTAGAGATCACAGGAAGCACAAAGGATGCCCAAATATTTGCTCAACAGCAAGCCAAGAAGGAAAATGGTACGTATGCATGTGCTTGATACTCCTTCCATTTACTCCCTTTGTTCCGTTATACCAGGCATATTCTCGTTTTAAATTTTGGCCTACTGGGCATGGAGTGTCGAGGGGGCACTTAATTAGACCTCTCAAAACCGAAACATCTCATGCATGCGAATAGCCCAGCGCCAAAAAGCGACATGCATGGAATTGCACCTTTGGTCCATTAAATGAAGGCTTGGATGCAAACGTGGCCCGTATACTGCTGGGCAGAAATGGAATGACGGTTAGAGCTAGCTGAATCGATTTTTTATTCGCTGAATAGTACAAAAGACAAGAGACCGCCGTGGAGTCAAGAGATAGTCTCGTGCGCCTCCACGATGCCCCTAATGCTATTGGCTCTCTCTTCCACGTTTGCTAGCTTAGAGCTAGTACTAGTTTATATTGTTGGAGACTCCCTTAGACTTTGTGGCCAGGGACCTAAAACGACTGTCATTTTTATAATTAATATGATTCACATGTGATTGAAGGTCGTCCTTGGTATCTGTAAACAGCCTTGTCACGGTAAGATGCAATGGAGGGAGTAGTATTCACAGGCGTACTGGGTCCGGAAAAGTATCCAGCATTCACAGGTGCAGTAGCTATTTGCTTGCAGTTGCATGCCTTGTTTCCTGTTTGCATGCATCCACTCTTCCCGTTCAGTTACTGCGACTCCTCGTTTACCCGGCCTGTGGGCGCGGGCGCTGGGGTCTGTGGCCATAGTGGATTGTGCGGCATACAAGCTGGCAGCTGGTTGAAACCGGCGTTTTTGCGGGCTGTGAGGAATTGGATTAATGCGAGTTAATGATGTCTTGGTCCTGGTGAACTTTTTTAGGCGCATGTGAATACAATACAGGATGAAGGGACTATGTCACTGTTATGTGTTCTTGCGAAGTTGTGTTTAGTTTGTTGTTGTGTGTGTCTCCATTCTTGTTTTTAAGTAGAGAATAAATGATGTCCTTGCTCCTTGTAAGAACCCCTGATCAATGGTAGTCTATGTTAATATTCCTAACTAATGACAGCATGCTTGTACATAGTTGCTTAATTATATTCATCTAAGTTTTAAACTAGAGATAAGTATGCTGTCAGGCTTGGAGATCTTCCTGATGTAGTGTGTCTCATTTGTATCCTGTAGCAGGCACTCTTTCAAATGGCGACAACAGAATGGATGATGATGTAATTGATGACGAAGATGATGCTCAGAGAAGAAGGTCAAGATCCAAAAAGAATGTGGTGAAGGAAGCTAATAACCCAGCAGTGGCCTATCAACTCCACCCACTTAAAATTATCCTCCATGTATATGATACTGAAGATTCTGGTAGCAAACACCGTAAACTCATCACCCTGAGGCTTGAATACTTGGCAAAGTTGAATGTTGTTTGTGTTGGAATTGAAGATTCAGAGGGTTTGGACAGTAATATCTTGTGCAACCTATTTCCAGATGATACTGGTTTAGATCTGCCTCACCAGGTATGTAATTTAATTCAAAGCAGATGGTTTTGATTGCTTGTTTCACCATCCTTATGGAAGTTCTGGTGTTTGCTTATGTACCTACCTGTTTTTGGTTTATGTCTGCCTCACAGGCATTTAATGCGTAATTTAGCAGTGAAATGTTTTGTTACTACATCTGTATTTACTATCTTCTTGGGGTGTCTCATTCACGTCGGCTGAAATTGTGACTTGTCAATTTTCTCAGATGGCTAAGATTTATGCTGGGGAGGTTCCAAACTTCGGCGACAAGGATTCAAGGCCATACAAGTGGGCACAGCATTTAGGTGGTATCGACTTTTTGCCTGAAGTGCCTCCATCTGTTGGGGATGATTCGAGCAGAGCACTGAACAGCGCTGATTTGTCATCTGGGCTTGCTCTATACCGCCAGCAGAACCGAGCACAGGCTATTTTGCAGAGAATCCGGCTATGAAAGTTGCACAGATGGCTCTTATGTGAGTCAATGGTGTTTTTGCTGGCGTTTTTGCTGTTTGGGACATCAATGAAAAAAAAAAAAAAATTGGATGATAGATTAGCCTAGAGTGACAGTGTAATTTGACTGACAATTTTGAGCTAATGATGCTTTTTCTTCATTGAACATGTCATTCTGAGCTATGGAAATACTATGAGTCATTTAACAGGCAGAAATTGTGAAACATCCCATTTATAGCTTCTTCAGACTGAATTATTGACGATCTTTATTATAATGTTATTCATGACTGTTATATACATTGCTTGTTTGATTGGTAGCATCCCTTTGAAGTTTTCGAGTCTCTTTGATTACAGGTGGCAGCTTGATTATTTGACAAAGCTGAAGTGGCCTCGAATAGAACATAAGAATGCACCATGGGCATCACGCAATCCACTGTGCAGTCTACATAGTTGGTCATTGACAAGTTCTTATCCTGAGCCATCTTCTCGTTCTGTTTTGATAAATGGGGCTGCAAGCAATGTTGACAGTGATGTAGAGAGATCTGTGACAAACTGGGAAGAAACCGAGAGTACCAGGGAGGATGGGGAGCTTCCAGTTGTGATTCCTGCTGAGAATGAGCTAAATGGTTCTACAAATTTGCACCCTGAGGTGTCGCCTGAGATTCGGAGCCATTCTAGAGGCTTATCCCTGATATCAAAAGAGTGCAACACCATCTAAGCTAAGCGTTTCACAAAGTTTCGGTAGAAATGAGGATGATCTTGATCTCTTGATGTATACTGACAGCGAGTTGGAGGACCAGCCCTGCATTTTTGACGAAACTGAAAAAGCTATCCCGATTATAGATAGATCCTGGGAGGACTATGCTTCCAAGGAGTTCACCATGGTCTTGAGTAAAACTATGAAGAATGGTCCAAAAGTCATGCTGGAAGCCAAGGTAAACTATGCCATCGTTATATGTTCTAAGCATTCATGCATCTCTCCATGCTCTTGCTTCTCACATTGTGACTTCAATTGCAGGTTAAGATAAGTATAGAGTATCCTCTTAGACCTCCCCTTTTCAGATTACGTTTGCTCTCAGAAAAGTCTGAAATTTTAAAGTGGCACAATGATCTTCGTGCAATGGAAGCTGAGGTTTGTGATAACATATTGTGTAGCATGTTTTATGTAATGCATTCCTGAGGGTAGCTCCTAAGCTCGCTAGCATGCTATGCAGGTAAATCTTCATATCCTTCGGAGCCTACCTCAATCATATGAGGATTATATATTGACTCACCAAGTGATGTGCCTGGCTATGTTGTTTGACATGCATTTTGATGAGGAATACGAGAAAAGGAAAGTTACTTCGGTGATCGATGTTGGTCTATGCAAACCTGTTAGTGGAACTATGCTTACTAGATCAGTTAGGGGAAGAGACCGAAGGCAGACTATTTATTGGAGAGGTGCTGATTGCTCTTCCAGTTACTTGTAGAGTATGCGTGATCTTGATTCTTGACTGGTCTCTCGGTTCAGTTGAGCATTGATTGCTCTGGAGAAAATCCTTTTTCTGACACTGAGAGAACTACTTATGTAACATTAGAGCTGACACAGATCCTGGTTCAGTTGAGCATTGATTGCTCTGGAGAAAATCCTTTTTCTGACACTGAGAGAACTACTTATGTAACATTAGAGCTGACACAGATCCTTGGTTATCGCTACTGTCTTGACAACAATAGCTGGAAAGATTTCTCTCTGCCCATACCAACTAGAGAATTTTGTGCTGTTGAGTATATTTCAAGTAGCCTTTCTGCTGGTTCCTATTTTCTTGGTTGTTGAAAACTTTCTCCTGGATTCTACCCTGAACATTTTTTATTGCAGTTAAATTTTTGAAGCTTGCAGCATTCTGTTGCAACAAACAGCTTCTGCAATAAGCAGAACTAATAAGCAGAACTTACTGATGTGGTTGATGATGTTGGAGCAGCCTGCTGGTTATCCATTCTCAGTTATCGCAATTGCCTATGCTTGACAGACAGCTATGAGGTAAATGGCTTACGGTATCGATTATTTGTTAATTCTACATTTGAGTAATGATTGGGATGCGGTAACTTTGGTTCTTTTAGAAACACTGGAACAGAAAGATGAGATTTGTGCACCACATGATGAAAGTAAATCGTTTGAATGTAAATCGTGTTTTCCATCCTTGGGAATGTGTCTATTTCATATGCTAGATTTAGAACATCGTAAAATTGCATATGATAGGATTTCATATGCTAGATTTAGAACATCGTAAAATTGCAGGAGAACACTATGCTTATGATGACATCTAAGACTTTGTTCGTGGCAATTGTTTTTACAGCCAGTACAGTACACAAACCTTTTTTTTTTTGGATCTATTTTCATAAAATCATTGTACGCAAGCAGCAAACAATCCATGGCCCAATCGACAGGCAGCTAACACTATAGCATGTTCAGTTCCTTCTAGACGTCTATAATGGCCCTGTACTGTGATTGTTGAGGCTTAGCTCATCTGCCTGAGCAAACGTGCTCCGAGCCTGGTGGAGTTAACGTAATCTTGCGGCGAGTGCGGGGGGAGCCCTGGCAGCACGAGCCCGGCGACCCTAGCGAGCCGCATCAGCCACCCCTCTGCGTACTCCGGCCCGGCGACGTAGCCGATGAGGAAGCTCCGGATGAGCTCCCACGCCGCGTTCACCACCTTGTGCGGTACCGTCAGCACCGAGAAGTAGTTCTTGTTTGGCTCCTCTTGCATCACCTGCTTTCCATCCATTCAACGGCACAGCCGCACAAAAGCGTAGTCAGTTCAGTTGCCTGGCACAACTAGCATTCCTGGATTCTCTATTGCCTACTCTATTCAGTCTTCACTCTACTAGGGTGGGGGCTCTAGGTTTGGAGTCTTACAGGAATCATGGATAAACCTCTTGCTTCCAAGCTTCATTTTGCTTGCCTTGCAAGGACAGTCTGTTGCCCAATTGTATGGATTCTTCTCTATATGGATCAGATATACCTCTATATATTTTCGAATTGTTGCAAGTATATGTGAATATACACACATTTGTAACCACCAATTCAATTTTCTGTTCAAGTATAAGCATCCATATGAGGTCAGTAAATGAAACCAGTAATGACACGGACCTGTCCTGTGTAGAGGCTGTTGAAGTAGAGGCAGGTTCCGAAGTGCTTGAACTGAAGCGCGGAGTCGTCGTACGGCACCCTGGGCACGATGTCGTTGCAGTACACGAACCTGAAGTACCTGCTGGGCTTGCCGCCGAGGCACGACGCGTCCATGAACCTCCCGAACGCCTCGTCCCCGACGCGAGGCTGGCCGAACGTGTACACGCCGTGCAGCCGGGCCAGCACGGCGTCCTCACGGTGTAGCGCCAGGACGGCCGGGAACAGCACGGCCAGCGCGCCGCCGAGGCTGTGCCCCGCCACGACGAACCTGGCGTCGGCGTTCTCGGACAGGAAGCGCCGCAGCGCCTCGCGGATGGCGTAGTACGCGAACGGCTTCCGGCGGTCCGGGTCGACGACGTCTCTCGGCCAGCCGCCGTGCCTCTGCAGGCCCAGCGCCTTCATGAAGCCGCCGTGGATCTTGCCCACGCCGGGGACCTCGTACCACGAGAAGTCAAAGTCCGTGCACCACTGCTCCATGTCGAACGGCCTCGTGCCGCTGAACGCCACCACGGCCAGGCTCGCGTCAGGTGCCTTGTCGGCGACCACGAACGCCTGGGTGGTGCAGTCCTCTTGGAAATCTGGAGGAAGACACGCATGGAGGTTAAGAAGATGGCAGGCATGCATGCGTTTTGCTACTAGACTAGACACTAGTGTTGTTGATCCATGGTTCTTACCATTCCAGCAGTTGTAACACGCCAATAATTTCATCTGAAGAAACACAAAAAAATAAAACTTGGTCAGAAAAACTTCTTTTTGATCTATAGGACGTTGGATTCAGAGGCAATGAGTTGAGGTTTGACCTGCCAATGTTTCTCGACGACATTTCTGATGACGAGCTCATTCTCGTATGCTAGCTTTGCAGCCATGATCGATAGAGCAGCGTGGTAGTTGTTATCCCCTTGCTTAATTTCCTTGTCTAGTTCGACTCTCGTGTCAAGTAGTCCTACGCAGGATCTGTAGTTGGGAGATGCCCTGTCTGGAAATTTCATCTTCCCTGCAAATTATGGTTGGACATCGTAGTCAGCATTTCAATTCCTTCCCTATTTCATGCAAAGGGACCAAGGGAGTATTCAGAATAATAGGAAAATAAAATAAGAAGAGGATAAAGAGCAGCTAGCATATTCAGAATATCTATGAGCAGTCTTTAGGTCTGAATCCAGACATCGATAAGGACATGACAGGCTTATATCTGACCACAGATTTTATAACACATTAACAAGCAACTCTATATGTGATATTAGGGTAATTGTCAATTTGTTCTCTCATATACTGATTAGCACTTGTCCTTTGCAACAAGCAAAAAGAAAACACTCAACTTAAGTTACTTAACGCACTGATGGGGATGCGAAACATATATAGTCTAGTGCCAAGTCTGTAAAATAAAATTCATGTGAGCTTTTGAAATTCATGTGACCTTCATATTCCCCAGATATCATCAAACCTAAAAATCTATTCAGCAACGAGAGATCTGAATCATCTGATATAGTGCTTTCTTGCGCGACTATAGAATCCAGATGACTAAAAGGACCACAAGTTTGCAGAAACGCTGAAGTTAGCGTAAAAGTTACAGATCCATTGAGATTGATACATGCTCCGATCCCTTCTTAAAATTGCAATACATGTATATACAAACGTTGTCAAGTTAGTAAGCTACTCCTCACATTATGAAGAGTACCTATAGGTTGGAGTACAGCACTACACAAATCTTCACATTATATTATTGTAAGAGGAATGTTCATGCGTGTGATCAGAAACGAATGGAAGAATTACTGTAGATAGGTGGAACCTATAGGGCCATAAATGCAATTGTGTTGATTTGTACCATCGATAGCAATATACGACCTTCATATATCTATGCCAATGAAACAGGCGAGTCCATGAACTGACAGGGGATAATCTAAGACCTGAACTAAGTGCGCCATTATCTTTTTTCGCGATCGTGCCATTCACCCGTGTTTCAAGTGCGCCATTATCAAGTGATTTCAACTTAAGTTGCCACACGGTTGTGCAGATGTGTAATGTGTTGTACTTTACGTCGTCTATAGCAGTGTTTGAATTGAGAAGGCATGCAGAATTAGAGTTAGAGATGAATTCTTTTTTCCAAAACCTATTGAGACACGAGAGTGCTGGATGGGTTCAGACGTTCAGCTACGGTGTGACACACGAGTGAAAGCAAGTACTACCTTGCAGCGCTCTGAGGACGAGCACGAGGACGCCGCCGCCATTCTCGTTGACGAGGTTCATCCAGTACTCCGTCACTCTCCCAATCAGGGCGATCGGCTTCTTCGCCCACAGCATCAGCACCTGCGCCACCAGCGAGACGAGCAACGCCCACCGCCTACGCCAGTCGGATATCTCTGTGCCGGCGGGGCAATCCACGGCCGCGTTCTCGGATACCTTCCACGACCACATGAGGTGGACGAGGGCGTAGAGCCCGCCTTTGTCCGGACGCAGCACCATGAAGTCGCTGTAGAAGCTATCGCCGGCGTCTCCGCCTCCTCCACCGGCGCCAGCCATGCTTGCGAGTTAAGAACCAAACTAGAGCAACGGCAGTAATGAGATGGCAGTATGGCACGCAGCGTTTTGCTGCTCGACCTAGTATGTCGAAGCAAAGGGATCCGACCTATTTATATATAATAATATAGGAAGAAAAAATATGGCATTGCTGGTATTAGGCGAGAATTAAATAACTAGACCCTAATAACATATACAAATTGCTAATTACATCCTAAAATATTAATAATTTTGAAGCATAATAGTACTTATCAAATAAGCATAGCGATACATTATTATGAGATGTATTTTTTTCACAATTTATCTTATATATATGATAATACTATGGTGTGCATCTTCTAATTTTAATTATTTGGAGGCCAATTGGCTTCTTTGTTATGTAAACTATCGTCATACTGTAATAAGATGAAATTTGAGCCTTTTAAGCCTCTCGAGGGCATTCTGAAAATGGCCCTTTTAAGCCTTCTTAGTAGTTAGTCAGAATGGGAATAGACCGAGAACAAAGAGGTCTTGCGTTTTTAGAGGTAGGGAAATAAGTTTAGGGAGAGAAGGTTGGCGGATGCTTTGCCCCTGTTGTTGTTTCGTCTTTGGCTCCGTCCACTACTGCTAGCTAGGTGTTGAGTTATCTTTTATTTTAGGCTCAACTTGCGGGGTGTTAGGTGGAGGATCCCTCGCCCCTTGTGTTTCTTGCTTTTTTTGTCCGTGTTTCGGGGCTTCGTTGGTAATTCTTGGATTACTTGCAAATCCTGTTGTATCATCTATGTGTAGGTCTATTGATCATTCCTCGCTGCTTAATAAAAAACGGGTTATATCCTCGATCTAAAAAAAAGGTATAGGGAGAGAAGTGGAGCAACTTTGATATACCAAATTCACTACTAATAGAGAGATTTGAAGGGAATTTGAGCCCACGTGCTCCCCACCCCTACTTGTTGGCTTCGTCTCTATATTTGTTTCATCTCATAGTGGAATCGCTCCAACATCGCTCGTTTTTTTTTTTTTCTAGTAAGGGGTTTTCCGTAATTCTTGGTGCCCTGACTTGATTCGATCGGTACATCTCTTCCCATGTGTATTGATTAAGTCACTATCATGTCTACTATTGGTCCATATGTGTAAAGTATTTGCTTGTATGGATGAGTTGACATGGAAGACATATTTATGTTCATATGAGATGTTGTGGGAGATGTATTAGTGAGCTAATTAATAATTGATGCAAGTATATTGCTACTGGAAGATCAGATGAATTGTGGTTTGATTGATTCAAGTTTTGGTGTTGTTTTAATTTATGCACACAAAGTGTTTGGTGATATGGTTATGAGTAGTTTGTTTGTTTGTTTTAATTTACGCACACAAGGTCTTCTCTAAAAATTTGTTTATAATTAGAACTGGCAACAGTGACGGAGGTAGGAATAAAATCTACCTATGGCAGACATTTCTACTACTAATTTGTATAAAAGGCCTAGTGCAATAAAAACCATAGAAATAGTCATTCGGATATGTATAAATGTACTAAAAATCAGCTTGTGAGGCACAGTTTTATGAAAATATGAAACATAAACATCGCTAAGTGAATGGTTTGATGAACATACACTAAGTTGTAAACCTTGTACTTACGGTACTTGTTCAGTTTGCGCTTCTTGCACAGGTGTTTCAGAAGTAGCATTGGGTTGCTCTACCCATAAACAGGGCTAAAAAATTTCGTTATGCTTACAACCGGCAAAAATTAAATGATACAAAAATCAAAATTCAGAAGTTTTAATAGAAACGTGAGGAAGTACAGATAATCCCAGTCTCACCTTTTAATTTTTTTTCCCTTTGCCGCTAGCGTCCGAAATTGATTTGTATGCCGTCGACCTGCCGTTCCCCATCAGCTGCCATTGCTGATTTGCCAGTTTTTGGAATTGGGTGCCGAGCTCGCGGTGTACGGCAAACCGTATGATATCTGATTCACCGATCTATTTTTTTTTAATTACACAGTACAACGTAGACGCTCAACACGCATGCATACTCACCCATATAAACACACGTACGCAAACCCTACCCTTATGAGCACCTTCGAAGGACTGAGCCGGCAAATTTTGAAGTTCCGAAGTCACCACTGGCGCCTCGCTATCGACGGGGATGTCGCCTACCACTTAATGCACAGCGCCGGAAAATCCTGAAATAAATCCAGGATAAAGTGTCGCACCCAGGATTTGAACCCTGGGTGGGAGCCCCCCAACCAATGGTCTTTACCATTGCGCTGTGAGCCCCTTGACCACCGATCTATTCTATACGTGAGTCTCGTTCTCTCTTTTTTCGGCTGGCTGTGCATACTCTTGAAGAGGCGAGGCCCAACAGCCAACATGCTAATAACGGTTCATCTTGTTCCTCGCAATTTGCTTCAGATAGACTACAACGTGGGGGGGGAGTGCGGCAGGTATGGCGGCCGTCACACCTTGCTAGACTAGTGGCTCCGCGACTAATTGGCAACAATTCATATGCAAATCGACCTCTCCATGTAAGCAAACTTCTAATCTGAGTTATAGGATGTTGATCCGATGGAGGCGAAGCGAGAAAGTGTAAAATATCCAATCCCCTATGCCCCTTAGATCAACATCATGTGGTCCATACTAGAAGTTTGCAGGTTTACACGGAGAGTTTGGTTTGCACCTAATCTGTTCCAATTAGAATTATCTTGACTTAGGATAAATTATCTAGATCCCATATGGAGGTAGCAGTCGTGGCACATTCTTTTGACATGATCGAAAGCATGTTCGACCTCGACACAAAATATTTTGGATCATACCACACCCTATTACACAGTCGATAATTGTAATTTTTGTTTACCGACGGTTCATAACGTATACGTGCAACAAGTAGAAATGAGATCGACGTGGCAGTGTGCCATGTCTACTTCTAGTGATTAAAGATGACCGCCCAATTACTGCATTTAATTGACACCGGACAAAACATGGTCTCGGGTGTTCATCTGATTTCGTTGTTTAGAGAGTCTAGTCCTTGTTAGACTTGTGCGAGCTTGCGGCTTACAAATTGTGCACGCTACCATGATCCCATATGATGGCAACAAGTCAAGTTGATTAACTCGAAGTGCATGCAGTCTCGCAATCGCAAAGCTACAACCTTGTTGACTGAGAAAGTGTCTAGAGGTGAAGGACCAATGCGTGTCGCACTAGAAACAAGAGCTATTGCAATGGCATGGAAATCGGAAATGCCATGCGTCGAAGCAATCTCTATATCTGGTGTGGCACAGTGGTAGTAGGGCCTCTTTTGCTCGCTCGCTAGTCGCTTCATCGATCGGGGCCGTGGCTGGATCGGAACGGGCGGCTGACGACGACGACCGGTGAGAGTGTTTGCGTAGGGACTAGCGGACTAGCCAGTGCTGCCGGAAGCAACGCGGGCAGAAAGCCAGAAACGCGGCGTGGTCGAAGGACGGTCGAAGGACGCAAGGATCGGGAGACACTGTAACAAGTGGCCGGGCGCCTCACACATTCTTTTCCTGAGTTTTCATCTCTATCTATCTGCACCATTAGTCCATTTAGCAAGAGCAGCAGGCGTACGTAACATTGGCATACACCTGTCGGCTGATCAACTCGATCCTCCGACCCACGACGACGTTGCGTGCACGAGACCTCCTTGCAAGGAGAGAATACGCCTGCTGGCCAATTGCCTTGCAAGGAGAGAAACCAATTAATCGGCATTTATACATGGAGGCCATAGCATAGCACTGTTGAACTCCGCTATCTGAAAGTGGACTGGATGTAATAACTACGTACAGTGCGTGCCAAGCCGCCGCCGGTGGCAGCCGGGTGTGATTGATTTCTCTCTCCGCAGCCGCGTGTCGAGCAGCCGCGCGTACTGTCGATCACCGCATTCATGTTCATCTGGACCCTGTTGCGATGTTGAATGCTCGATTTAGGGCTTAAGGCCCTACAGTACGCGCCCCTAGCTAGACTTATAGTACCACCTAGCTAGCACCTCCAGACTTATTGGCACGTTCTGATCTTGTCGTCGACTGAAAACGTCAGGCATAATGAGCCTAACATTGTATACTGCCGGTAGTGATAAAAACAGGCTCCCCGGCCGAACAGTTATGTATTCGACAGTAATGTTAAAAAAAAAAAAAAAAAACTAACCCTTGCAATGCATGCCTTTGTGCTAAAAATTGTGCTCAACCCGTCATTACCACTATGCCCGATATTTGGTGGCCCAAACAAGACCAGGAGGGTACTTATGTCTGATATTTTTACTTTATTATTATTGTTCGGGATAGGGTTTCAGTTTTGGGTGCAGAGACTCCATCCAATCCGAACCCGATCCGTTGCCATCTTTGTGCTGCACTGGGAGGCAATGGCTTGATTATAGGTTACCGCCATGCCCATACATAGCTTGAGTTGGCGAAGGAAGGAAGGAAGAAACATATTTCTTAACCTCCAAGTAATACATGTTTTTAACTTTCTTAACCATTTAACCGAGTAATAAAACTAGGCATGGAGAAACAACCAAAACCAAAGATACATATAGATCTTGAAAATCATAAACTCTATAGTTCATAACCTTTTAGAGTTTTAAACACTCATTTCAAAACATGAGATAAAATGAGAAGAACGAATATCACAAATAGACACAAGTGTGTTAGAGGTGAATGCGTGAGGCATGAAGTCGCGGGTTTGATCCACCACACAGCCGTGCGAAAAAGAAAACACATTCTTTTTACTATTTCTGGCTTGAATTTCTAGATTCTAGACAACCTCTATTATAAATCAATTTCTAAAGGCGGCTCTTGTTCCGAACCGGGCTCTAGATATCAGATTAGAGATAGCCAAGACCAGGGACAAAGCCTAGTGGAGGCCAAACTGGGCTCTGACCCCCTTGCCATGTGAAGTTTTCAATACATGCATGCTATTTGACAAAGGCATATGCATGTCACCATGCATGCAAGAACTAAATCACACCTCTCTATGCTATTTTGAAGCTTGTGACGTCGAAGATGGGTGCACTGCACACTCTTCCAACCCGGTGCCCGTGCCGTCGGTTGATGAGTTCATAGCCGTGTTCAAGAGGGCGGCTGGAGCCATCCATACTATCCACGCCGGTCTTGAGGAAGACGCGCCAGCGCCAAGACGCTTACGAGCTAATGCCAAAACGCAGTGCACGGCTCGTTGCAAAGAGTGGGTCGAGGCACCTTATGCCGAAGGACCGAGGCAAGGAAAGTTATGCTCAAGAAGATGGGGATCGAGGTCGAGGCCGGCGTGAGGATGCGGTCTCCTTTGCTGAGCTGCAGGCTGCACTCACGGGCCCTAACGCCGAGGTCAACAGGGAGGCCATGGAGGTCTTCCTTCTGCGGGGGAAGATGCGGCGCCTGAGAGTGCTCGTGGTTTAGTCGCGTCTCGGCTATCTTGTAATCAGCTTGCGGGTTGCATCCAGTAGCTAGGTTGTTTGCCTTGTGTTGTGTTGGGGTGTTTTTCTTTTGTTTTGTTTTTTTGTTTTTTTATTTTTGATGTCCGCTCGGCATCCCGGCTTAGTTTGTATTTGGATTTGGTTTTTCTCCTCTTAATGAAACACGGGTGAATGGCCCGATCGCGAAAAAAAAAAACTATATGTTTATGTAAATGGCCTCTCCTTGGTTTTGCTTCACCCTAAGACCAGGGCGTATGCCTGGTATTTTATTTTATTTTTTAATTATTCCAACCAGGCCGGGCCATTGGCAGAAAGAGAGTAGATAAACAGCCCACGATAGGTGGCCCAAACAAAACGACAGCCACGAGCCCACAGGCCTATTTGCGTGTCCATGCATGGGGCTGAAACAACGGTTTATGTTAATAATTATTTATTATGCCAGACTAACAGAATGACTGCGAAACGGGCGCACACGAGACCGACCGAGTTACATTGGGAGCTTGTTGATCTTGCAGTGTTGGTAGTCCTTGAACTTCTTCGCCTTGTATTTGGCAGGGCTCTCGTCCGTGACCAGCTTCGGGTGCGGCCCGACGACAAGCTCCCCGGCGGCTCCAAGAACAGCGGCCATGACATCCGTGTCTTCTCCTTGTCCACCGTCGCACGGTGAAGCACCGCCTTGTACGCCCCGTTGCTGAAAATCTGCTCGATCGGTGTGTTCAACGAGACATAAACAAAATCCGTACCAGTTAGTAATAATTAACACCAAAGACTTGGGTGGAATGTACGAGATGAGAAGAGAGAACACGCTTAGCTTGCCTCTATCTGGTCACCAATGTGGACGATGAGCGCGTCCGGCACGTACTTGGCGTCGTACCAATGACCATCTTTGAAGACCTGGAGGCCCTGCACCTCGTTGGGAACGAGGACGGTGAGCGTGCTCATGTCCGTGTGCGGCGCGAGGCCGAGCGTGAGCTCCGGCTGCGGGCACGGCGGGTAGAAGTTGATCTTCATTAGGAACACCAGGCCGTCGCCGCCGAACGCCTCCGCCATGGCGCCCTCATGGAGGCCGAGCCCCAGCGAGAGGTGCTCGAACAGCTCGCGCGTTAGGCTCTGCAAATGGCGACAGTACTCCTCGTTCGCCTCCCTGTACCCGGCGACGGCGGCGGAGCTCTCAGGCCAGATGGCGTGGTTCACCTTCTCCGGGGGCGCCACGACGTGGAAGAAGAAGTCGTTCCACGTCTTCTTGCCTTCGAGGTCCTTCTGCAGCTTGGTTCCGTAGCCCTCGAGCTTGCCGGATGCCGGTTCCATGGCGTAGCGCTCCTTCTCCTCCCGCGGCAGCGCGAAGAAGGCCTGCCCGACGCGCTGGAGCTCCGCCACCGCCGCGGAGGGCACGCCGTGGTTCAACACCTGGAACAACCCCCACTCTTTGGCGGCTTCGATCACGCGCGTGCCGAACCCGGGCTCCGACATGTCGATCACCGGCACGTCCAGCGCGGCAGCCCCGCGGTAGGTGGTTGCGCCCGGCTGGTCCTGCTCAGACCGTACGAACTCCGCCGGTAGCGCGCCCAGCGACGCCGCCAGCTCCTGCACGCTCTTGTGGGTCTCCACCATTGCTGAAGTTTCTGGAGTAGTAATAAAGAATATGAAAAACGTCTATTAAGAGAATTCAGAGGGAACTCAAGATTCAACTCTCTCAAGGCCCCTTTTCAATCAATATATCTTTACCCTTATAATCAAGGTTTTCCTCAAGTTTAGAATGAAAGACATCATGAATAGAAGCTTCTTGCACGTCATGAATTGAATTTTCAGGTTCAAAGTTAGGCTGTAAATTTTCATGCTATGTAGCATAGTCTTTTTTTTTTTGTGACCACGCCGTTGCGCGTTTTTCATTAAGCAGAATAAAGTTCAAACAACAAGTCGTAACGGTAACCAAACAATTACCGAAGCGAAACCTAAAAACTACTGGATTATCATTAACTTGCTGCTGCCCTTGTTCTTCAATATCAAGTGCATCTACAGCAGGGCCGTCTCACAAATTTCATGGGTCTATGGGCAAGCAAGACACTAAGATAGAATCTGATATGCAAATTTTTATCAGCTGTCTCCCCAGTAGCACCTCTTCAGTGACATCGGCATGTGCATCTAAATTATGCTCCTCTATTGTAGCATAATTGACATCACCTTGTGCACTTATTGACTGATCATGCTCATGCTGATCTTGCCTAACTTCGGCATTACTTGAAGTTGAAAAAAATAGCACACTTTTGTGATTCATCATCAAACTGATCTTGTTGTTTTCTTTTTTTTTCCTTTTTTGAGCACGAGACAAATATTTCTTTGGCATAATCTAACAAGTTCAAAAAATATATTGGATTAGAAATTCGAAGCCCTATAGCTATCGGTTAACTGATAAACTGAATTTTTTAATGCAGCTGATAAACTGAATTGCGATCAGACAATCTCACTTACAGCAGTCTGCAGAGACGAACTCAGGGGAAGAGCCGAAGGGGAACGCCGAGCGGTAGCGATAATCAGGTTCCAGCCGTCAGGGAGAGGGTCGCGAGATCAGGTTCTAGCCTTCCAGGCGGAGGCGGCGGCCGGCGCAGCTACTAAGAACTCGCGCGAGTCGCGAAGGCCAGAGGTAGGGCAGAGATAGCTGCTCTTTTTACGTACTAAACACATACTCATGGGCCTCCCGGTGGCCCTTGCGGAAAAAGTCCATCTTTCTCACTCATCTTTCACAAAAGTTTAATTTTCGTCCACACAATGGCTCCCTCGTCTATTCAAACCGGGCACGTCGGACTGCAACAAGCTATTATTAGCCAGCGATCTCAGGCACCGCGCAGACCCCAACCAGAACACAGGCTTCTCATTCCACAGCTGCGTGGTGGACGCGAGCCATGTATCGTGCCCGTGGAAGCCCTTCTCGCGGGTCGTCGGACGACGCAGCGCAGCAGGCGGCCGTCGGTGAGGTGGAGGTCGTCCTGGTTGCCCCATCGCTGTGCTGAGCCACGTGTAGCGGCTCGCCGCGGACCCATCGCGGCCGGACTCATCGTCCGCTTCTTCTCCGTTAGCAAGTACTCCCCGCTTCGTGGTGACCACGATGATTAAAGGAATTTATGTATTTTGGTTTTATTTTCAAGAGGAAAAAGGAAGTATATGATATAAGCACGACATCGTGATGTTGTCATCAAGGTAACAAGGCATGCACATATAGCTCACCGTACGTGGCTCTGCTCGCCCTTCGCTCTGACTCGTGTGCTACTGAACTTTGTTGGCGTCAACGACCTCCAGTGACACTGCCCCGTCATCCGCGAGAGCACGAGCCGCCACCGTCGGCTGCGCGAGGTGGCTTGCCGACGAGGTTATCCGCGCACGACGACAACACGGTAGACCTCGGCTCCGGCGAGAAACCGCCCCGCCACGCTCTTGAAGCTCGGGCTCTGCAGGCTCTGCGCGTTCTTCGTCGTTGCCGCCTGCCCCTGCAGCTGTGCTGGGAACGACAACCGCTTCTTCGCAGTGCTCGCCGTCGGCCCACTGCCACACTCCCGCTCTGGCGTCGCGGGCCGCTGCTGCTGATGCACTCGATGCATGCATCGTCGACTGGATGCACGGAGAGCGTCACGGAGGACTGCAAGCATATCCCGCCCGCTCCCCCACTAGCGGCCACTGTCCCGCGTGCCTGGCCATCCATCCACCCTGGCCTCAGCAGCTGTTGGACGGTCTCCTGAGTTGACATTCTTTGTGTGGTGGCTCTGCACCCGTTCTGTGTATCTTTTGTTTCGTTCGTGGTTCTCGGTGGTTCGGTAATCGTTCGACTACCGTTTTCCGTCTCTTGTTGTAACAAAATTTTCTTCTGCTTAATTAAAATGCGCCAATGGTGTTATCGTGAAAAAAAAAAAAACTTTTTTCCTTGCCTTGCCCCTCGCTATAAGAAGGACCTGGTTCTATAGAATTATTAGATTCACAACACTGGAAGCTTAAAAAAAATTTGTCTAGAGCACCTTTTTAAGATTCAACAAATTATTTTTCTATTTTTTCCATTTTCTTTTTTTAAGCCCCGACAAATGTTTCTTAGGTATCATTTAAGAATCTGACAACTAAATAAATTAGAAGAAAAACCTAACTATATCAGTATGATTACTAGAAATCTGAAATGATTAATTTGGATTAGAAACAATTGAAGAATAAAAAGTAGGGGCTAAAGCTGAAATAATTAATTTGGATTAGAAAACAATCGATGAAAAAAAAAAAAAAACTTGGGGCTTGATCGGCTGATGAATGATGACCTGATGATTGATGATTAACGAAGTGAATCGGTGATCAGCTGCAACCTGCAGGGCCTGATCGTCTCCGGCGTTGATCCGGATCCGCGGCAAGTCCTAGTCGTGCGAGTAGACCAGTAGAGGAATGA
Organism: Hyparrhenia diplandra; assembly: GCA_015847255.1. Classification (NCBI taxonomy): domain Eukaryota; kingdom Viridiplantae; phylum Streptophyta; class Magnoliopsida; order Poales; family Poaceae; genus Hyparrhenia; species Hyparrhenia diplandra. Next base: position 336,048 of record JADLZK010007477.1, read on the forward strand.
CGGCGCTCGCGGCTGGTACCTACACGTATCTATAGGGTAGCTATGGGTGTGTTTAGAGCCCAACTTTCTCCCCAAAATTTTTCTGCACTCTCATCACATCCCATCACATCAAATCATGCTCAACAAAGGAGGAGGTGGATTGCGTCACCATCAGGAGCTATCAAGATCAATGTTGATGCCGCACTATCCAAGAACTCAAGACTTGCGACTGCAGCGGCCATTGCCAGGACCGAGCAGGGCGAGTTCATGGGAGCCTCGGTTCTTGTGGTGAAAGGTATTTCAGAACCAGAGACAATGGAGGCAGTAGCTTGTCGTGAGGGGCTTGCACTAGCCCTTGATATCCATGCTACAAGGTTCAGATTGGCATGTGATAATTTATCTGTTGTCAAGAATATCGGTCAAGGGAGCAAAAGGACCATATGGTCGAGATAATCACTGAAATTCAAGCGAGATCCCGGGAGTTTGAATATGTTGAGTTTGTTCATGAGAATAGAGGCTCAAATGGTGATGCCCATACCATTGCTAGAAGCTCTTTGTATCTAGAAGAGGGTAGGCATGTATGGTTTATGTTTCCACCATATGGTGTTTGTAATTCCTACATGATGAATCAATAAAGTGATGTAGGTTACGCTAAAAAAAATCACATCAAATCATTAAATGCAAAAAAACGTATGTCAGGAGTATAAAATGTAGGTAAAAAAATAAACTAATTACACAGTTTAGATGTACATTGCGGGGAAGATTCTTTTGAGTCTAATTACGCCCACGATAGGATAATATTTACCACAAACAAGCGAAACGTCTTCACAGTATTTTCAGTTCGCTCTGATACCAAATTTTGACCAGAATTGCAGAAGTTTGCCCAAAATTTTGGACTCTAAACACACCCTATATAGTGGTGGGGCCTCTGTAAACCTGGGCATGTGCTCTTATGGGCCCTCGGTTGGCGCACCTTACGTGGGTATGAATTATTATCCGCAGCCATTCGTGCGTGCAAAGAAGGTTTCTTGCCGCGCTCTAGACATGCTGAAGAGGATGGCCCGCTAGCCTGCAACAGGGCGGGATGGAACGTCGGGGAATCTGGCGGTGGCATCTTCTTCTCCCCTGTAATTGTCTCCCCCGTAACTTTCATCAACTCGTCACGTCATGCGTACGTGTACATGTGGAAGATATCTATCTGGCATTGCCATCGGTATTTTTGAAGCAAACGAGCATTTTATTACTCATCTCTTACAGCCAAATTGCTGGACACCGCACCCTCAAGAGAATGAGGTACATCATCCCAAGAGATTTTATGATCCCCTGGGGAGGCAAGTTCATGAGCTAGCTTATTACAAGCTCGTGGGCAAAAGCAAATAGAACATGACGATAATTCAAAAGCCATTATATGCTTGATCTCTGTGATTGTGCCCCCCCACTGATGACAGTCGGTACTCATCACCTTCGATCGCTGACTTCACCATTTGTGCATCTGTCTCCAGGATCACCCGACTGCTGTAGCCATTTTTGGTCCTTCGAGACAACCCAGAAGCTCGGCATGAAAAGTGCACTGCAGGGCTGACACCGCCCCGCGCCGACTTTCTTCAGCGCACCCTGGTCGTCCCTGATAGCATATCCCCATGCTCCTGCCCTTGTTAGCTGTGAGAAAGCTCTGTGAGTGTTTATCTTCATCCATCCATTTTCAGGTTTGGACTAGCGTCTTGTCTGATGAGAACCCGACAACAGCGTCGGGGCTGCCAGTTTCTTCAGTTCGGTTCGGCCTGCAACCAAGTATGCCAAATCCCTACCAGCTCTTCGATGCCCCTCCTCTCGCCATCGGTTTCTCTCCCTCCACCACAGCCATAGCAGCGTCACCACAGTTTGTTGTTGTTCTTGCTTCAGCCTAAAGACTTTTTCCATCATTTCAATTGGTGAGCATGCCTTGGATAGTTCAGTGTGTATATCATCCAAGCATAGCTCTCTCCATACTTCCCTCACTTCTTTGCACTTGAGCAGAAGGTGTTGCATGTGTGGCAGGATAGACGAGAATGGAGTTCGACCCCCTGCATAATGCTTCTCCATGTGTATGAACATCCCTCCTTCACCCTTGCTGATAGGAGGTGTGTGTTGGGGAAATACTTTGCTTTCAGGACCTGTGCACATAGTGAGTCGAGGTTTTGGATTAGTCGCCACCCTTGTTTAGCAAACCTAGCCATGTTGAAAGAGCGCAAATCCCTAAACCCCAGCCCTCCCTGCTCTTTCGACAGAGTCAGTTTGTCCCAACATACCCAATGCATACCATTATCTTTTCCTTGGTTGTTCCACCAAAACTTTGCTACCATATGGAGCTAATCTGGTTGCACATTTCTTTGGTAATAGCAAAATGGCCCATAGCGAAGACCGGAATAGCTTGTGCCACGACTTTGATCATAATTTCTTTTCCCAGCCTTGGACAGGAGTTTTTCCATCCATCCCTAGATTCTTTGCCACACTCGTTCCTTCAAATAAGCAAATGCATTTGCTTTCGACCTGCCAACATGAATAGGCAAGCCAAGGTTCTTCTCATTCCTTGTCTCCGCTTTAATATTCACAATTCTTCTCACTTTGCTCTATCATTCTCTCCCGTGTTGGCACTAAACATGACGGATGATTTCTCCACATTTATCATTTGGCCCGACCATTCCTCATACTAGGAGAATTCCCCGTAGCGTTCTTTGCTTGGTATGTAAGAAAGAAAATGCAAATGAATTTGATTAGATGCTATGATGGTAGCTTTGTTATAGAAGTGAGATAGAGGATTTGGATGAACATGAGAGGTTGATGTTGGATGGAGATGTCATGGAAGTAGTTTGATGCATTAAAGGAACCAAAGGTAGAGGATATAGTGGGAATGATATGGACACATTGCATGTAAAGAGAAATCATCTAATAATGGGGTTTATCTTTATAAGAGTTATAGAATATAGATAAGTTTATAATGTAAAGCAAAGGAAATATTTAGTGAGACAAAAAGAATGCAAGGAGCCTTTGAAAACTATAAAGCTGCCTACACACAGGTCCGGCCTCTTGCTTGTGCATTTTGCGTGGTTTTTCTTTTGCACGGAGGCCAGTAATCAAAGAAGCCAAAGATCGTCAGCGGTACTCGGTACCCATCATTATTGACTTGTCTCACAAAATCGGGACGGCTGGTCCGCACGTTGCCGTGGGGTTTTCTTAAAAATAAATCTATTATACACATAGCATTGCGGTGATCACGGCCGGCTGCCCTAGCCGTGGCTGCCGCACCAGCAGCAGGCAGCGCTGGAACACGGCCGCGGCGTCGCCATGATGAAGTCCACCGTGCCGGAGATGACGCAGCTGCGGTAGAACTGGCGGCACGCATGCGCGAACAGCGTGTCCTCGTTGCCCTCAATCCGGCAGTCGAAGAAGATGGCCTTATCGTCCTTCACCCGTAGCGCCAGCGCCTGCAGCTTCTCGACAACCGCCGTGTTCCGGATGCCACCATGTTCCGGATGCCCAGCTTCATCGCCATGAAACTGTCGTCGTCCACCGCTGCATGCAACATGCACTTTGTTATCCATGCCGATGTCATTCCCATGCGTAAGTGTTTCAATCAATCAACTATACCAAAAGTATCCATCACGATGGACCTCTTGGACAAATCATGCAAAATTCACAATCTCACGAATGTGTCACGCTTCGTCTGGGCATCCTTATCCTCCAAATCTATAAAAACAGAAAACAAAAATCTTATTATTCCCACGGTCAAAGACATGGCTTGGGGCTGAGCAGGCTGCAAGGGGAGGCGACGCGGCGATGCTGTAGGACAGGAGGGTGTCGACGATGGCCTGCAAGAGGGTTGCTCGCGGACTGCGGACATCAGGTGGAGAAGCAATCACGAAAGCATCTATCTATATATAGAAGATAAAAGAAGATATCCAAGGAGACGATGGACGTGCATACTAATTTGAGTAATTAGATCGTGGAAGGCAAAAGGCACTTGATAACTGATTGAGTAATGGCTGTAGGATGGACTTGTTCGGTGGAATTAAGAATAGCTAGTAATTGGATGGTGGGATGCGGCTGCATACACGAAGACACTCTTGAATTTAATGGCAAGGTGGGAGAGCACTTGCACGGGTGATCCGTTTTAGATGTGGAAGAAGGTGGGAAGGCCAACGTCGTTGAATCTTATAGGGATTTAGTCACCTGGATTGCAGTTACCAATTATGCTAGCCAATCAAAACCCAGAGAACTCCCCTAGTGGGGGGCTCTCTTATAGGAGATTTAGATTTAGATATCTTTAGGATTTCCTTGAGGTTTTCAGCTTCCCGACTGCTTGCCTTGCATAGAATAAGAGAGTCATCTGCGAAGAGCAAATGAGAAATAGAGGGTGCTCCCCTACAGACCCGCACCTCGTGTATCTTCCCTTCCTCTTCGGCTCTTATCAGTAAGGCTGAAAACCCCTCTGCGCACAACAAGAACAAGTACGGTGATATTGGACACCCTGCCTTAACTCCCGTTCAGGAACAAACTCATCAGATAAATCCCCATTCATCCGAATCCGGTACTTCACTGTCGTGACACGGCTCATGACTAGGTCAATCCATGTTTTATCAAATCACAGCTTATACATACTGTCTCTCAAAAAGGACCACTCAACTCGATCATACGCCTTGCTCATATCCAGTTTAATAGTGGCGTAGCCCTCCTTTCCCTTTTTCTTCTTCTTTAAGAAATGAGTGAGCTCGTATGCTATCAAGATGTCATAGGTGATTAGTCTACCTGGGACGAAGGTACTCTGAGATGGAGATATTATCTCTGGTAATATCTTGTTCAGCCTGTTTGCCATCACTTTAGATATTAGTTTGTATATGACATTACACAAGCCAATTGGCCTCAAGTCCTTGATCAGCTGCGGCCGCTTCACTTTTGGTATTAAACCACCGTCGTATCATTCCACTTCTCTAGCATCGGGCCGCCAGCAAGCACCCCCTAGGACCGCTGCAACCACCTCCTCCCCTATGACATCCCAAAACTCCTTGTAGAACAGAGTTGGACTGCCATCTGGTCCTGGTGCTTCTAGGTTGTCGATTGACTTCAGAGCTTCCTAGACCTCCTCCATCGTAAAATCTTTCAAGAGATCGGAGTTCATTTTAGGGGTAACTCTCTCCTTCACACACTTCAGCAACCTTTGTGAATTTTGGTCGCCAGAGGACCTAAAAAGTTGGGAAAAGTCATTAGTAATAAAAGATTTCTTCTCTCCCTCCTCTTCAATCCACTCCCCATTCTCCTTCTTCATCTGCATTATCCTATTTAGTTTTTTTTCCTCTCCGAGCATGAGGCGTGGAAAACGCCCGTATTCGATCTCCAAATTGCATCCATTTAACATGGGCTCTTTGCTTCGGTAGAGATCGATTTGCTCCTGCGCATCGGTATTGGTCATAGAGTGCGGACTCTGGCGAGAATGCAGCGGGCGATGTCGGTACATGCAGCCCGAGGCCGGTGGCCCGGCCCGAGCATGGCGCGGCCCAGCGACCACCGGGCCGGGCTGGCACGATCTGGTGGACCGGACCCGTGCACGAGCCGCACCAGGCCCGTGGTACGGCCTCGAGCGACATGGCCTGATGTGGCCCGGCCTGCTTATAACTTCCACCTCAACTCCGCTGTTTACTATACGTACGAAGCAGACACGCAACTTCGCTACTCGCGACTTCCTCCCTTGGCGCGACTCGCGAGGAAGTTCCTCTGTGACCCCAGCATCGCGGTCAAAGCGCCACTTCTCCCGCCAGCTACTCCTCCTCCGCCCTGCTTGCTGGAGGCCACCGCCACCTGCTCGCCGATTTGCTGCTTTCGCCCGCCGCCCTGCTGCTTCGCTAGCACCGCTCCCCTCCTCGGTCGCGCCAAGAAGCATCGCCGCTGCTTTCGAAGAAAGCGGCGCCGAGGGCCGCGGGAGGGAGTGGGTGGATTGAACACGGAAATCCAGCGGCGCAACGCGGGAGCGGCGGATCTGGCCCCCTTGTGCCCATCCGTGTTGTCGGGCTCCTCATACCGCTGGCCGTGCCGTCGGGCCGGCCCGATGGCCCCCAAAGGCCGTGCCTGGGCTGTAGGCCAGGCACTAAGCCCGCCTTGGCACGACGCCCGTGCTGGCCGACACAGCCCGATGGCCATGTATAGTTAAGAGTTTCGCTGGAGATTTGGATGTTCAGATCCGAATGGAGTTCAAATTCAAAAGAAGGATGCGCGAAATCTTTGCCTACGACATCAACGGATTTCAGCTTCGTCTCCACCATTCCGATGGAAAAAACAATCCAGCAAATGGCAATGCAAGAAAATCGCGGTGATTTGGACCAAATACCTCTCGTAGATACAAAGATAAATTCCTTTGTTCTACTACCAAGAACAAAATCAAGAATGGATTTGTCGGAGTACACTCTTGCCAAATTAAGCTAGAAAGAATTCCGTGCCCATTCTTGGCTATCTCGGACCGGAGAGCTGAGATGACGACAGGAACGACGGCCACCCGCTCATCGTCGTTGACGTCGCCGTCCCTGACCGGTTCATGGGGACGCCATATGCTTCAGCTTCAGATTCCTGCCGCTGCCTTCGCCGTCCGCTGGCCCAGAAAACCCCCGGCCGTACAGCCGGAGGAACCCGAGAGACTCCACCCGCGGCTCCCGCGGCACCATGGTGCCCTCCAGCATGCCGACCACGACCGCCATGCTCGGCCGCAGGTGTGGATCCTCGTGGAGGCAGCACAGCGCCACCTTCACTACCCTCTCCACTTCTTCGGCGACCACGCGCCCCTGTAGCCGAGGGTCGGCCAGCTCCGCGTACTGCCCGGCCTCGTGAGCCTCCAGGGCGGCGAGCGGGAAGTAGTCGCTCTTCGCGCCGCGCGACGAGCTGCCCGTGGTCCCGTTCGAGGAATTGGGGCCCTCGCCGCCGCCGTCGGTCACGTGCTCGCCGCGGTTCTTGCGGCCGCGCACCAGCTCCAGGAGCACCATCCCGAAGCTGTACACGTCGGTGCGATCGGTGATGGCGGTGTTGCTGAGCCACTCCGGCGCGAGGTACCCGCGCGTGCCCCTCATCGTCGTGAAGAGGCCGGACTGCTCTGGGGTGAGCAATTTCGCGAGCCCGAAGTCGGCGATCTTCACCTGGCCGCCGTCCGCGAGCAGGATGTTCTCCGGCTTGACGTCGCAGTGGATGATCCTCTGATCGCAACCGAAGTGGAGGTACGCCAGGCCCCTCGCCGCCCCGACGGCGACGTCCATCCGCTCCTTCCACTCCAGCAGAGGGCCGGTCGGCCGGAACAGCGACCGGTCCAGGGAGCTGCGGTTCATGTACTCGTACACGAGGAGGCGGCGCTGGCCCTCGGTGCAGAAGCCGCGGAGGCGGACGAGGTTGATGTGGTGGATGTTGCCAATGACGGCGATCTCGGTGCAGAACTCGCGCTTGCCCTGCATCCCGACGCCTTCGATCTTCTTCACGGCCACCTCCGAGCCGTCCGGGAGCACGCCTTTGTACACGACGCCGAACCCGCCGGTGCCGATCTTGATGCGGAAGCTGTTGGTCATGTCCTCGATCTCGCCGTGCGTGAACCTGGTGGGGAGGCCAGGGATGACGATGTCGTCGTCGTCGTCGCCAATATCCCGCACCAGGTGCGCAGAGTCCGACGGCGAGCGCTGCCGCGGGAGCTGCTGGTCCCTGGAGCGCGACGAGCGCCCCACTTCCTTGCGCCACGCCCTGATTACGGTGGCGCTGACGACGACGATGAGCACAAACGCAACGATTGTTGGGAGCAGGATGGCAATGAGGGTGCTGTTTGAGGACGAACTGCTCGATGATCTCGATGGCTGCGGGCTCTGGACCTTGATGTAGCCGAGCTTGTCGGAGCCTTGGGTGGAGTCGGCACTCATGAAAGAGCCGAACTGGTGCTGCACCAGATAGCAGGACAACGCCGAGTCGTCGTAGAAGTAACCGAGGCAAGAGCAGTTGCTGGTGCACAGAGCCTGGCATGAAGAAACGTTGTTGCCGGACACGGTCGGCGGCGCCAGCTTGTTAGCGAAGTACTCGACGCCATTGCCAAGGCTGAGGTACGAGACCGGCAAGCTGTTATTGCCGCCACCACCAGTGCCGCCGCATGAGGAGACGGACAGCGGCGTGGAGCCGTCAGACGGCGCGCAACCACCGTCGTGCGACACCGCGAACGAGGGCGGGCACGTGCAGTCCTTGGGCGTGCAGAGCCCGAGCGCGCCACAGGCGAGGGGCAGAGCGCATCCGTCGCTCGGCGCCACGAACCCGCCGTCCATCGGCGACTTAGATGAGTTCGCCGACGCGAAGCTTTGGATTTGCAGCTTCCCATCCGATCCCAGCCTAACAACTCGCAGCTCGGCTGCAGGCAGCGAAGCTGGACGACCACCCCGCCGTCCGCCGCGAGCAGGTACAGGCCGGTGCCGTTCACGGCCATGTACGCGACGGTGCCGCCGCGGTCCACGGTGGAGCTGGCGTCGCTCGAGAGGCGCCAGTACGTGGATCCCATCCACGTGAGCAGCAGGTCGGTCGCCGTCACGTTGAGCCGGTAGTCCCCTCGGAGAAGTCGGAGGCCGACGCGGCGGACGCCAGGAAGGCCCCGCGGGAGCTGCTGCGACGACACGATCGAGTCGGTGGGGCGGTCGAAGGACTGCCACAGCGTGACGTTCCTCGCGTCGAGCAGCGCGAGGTTGCCGTGGTCGTCGAGGCGGAGCGCAGCCACGGGTACCCCGAACGGCGGCGTGGACCAGATGGTCGTGCCGTTGGGGTCCTCGGCGGAGATCCCACTGGCCGTGAGCTGCAGCGGAGCGGCGCGATCGGTGATGGGCGCGGCGCGGTTGGCGACCCAGACGCAGGTCTTGGACGGCGCGTGGAGCACGGCGAGGTAGTACCTCTCCATCTGTTGCTCATCCGGGTTGTAGACCGCGGCCTGGAACGCGCCGCTCCGTGACGCGAGGAACGCGCCGTAGCTGTCTTGGAAGAGCAGGTACGACGCCGTGAAGTCCGGGGTGAGGAGCTCCGTGGCGACCCTGCCGCCGCGCGCCCGGTCGAGGCGACGCCGAGGGAGGAGCAGGACGGCGAGGTGGAGACGCGTCGGCGGCATCGGTGCGCCCGTAGATCGGCGCGCTCATGGCATTGTCTTGGGGACGGGGATACGTGATGCGTGGCGGAGGCATGGCGGGCTGGGGGAGGTTGTGTTCGTGGCTCCGGAGTTGACTCGATCGCCATTGGCCGCGCTGGGATCTGTGGATGCTGATGGTGCTGGTGCTGGACGGGACAAAAATAATGCAACACGACGAGGACTTGCGGCTGGTGCTGGAGTGCAGGCACACCGTGCACCTGCCGCCGTCTGTTTCGTCTCCGCTGAATAATTTTTTTGGCGGGGTGGCGGTGGCGTCGGCAACGGGTGAGTTTGGATGTCGTGCGCGAATCGGCGGCAGCGTGGGCAGATAGGTTTTTTATGGGTGTCCTACTGGGAGCCAGCAGCACACACAGCAATGGAAACCATCTAATAAGAAATAGTAGAGCCGATTGACAGAGCTGAACTCGTCTGGATCCAGGATCCGAAAGACTGATCATTCGAAGTTGCCGCTTGAGAAGAAACAGCACAACGATAAGCTCGTATATTCTGAGTCTGACCCTTCTCTGCACTACTGCTATTCAGTAAACCAGATGATGCTTACTATACTTCAAACTTCAGCGAAGAAATCCGACTGTCTAATGGCTGTCCACTGGAAACGAGGCGAATTGACACCAGCCCGCTGTGTTTGATTTACTCCAGCGTCGTGGTTCTGCTGACAGTTGCAGCACCTTTGATTATGAAATATCATCTGAATACGTGTGCCGGATCTTTGGCCGGTGCGTGATGATGCTCCACGCGTTTACAGCCTTGCGACACAGGCCGAACAGCAAATACTTGTGCAGAGTGCTCGCGCGGAGGGAGCCATGTCATATGCCAATATGCCGACCATGTTGGGTTCCTGATTCACAGATTCGGTGATTCTTGCTGCCTCTCCTCTAGTCCTCTCGCCACAGCTAATAACCTGCCACTGCAATTTGTTTTGCAATTTGTTTATGGGGCGAGCCCGATTCAGCGCGCCCAGATCTCGCGGAGACGACGCGGGAGCTCACATGCCAATGCCACATGACATCACGCGCCCCCGGGCGGTTCGCAAAGTAATTGGCGTACCACGTGCAAGTGGATGTAAAACTAAACCTGAATTCACTGATTGCTGGACCTGTTCTTTGTTGATTGCCGCTAAGAAATGAACTGTCAGAATCGTTCCTAGAGCTTCTCATGCCAGTTCTCACTCTCAAGGTCACCCTGCTGACGCTGGGAGCAGTTGTTTGTGGCTTAAGCCCGAGGCAGTGGCGAAGCCAGAGCAAAATGATGGGGGTGCACCACTTAATTCACAACTACGTTGAATGATCCGATTTTCAATCGAAAATAGCATAACTAACGTGCAACTATCATATATAATATCAAATTTGACTTCTAGCTAAAGATATGAAATTTTGGTCAAAACATAACACTCACTGGTTAACAAAAAAAAAGTGTATTCATTGATAGAATGCCTAAATCATGAAGAAAACATGCCCCATGTAGCAAAATCTTTGGTCCAGAGAAAACATGCCCGCATAGCCTAAATAAAAGGAAAGAGAACATATACGTCAATTATTTGGCAAATGAATTGTAGAATTACCGATTAAAAAATAGATACATTGGATTACCTCGCATAGATCATATTTACGCACTTTTCCTTCCATGTTCATGAAACGACGAACCACAGCCTCATTGCTAACTTTCTTCATTTCTTCTTTCTCTAGATAGCAAATAAGTCTATGACTCAAGTGTTGATCACCCATGCGATTAGACAAACTTGTTCGACAAACTTCATTCCAGAAAAGCATCTCTCAATTGTTGCGTAGCGGCAGGAAGTACTAGTATAAGCTTCAAAAAGTCTATAGACCAATGGATAACGATGATGTTTCCGTGTCTCAACCATTTTTTTGAGAGAGCTCACCAATATTGTTGATATTGGAGAATCTAGCATCATCTCGCACATCAGCAATGTAAAGGCAAAAGATCATGGCTAAGTTCTCTCAACTCATCAGAACTAAATCATCAGGATATAGTTTTGCTAATCTCATCAAAGTATCCACATCAAAAGCATGAAATTGTTCTCTTGGATCGAAAGCAGCCGAGGAAACAAGCAATTCAGAGCTTGTCTCACTAAAGCGGCTATCAAGCTCCTGAACTAACCAGTCAATAACATCATTATAACAATCCACTTCATAGTGATGCCTGTATGTAATTCCTGATTTTTTTCTAGGCTGTCGAGGATCAATATATGCACCTTCCATTTCCACTTTCGGTCAATTTCTTGTATGTCACAAAACTCATTCACTTCATCTAATAATTTGTCCCAACCATCTCTTCTAAGATTATTCAAATGGAGTCTAGTTGCTTTCACACATCCAATGGCATTAACAATGTCTTGATCCTTCCGTTGCAATGCTAATGATAAGGCATTTGTGGCAGTTAATGTAGTCAACATGAGATGCAAATAAAAGGCTTAAGTCAAATGATTTGAAGTATACTAGAAGGTTTGATGCTTGATCTCTATTTTTCCAATCTCTATCATCCTTTTCAACAACTTTGAGCACTTCAACTATTGTAGGAAACATGTTGACTAAACTTTTGAAGGTTTTGTAATGAGAACTCCAACGAGTATCTCCAGGTCTTTGAAGGCATTGCTCTTGATTTAACCCCTGTGCCTGTCTCAAGTTGCCCACAACCTAATGCCTTTGTCACTTGTTCATGATTAATATCTCTAATCATATCCCGTCTCTTGAATTTCTGTTGTTGTTGGGTGTGTCTATGTCTTGAGCTTTCCGTTTATAAAACCTCTCCATGATTACCTACGTACCATTTGCAAGCATAATCAAATTGCAAACAAACTTGATTGAAATACAAGACAAATAAATTGAGGCTTTATTCCTTACCTTGATTTGGATAAAAGAGAGATGAGCGCCTCTTGTTGTTGCTGCGACGTCTGTACGATGAAGGGCCTGACGATGGGATTGGTTGCTCGCCTCTTGCTGTTGCCTAGATTAAAATATCCTCCTTGTGAGATAAATAGAATTGATTCTCTTTGACATTTGCTAGAGCTGCGTACTGGTTTTTGTTGCCACTTGCCAGGATGTTATTAGTACTCCAACGAGTATCTCCAAGATTGAAATACAAGACAGATAAATTGAGACTTTATTCCTTACCTTGATTTGGATAGAACAGAGATGAACGCCTCTTGCTGTTGCCGTGGTGCTCGTCTCTTGCAGTCTTGCTGTTGCCTGCCGCGGTGTCCGATGAAGGTCCTGACGACGGCGACCGGCGACGGGATCTTGCCGCGGCGTCCGTCTAGACGATGGGATCGGGATCGGCAAGCAGCCAGGTGAAACGACGCGAACGGGACTGGTGCGTGCGCGGCCAGGTGAAACGACGCGGCCGACAAATTACGACGATTAGCAGCTCTAGTCAAGGAAGACTCCCGTGTGTGGACTGCTACGTTGCATTTGTTGGATCGAATTCACGCGTTGTGCATTGGCTGACCCTGGATCCAACATGTGAAGTGGGCTTTTGGGCTGGTGGGTGGTGCCTTATTTTGGCCCAAGGGGGGTGCACACATGGTGGATAGTGGCCAGTTACAAGGTAAATTTTTTTTTTTTGCCGTGGGTGCCTGTGCATCCGGCACTCATCACGTAGCTTCGCCCGTGGCCCGAGGTGTTGGCCACTGTCTAGTTCGTGCCGTCACCACACACAGAAAACTCTGAAGGTAGCTAAACAATGACCACTGTTACTGAAACCCAAACCTTGATGCCCTCGTTGGGGATACGGCACGACGATGCCATTTTGCATCTGAGACTTGTTTTCATTATCCCCTGGCAGAGTTTCAATTGTATTTTACAAGCATCTTTGATGCATTGTAATTAGTAATTAATACCAACATGTTGTGAGACAATCGGCTTGCTTGATGAGCGAGCTGGTGACTTCGTCTCCGATCCGGCAGGTTAGATGCATGCATCGCGAGCTTCAGATGCTTGGTGCAGAGCACCGGAGCGAGCTGGGCGGCGGGGTGTGCTGGGAGCGGCAGTAGCCGACTTTCGTGCAGCTCGGGCAGGTTCATTGGCTCAAGTTGGTGGAAACCATTACCGTGATAATGACTGCTTACCCTTACCCTTATTATACAAGTAGCACAAAACATAATCTAGCTTCTAATTTGACCTTCCCGATCGCCAGAGCGCAGAGGCTAGCTAGCAAGAAAGTCAACTACATCAGAATGTCAGCAAAGTCTAAATCAGGAGCTGCAAAAGGAGGAGTGTTCAGACCTGCACAGATGCACAGGATAAAAAAAAATAAAGGGAGAAATTAGGTGTATGACCCTGAAAAAAAAAAAAAACTACACTTATCTTTATCTAAAAAAAAACTGTACTTAGCTATTTGCTCTTATTTTTATTTTAATTTGGCTTTATGGCCTCAAAACATAATTTCCGTAGTTATTTGGCCTTTTTTCCATTCGGACATGTAACGATCTGGGCATGTAACAATGTTAAGTCATGGATAATCGTTACATGTCCGAATGGATGGAAGGCCAAATAGCTAAGGAAATTTGTTTTGAGGCTATGGAGCCAAATTCTTGTGTTTGTGTCAGATGTGTGCAAAGAGTTGATTTCTAACATGAACGTAATTTTACTAGTTTTGGTTGTCAGGCTATGAACTACTAGGTGCGTTTAGCTCGCAAGCTACTTGATTAATTTTACGAGCTGAAATGCTACCACGGCTCATTAAAAAGAGGGTACAAGCGAAGCTGCAATAACGAACGAGCGCTTTTTTGGCTAGCTTTAGTTGCAATATTTGGAACGAAAAGAAACAGGCACCATCATCCCTCGGGTAGATTAGATGGTTAACAAGATGAGATTGGTTATGGGGATAGAAACATTTCTGCTGCGTTTCCCAAAAGAGGATTGACATTGTTTTCTTAGGCTTTTTTTTTTAAATTTTGCCCTTTTTCAAAACAAATTTCAAATGTATCCTGTTTGAAACAATTTACGCTAGGTATCCCTTTTTGTCACGCCAAATGCGACGGGCGTGACATTTACACATGTCGTCGCGCCGATGCATGTGGCGCGACGTGCCCGCCACGCCGGGCTGGCGCCGTTGACCGACACCTGTGCGTGGCGCCATTGTCCCCACCACGTCGCGCTTACGCATGCGGCGCTTGACGCGCCTGTCGCGCCGATGCTTCGGCGCGGCCCGCCCGTTAGGGTTTCGTTTGGGCCTCGTCGAAACCGCGTGGGACCACCACGTCGCGCCCGATAGGTTTGGCACGACATGGTGACATAAATGCTCGATCCTGCCTACTTTTTGTCCCCCTCCTGCTCTCCTCACTCATTCCTTCGAGCAGCAGGGAAGGGGACCGAACAAGTCAGTTTTTTGGAAGCTTCAACCTTGTTTTTTTTGCCTTCCAAATGCCTCTAATTGTCTAGTTTGTTTGTTATTTGACTTTGCTTATCGTGCTACTTATCTTGTTCTGTCATCTTGCTTGCTAATTTTATTTTGATTTGGTGGAATTGTGCACTTAAAACCTAACCCTAAATCACATCATTTGAATGACATTTTCCATACATTTATGTGAGTTTGTTTGATGGATTCACTGTTTAATGAATATTTGATCATGTATTATGGGTTGCTTAGGGTTCATGTAGAATTGCTTGTTTTCCAAATTTTGTTTCATTAGTTATGGTCAACCATGTATGGAGATTAGTTTGTTTGATTGTTCATATATTAAGGTTTACTTGGGATGTTTATCATGTATCATGTTTAGGGTTTTTGAAGATGGATGATTATGTAAAAAATAGATGGATGTAATATTATGGTTATGGCTAAGTAACAATTAGATGGTTCAAATTTTTAATAATATTCGTGTTGTGTAATAATCCATGGTGTAATACTTCACATTTTGTAACAATTGGAAGATATGTAACAAATCCATGGTGTGTTATATGTGTTGCGATTTATGTGTAATAGTTTTCATTTTGGTGGTTTTGCTAGGTGTCATGGACTTGTCCCTCGTTTCTGCACCATCCGGAGGACCATGATGGGAGGGGTCCATTCCCAGCACCTGTGGCGGCGCCGACTTGTCACTGTCGGTGGCCGGCCAATGTGAAGCAGTCCAGGCATCCTTTGTCCGCCGGGCGTGCTTTTTTCTGTTGCCAGCTACGGCGTGGTCCTCCGACGATGATGATGGGCGACGGATGCAATTTCTATCGAGTGGATCGATGGTGAAGAATGGGTGGATCATTCCATCATGTTGTTTCCTTATGACCCTTGGAAGACCGTTCCGCTTGATCAATTTAAACGGTGGGTGCCTCCGCCTTCGAACCCACCTGAAATGACCGAAGCGGAGAAGGTTGACGCTGCACTGCACCGTCTAGAGAATCCTCCTACATGCCATTGTGGGGAGAAGGCATTCCTCCAAGTTCCGAGCCGACCGGATTTGTTCACCCCTTTCTATCGTTGTGGTCGGGCCAAGCGATTTGGTAAGTGGTGCTGCGATGCATGTTCTTTGTGAACTCATTTGTGTTGTGCATAATGTAACCTTGCACCTCATATGTTGTCTATTTTAGAGAGGTTTTTCCGGCTTGTGACTTTGAGGAGTATAACTATGGACCAAAACCCGCATGGCCTAACGAGAGGTTGCAAGAAGAGTATTCCAATGGACGCATGCCATGGCCATGCCTTGGTCTTCAGGAGAAGAAGTGCAAGTGCGGCATCAAGGCTCGTGGAAGGAGTTGTTCCCTCGAGTATGGGATCGGTTACTACCGTGGGCAATGCGTGAGGGAAAGAGAGAGGGGGAGAAGAGTGGCCGGAGGAGGAAGAAGGCGGATCTTATACCGCGACGCCGCTGGCGGGATACGCCGCCGCTGACGCGGACGCCGCGCCGACACCTCCGGGCGCCGACGTCCACGTGTTGTCTTCGCGTTTGATCGAATGGATGCGCTGGTCGCGCCAGAGGTTCCGGGCGGCGATCCGTCGCGCCAAAGATGCCCCAGACAGATTTTGGCTGTGTCGCTGGTTCTTCGCCACGCCGCGCTAGATCGTTCGGCGCTGACGGTCGCGCCGACCTATAGGCGCGACGTGCGGAAGCACGGGGCCCGGATTGTCGACGCGTCGTCGCAGAAGAACGGGCGTGACACGTGGGGACACGTGGCGACGATGTCGACGTCGCCGCCCTAAGTCTTTGGCGCGACCGCCGCGCCGTGGAGAGCCGAGGTTCCGGTTGCCCCGGACGTGGCTCTTTGCCACGCCGCGCCCGATGGTTTCGCGCGAGCCGTCGCGCCAAAAGGGTGGGCGGGACTAGGGGGACACGTGGCGTTTGGACGTGCCGACACAGTGGTCGCCGCGCGGAAGAGTAGGCGCGACGCCCGTATACAAATGACTTGTCGCGCCTACCCTTCCGGGCGCGAGGTCGCTTTTTTTTTTTTTATTTTGCAAAGCCTCTTTTTCGCACATAATTCCATATAATACCACATAGTTCATACATAATAGCTTAATACCAGATTTCATACATAGCATCATACCACATTTCATAGATAATTTGGTTCACACATAGCATCATACCACATAGTTCATACATAATTTGGTTCACACATAGCAAATATCGACCACAATTCACCATAGAGTCTCGCAACCATAGTTCACACATAGATCACCAAAGTGTGGTGAGCACAATTTACATAGTTCACCCAAGTTTCATGACCACAACTCACATAGTTCGACCTAGTTCAAACATAGTCCATACATTCATAAACATAGTGCACATGCAGCCATCCGCACTCGAAAAGAGCAAAGCACGGAGTCCCCACAAAGGTCGTCAGATTCCCGCACACATGGGGAATGTAAGGTCATGAGTTATGTATTGTAACTTGGCTTTTCCCCAATGTTGCTTCTTATTTGCCATATACGCACCTTCTCACGGTTGGGGCGTGTATGGTAACCTAGGACGACGAGGACGGCCGGGAGTCGTTGGAAGGACATTTGGCGTGCCAACGTCCGAAGCGGTCTTTAGCTTTATGCTTAGGCCGGTGACGGCGCCCCCCTTGAGGTGAGCTCACGAGATCCCCCTACAAAACCCAAAATGTCATATGTTTGCAAATGTATATATACGTGAGGTGACAACAAGCCCAAGTTGAACAAGATAGAAGAAAAACCCGAGTTTCGGGTCACGGAGGAGCATCATATAGTTGAGAAGAGCCAATGACGCCCCGCTCATAGCTTGGATCATCGCTGTCTTCACCACGCCTTCACCGCCGGCTTCTGGGCTTGTTTCCTGAGGTGTTTGTGCAATTGATTTTCCCCTGCTGGAACTCCGTCTTGCACCGGAGGCCTCTGTTGTCTCCTGCGCCTGCTCTTGCTCACTTTCAGCTCCTGCGCCAGAGGCCTCTCCTCGATCTTTGCGCCGGCAAGACGCCGTCATCATCGGCTCTAAAGCAGCTCAACTTGCGACCGAGGCGGCGGCAGAATTTCTTCACTTTCTGCAGTCAGTTTTTTGGCAGAGTTAGGACTACACAAACAAACACATGCAAGTAACTGGAATGATATTGAGTCAGGCGTCATACCTCTGCAAATTCTACAAGCTCACTACCTTCTTGGCCCCCCGCGCGCCCTATGTATGCTCCAGCTTCATTTGAAAGGTGGGCTAGCTACGTGGTCTGGGTAATGTGAGCAAGGTTAAAACTTGAATGCGAATGAAAGGTTGAAGGAAATGAACATCAATGCTTACCGTGTAGTTAACGAGAGGGGCTCTCTCGCCGCCGCCTCCCCTTGTTCTGTCATAGGGGTCTTCTTGGTCGCTCTCTCCATAGAAGACTGGAGTCACCGAGACGGGCTCGTGGAGAGACGACTCTAGTCACCCGGTGCGCAGTACAGCAGGTAGGCATGGAACTCTCGGCCACCGAACGAGGCCCACTATCAGGCCACACTCTCTCGGCCATCCATCGGCCTTTGCACATGTTCCGCATGGATGGTGAGCCGATCGTTCTTGCCACCAAACCTTCTCGCCTCGAAACATCAAGCATTGATTGTTAGTTTTGACTACACAATTAAAAATACGGGAACGAAGGAACCGAAATCTGAATCGACTTACTCGTGCAAAGCATCCGAAGCTGAAATCCGTGATAGGGTAATCCCGCTTCCTCGGCGCTTCATGACCCTCCTCGGAAGGTGGTGCTCCACAACGTAGAACAGGATCATGGGGGCATTGCTTCTCCAAATAGCAGCTTGTCATCATCACTCCGGGGGACATTCAACTCCTGTCCATGGTCACGCTCATATAGAGTCCACTCCACCTAAAAATTGAGACATTTAGACAAGTCCAACGGCTATTTTAAAGTAGATAACAATATGTATAACAACATGACTCACCTGACCGTAGGTCAACAAGTCCAAGTCGTTGGAGTACCTCCTGTACCTCATCTCCGACTCGCCCTTGACCATCTTGTTTTCGTGCCACAAATACAGCAATGGGGCCCGATACTCGTCATATGTCCATGCCTGCAAAAAAATGAAAAACACATGACACGTATAAGAACATGAATATTAGATAGGGCAACTAAGATGAGAACATGAATATTAAGACATGTATGAGCGAGTTACGCATGTGAACCGCCTTCAGTAATCCCTTCCAGGTGGGTATGCGCTCCCAAATCCAGATCTGCGGGAGGTACACGCAGCCACCCACGTTCGAGGTTTTTCACCCTCCTACATGCCTCACACACCGCCGCCGATCTGACCATGCGGCGTGGCGAGCGAGCTATGTAACGGCCGATGTCCTCCCAATCTTTTTGTAAGATTGGGAGCACCATCCAGACAAGGTGTTCCCGGAAGAGTCGGGTAGAAGGAAAAGACCGATAAGGTGCCACAACCACACCTTAGCAAACCTCTCGACCACTTCCTCTGCGGCGTCGCCAGGGCAAGTATTGAAGTGCCGCTTCACCCAATTGGATGACACACCTGAAGTCTTGTGCTCCTTCTTTCCCTCTCGAGGTGCTTTAGGGTAATGTCCGGTGAACGAACACCAACTCCTTCCAGTTCGCAGGTCGTCGATGGCACGACACCGGTGGACCGTGCACCTTTAGGTCCAAGATGTAGCTCACATCTTCTAGGGTGACTGTCATCTCTCCACACGGCAGGTGGAAGGAATGGGCCAAAACACTTGTAATTTCACATTGGAAAATAGAAATAATATCAAACCCTAAACCTCCATGCATGCATCAATGAACTACTTTCATGCAACTCGTTCTCTTAACCAAATCCACGTACCAAATCGAATCCTAAACCGATTCTACGAACCACATTGTACCAATTGACGCTCCAATCACTAACAATTTCATATTAATCAAAAATCACCATGAAAACGAGGAGGAGAAGTAGGAGATAAATGGAGTAATACCTAAACAAGTTTTGGAGAGGACTTGGACCTCTCCCCTACTGCTCGGCTCCGGTGGCGGCGCCGCCGCCGGACTTGGCCGCCGCCACGGGCCCGAGCCCCGGCGATAGGGTTGGGGGCCCCTATTCCGCCCGCCGCCCGCCGCCCACCGCCCGGCGGGGGGGAGGAGGTCGGGCCGGCGGCCGGAGCTCGTGGAGGAGCGGGGGCGGGCGGCGGGCGGTCGGGCGGCAGACCGCGACCCGGCGGGGGCGGTTTAGGGCGGGCTCGGGAAAGAGAGAAGGAAGGAGAAAGAAAAGAGAGAGAGAGAGAGAGAGAAAGAAGACGGGCACGGGACCTAATCCGCGCGCGCGCCGACGCGATCAGCGCGACGTGGGGGACCCACGCGCTGGGCACTGAGAGGCCCAAACCAAAAACCCTAACGGGCCCGTCGCGGCCGACGCGATCGGTAGCGACGCCCCCGTCGCGCCGCATGCACAGGCGCAACGCTGGGACCCACCGCCGCCCACGCCCGGCCCAAATTAACGCCACGGGCGGCAAAGTAGTGGGGGCTTGCCGCGCCACATGCATCGGCGCCGACATGTAAATGTCACGCCGACGATTTGGCGCGACAAAAAGGGATACCGGGTGTAAAATGTTTCAAACTAGGGATAGATTTGAAATTTGTTTTCAAAAAGGGCAAAATTTTAAAAAAAATCCGTTTTCCTACTACGTCATTCCTGAGCTCCAAAACTAGCGATTGAAACCGTAGCCAGAGGGAGCACCAAAACTAGCGATTGAAACCTTAGCCAGAGGAGCAGTAGACGGACCAGCCACTCCATCGATTCGCGCAGCTCGCTGTCGATCTGACCCCTCGCCGTTGACCAAACCGTGGCTGTGGCCTGACCCGGCGACGCGCGGTCTAGCCGCCTCGGTAAGGCCGGGGCAACAACGCGCGTAGCGACACGACGGCAAGGCCTGCCCGACTGCGAGGCAAACCGACTACACGCGAACGGGGAGGGCAAAGAAGCAAAATGACAGCAACCTCATAGTTCCAGCAATGGCAAAAAAGAACATCAAACGAGGTGCATGCTTCCATAAACAACATAATGTGAAATGTGACTTAGTAAGTATTCCTCGGTACAGGAGGTAACCAAAACCTGCGCTCTTCGCTGTTCTACAAATTATTATGCATCAAGCATAAACTTTCCCCAGGGGCAAAAAAGACCTATTTCACCTGTTTAATGAGTTCCTCTCATCAAAAGGATGACGGACAAATTTTCCGTTAAGAAAAAAAATATTCAGGAACTAAGCTCTCGAGTGACTGATAACAATTCCATCCTCCACCAAATATCATCTCAGGGAATACAGAAAAATCAAGCAATGGCTTTCGCTTCGTCCTCTACTACCGGGGGAGGTGCAGCGCCTCCTGTTGTTGGGCTGAAACAAACAAAACAAAACATTAATGGGTGATCTCTCAAAAGAATTTGAATGTTGCAATGATTATTCCTGAAGCAGTAGAGATACTCACAGTCCAACCATCACTTTGAAAGCATCATAAATTCCCCACTGAGCACCAGTAAGGGTACCAATCATGACGATACGAAGAGGAAGTCCTCTAGTGAATAGACCCCAGAGACCAAGCTTCTTAACAGCCTGCAAGAATACAATAACAATATATAACCAATAGCCAGTAAGCACAAGATGATATATGTTGTGATGCAAAAGCAAGAATATATACTTACATCGCCCACTGTAGCACCCTTGGCATTGTTCAGGAAAGACACAAGGTTGTCAGCCGGGTGAGAAACAATAGCACAGAAGACGCCAGCAACGTAACGCCAGCAAAGCTGATACCCAATTGGGTAGTCTTGCTGCACTCAGACTTCGGAACAGGCACAGCATGCTTGTAGATAAGCTCAACGATGGTCTCAAAAGATGCAAACTTCATCATGGTATCTGCATACATCATAAAAGTGCGTTAGATTAATCTTGCAATATATTTTCAGTAGTAAACCTAATTAAAGATAGTACACATGTCGATGCCATTTTCTTCAAATCCCTAGTCAAACTTGAAACTGATTGACTCCTCGAAAGGCAGGATGTGCACTCTATTAAGGACTGAGGGAATAATCATTTAGCTACCAAGAAACAACTAATTGTAGTAAAGTTTATTTCCTGGTTACACAAAATCATGTTTAGAGACACAGTATTACTAAAGCTGCTACTATGAACAGTCCAGTGGATAATGCATGATGTCCAGGAAAGCATACAAAAAAACGGTTTGGGGGTTCTCCAAAAGTCAAGACATCAAGTGAGTTGTGTCATGCAAACAAGATTTGTTTTCAAGCATTCAGTTTCACAATAGTCAATGGTTTTGCAACGGTTATTCAATGCAAATGATTAAAAATAAAAGAACAGTGTACTAAAGATGGTTAGATTTATGTACTTACAAGGAATCTGACGACCCCATAGAGGAACAATTCCCTTGTAGAGCCTAAAATCATTAAGCAACAAGAGCTGTTAGGAAGATAGCCGGCAACCAAGTCACACATCAATAATTTTTGAGTCAGACAATTTCTTACCCAAGAGCACCCTCAGCTTTGACAAATTTGGGGAGCCCATCACTCAGCCCACGAGCAAATCCAGGCTGTGTCTGCACACGTACCTTCACAGCTTCAAAAGGGCAGAGAGCCACATCAGCAATTACCTCAGCAGATGCAGATCCTGCAAGGTAGATTAGAGTCTTGTACTTCTGAGCATACTCAGGCCCTGCAATGTCCGAGTAATACTTCTTAAAGAACTCATAGAAGCCAAACTTGCAGGCCCCCTGAGCACTGTAACCAAGCAAGGTAGGCACCCATCCTCTGAAGAAGCCCCTAGCCCCTTGCTCCTTTAACAGGACACCAAATCCAGATGAGATACTCTTGTATTTTGCTGGATCGATCTGAAACAATAACAAGCGCTTCATGTACAAAATCTCTGATTTAAACATGGAATTGATTGCTTACACAATGAATCAGGCAGCTAATACATATACTCCCACCGTTTCAAACATTAGTCATTTGAGCTTTGACATAAGTCAAACAACCCTAAAATACATTAACATCTACAATATCAAACAAATGCACAATCAAGATAATACAGCTTGATCATAGTTGAAGTAGTTTTACCTAGGACAATGCTAAAACAACTTATGATTAGGATTAGAGGATAATACTGTTTAAAACCTAACTATCTAAAAATATTCATTACATAAATATAAGAGAAACAACAAGAATATGACCCAACAGGAAGAATGTGCCCCAAAGGAAAGAATGCGACCCAAAGGAAGGAATGGAGACTGAGGGAGATTGGCAAAATGCTAGGAACGTATAGATTCGAGTACATATCAAGACCACAAACTAAAGCAGAGGTTCAAAGTAGCAATTAAATTGGCCTCAAATTCAAGTGGAAACTGTTATTTGCATTGCTCCGCCTGCTAAAATATGATAGCATAACATACATGCATAAGTGGCAAATGCTCACAAATTTTAGTCTCCAGGACACAACAACCTATCAGAGCTAGTGCCAATTGTCACAATCATAATTAATGGTTCATTTAGTACCACAACACAGACGATAGTCAATGAATTACACATTTATCAGTTTTGTTTGAATCATAAACAAATAGTTTCAGTGGGGAAACAGGCAGAATGCTATAATGAGTGATGCCTATGGATGTGCCCACTACAATCACAATTTCAACTAACTCCTAGAAATGAATTCCAGCACCGAGCAAATAAAGTGCACCTCATGTGGTACCAACAATGAGCACGTCAAAAAAAAACAAAATGTTAACAACAGTGAGTCGCAGTTCATAGCTAATGACAGTGATCAAATTCACAGGTCTAGCCACACAGTCACAAACCTACTTGAAGCTGGCAGAAGGGGCCCTGCGGTAATAGGATCCACACAAAGTCTACTCAGTTAGCAAGCAGCACTACATGCCAAACTACTATAAATTTGAAAAAGGCATCAAGCATATGTTTGAGCAAACGAATATCAGTACAGGAACGAACTATCCATGCCACAGGAAGTAGAACTACACGCGTAGTGACGCGGGATGTGGCTGGATTTGCGGCACCCAGATCACTAAGACGAAATCGAGATCGCAAGCCTAAGACTAACTAGCTCCACTCCCAACCAACCGAACACCACCAGATCCGCGCGAGTTTTCCCCAAATGAGTCCCGTGGAGCACCAGGGCGACAGATCTAGACTGCTACCCGCTCACCTGCATGTTGCACTTGACGAGGTCGAGCGGCGTGACGGCCATGTGGGTGAGCCCGCAGCTGGCGATTCCTCCGGCGGTGCAGGCGGCGTAGAAGGCCGGCGAGTACATCTCGATCTTCTCCTTGGGCGCCTGGATCGAGAACGGCACGCCGCCTCCTGCTCCAGCCGCGGCAGGCACCGGGGAGGAGACAGGGGGAGGCGCGCCGCGGCGGCGCCTGTGGCGGCGAAGGAGAGCGCCGAGGAGGAGCCGTAGAGGAAGCTCGGGAGGAGCGACTCGCGGGAGCGGTCGGAGAGCGCCATCGCCGCCGAGAGATTCGGAAGATTCGTCTCTCTCGTGGGGGCTCTGGGTGGGTGCTTTCTGAGAGCTCTCGCGGTCGCGTGGATTCTACGAGGGAGGCGGAGACGGAGGCGGAGGCGAATATGAAGGGGGATTTCCAACTTGCTGGGGCATCGATCTCTTCGGGGTTCGCTGACGCTGAGGGTGGGTCCCGCGATCTTGCGGGCCCCGGCTTAAGGGGCGTTTTTTTTTTTTTTTTTTTTTTTTTTTTGACTTCCCCGGCTTAAGGTTGGTGGCACTTCATTTATGCGCCTTAAGGTTGTTGGCACTTCATTTATGCTAAATGAAATGTGTTTGACAATTCGTACACACCGTCAGAATAAGGGGTGTTATAAAGACTTTTTTTAATTTGGACTAAAAAAGTCCCTAACATTGTTGACGGCGTGAGCGGTGTTCAAAAGAATCTAAGCCTGTCGGTTCCTTAGATCTCACAACATGGGCACCGATGCCTTAATTCCTTGATTCCGCAGGTCGCCACCGATGGCTCAATTCCTTAGATCCCACGGCGTAGGCACCGATGCCTCATATGATTGTGGAACCCGCACGGAACAATCTCCAACTTCTCTTCCCCAATCTCTCCTCTTCCCCAGTGTGTGGTGCATGCGCGACCAGCGACAAGCAACCAACTTGCTTGGCGTCGCGGGGAAAGGAAGGATGTAGGGCGGGCGTTAATGGCGTTGCGCAACTTCGCCCGGTGGTAGGGGGCTCAGTGGAGCCACCGCTGTGCCATCGATCCCTGCAACCCGATCAATCTTGTTCCTCGCCCTTTTCTCCCCTCGCAACACCACCTCGCGACGAGCACCGCCGCCATAGCCCGGCCTTGTTGGAGCTCGCCCGATCTCCCCCTGCACCGGCAACCAATCGCCTCTGTGCGGCCCTGCTCGTCGAAGATGCCGCCGGGCTTCGCCGCCGACATCCGCTTCCCCACGCCGCGCCGCCCCTCCGTGCTACGAAGGGCGACGAGGACACCGTGTCGACCGCGGTGAGCCCCCCTTCCGATTTTGCCATTTTATGCCACACCCCCAACCACGGCCACGGTCTCCCCCCACGGCTTGGCCCGTCCCCATCCACGCGGGGCGTTTGGTGAGAGAGAGTTTCAAGCATCGGTGATTCTACATGCGTCGGTGCGGAATTTTGTGAACTCGGCATCGGCTACAACATGAGCATCGGTCTTTGGAACACACTCTCTTTTTTTAGCAGCGGCAAAAACCACACATTGTGGCTAGTCTAAAAGCCCCTAGCAAACTAAACAATGTGAGACTTTTTTTACTACTTTTAGCTTGAAGTCCCTAGAACACCCTTGTGAAGATTTTTTTAAAAAAAATCCCTAGGACTAAAAAATATCATGGACTATTGAACCAACAGGTTCTCATTTCCATTCCTTTCCGCAAGCTTTTGTGGAGAGAGCGAATGAGCAACTGGGACTGTCTTTTACCCATTGAATTCATTTTATCGCTCTATTGACACAGGAAAATGTTCCATTTCTTTCCACAAGCTTTGTGGAGAGAGAGCGAATGAACAACTGGGACTGCTTTTTACCCATTGAATTCATTTCATCGCTCTATTGACACAAGAAAATGGGTGCATAGAAGATAGAAGTATGATGGCCTTTTCTCAATCGGATCCATGCGTGGCATGGCTCTATGCCTCTACGTGCACCAGAAGAGGATATAAAGTGTGACCGGAGGATGAAGATTTTCACTCAGACTTTTCTTAATGAAACCAAAGATCGAGTTGCAAGGGTAACAAAATAAACAGAGCTATCAATGTTCAAGGCCATTTCTTAGCAACTCAAGCTTTTCGGACATCTAGTACTTCGTCAGCCAGCAGCATTAGTGTTTCTTGTACCAATCAAAACCATGTTTGCAGCTGCCCTCTCCAGGTAGCATTGCAAGATGTAAACGTCCACTGTTGTACTCCTAGTGCAGCTTTTTGCTTTTACATCATGTCTTTTACGTCAAAAAAAAAGTGTGACAATTTTCACTTTCTCTTTTCTATTTTTTTGGCCCGTTTAGCGGTACTTCACTTCTTCTTTTCAATTTTCTAAGATTAAGGTGGAGTTTATGAAGCACAGAAAAAGCCCAAAAGAGTACTTTAGAAATTTTATGTTTTTTATGGAGCTGTTGTACAGTGAAATTGATAGAATGGTCCCCTTGAGTTTTAATAAACCTATAATTACACATTGATATGTTGGTGGTAAAATATTTATGCAGCGTCGTGATTTCTTCAACTCACTGGAGAAATAGTGATCACAATATGTAGGTGAGTACTCCACTGTGGCGACATTTGTACCTTCTGCCCCGCTGACCTATTTGACCCTTGTGGAAGATTATCTCCAACAGCTTACCTATTATGGCATCCAAACTCCAATATGTGTCATCCATACTGCGCGGAAAAAAAAACTACGGTCCAACGGGGTACTTGAACCGAAGACTCGATTTGTGTTGGAGTGGAGTGAGAACCCAAAATGCCTCTTTCTCTCTCCTCGACCTAATTTTCTATTGCGCCTGCACAACTAACGAGTGTAGCATCGCGAGGGCGAGCTCCACCAAGTGACCTCCGGGCGGACCGGCCATGAACTCCGACGAAGCGCCTGCGAGCTCCCGCAAGGCTGCAGAGAGCCTAGGAGTTCCTTGGCGCGCTGGCCCTCTCGACGGCGTCCATGAGGCTCGCTTTGAGCTTGGCTCAAGGTGCGTCGCGCGAGCTCAACCTCGATGACCTCAGGGGGTGGTGGCACTGCCAATGGGAGGGCGTGAAAGCGCCGCGGAAGCGGAGGAAGCTATGGCGTCGTAGGGGAAGAAAGCGAAAGACAGTAGGCATGTAGTAGTTCGGAAGGACCGCACAAGCTTTTTGCATTCACGGCTCGTGCTGTTGGAGAAGTCTAATTTTAGGTACGCTATTTTTTTGTTTTACTATCTCTTACTCAAATCATAAAATGGGTCTTATGTATGCATATTCGTTGTTGGAGATAGTCAAATGACTCAAATTGGTGGCTAGAAGAAAAGCGGGACGGGGGCACGGGGCCAAGATGCCCCTTTGGCCCTCCCAGCAGACGGGGGGCCGCCCGATGATCGACCAACACACTCCAACATTTAAGGGATGGCCAATTTGTGATTTTGTGCGCTGGTCAATCAGTCGATCGAAAAGATGCTCAAAAAATCAATGAATCAATCAATCGAAAAGAAAAGTTGCGCCCTATTGCGACTCGGCAAAAAGCAGAAGAGAACATAGTGTGCAGAGAGCAACGAACCCCTAAGCTGAGTTTAGTCCATCACCCAAAAATATGGCCCTATAACTCCTACTCGGGCCAGGCCCATCTCCTGTGTCTTGTGCCTTCCCTCCAAAGCCCAAACCAGCCGCCGTCCACCGTTACTTCCCCTTCGCGCCACTTGCCCGCCTCCATCTGTCCATCACCACCTGGCCGGCAAGCAACCCGCGCTTTGGCGCCACGCACAAGTCACCGTCGCCGAGCACCACACGCCCCCTACGAACTCACCTCACCTCACCTCATCTCACCTCGCCACAGAATCGCTTTCGTCCTCCCGTGAAGCCATCCTTTTCCACCCGTGCCTCAATTTCCGCGTCCCAAACAATCAAACCTGCATTTGCTTTAAAACCTGTGTCGTCTCATGCAAAATTCCAAAGACGATCCTACGAGAGCTACAGCTGCTCAGGACGCAAACAACAACAAACCAACCCGACGCGCAAGGAACCAACCACACCGTGTCCCGCCGATGTCGGCGACGACGACGGCGCACGCGCGCCACCGGACGTGCCGCATGTACTGGTGCTACCAGTGCGGCCGCGCGCTCCGCATCATCTCCTACCCGTCCACCGACGTCTTCTGCCCGCGCTGCTTCGGCCGCTTCCTCCACGAGATCGACCCGCCGGCGCGCCCCGCGTTCCCGCCGCCGCACTTCCTTCCGCACCCATTCCACCCTCAGCACCAGTACGACGGCCACCCGCGCCGCTGGGTCATATACGGCGGGGAGCCGACGACCACGGTACCAGGCCGCGCGTTCCGCCAGCCTGTGCCTGCGCAGGACCTACTACCATGCCTCCTGCTCCTGCACCGGCGGCGCCGGTTCGACGGCGCGTGCCCTCCCCGCCGCCGGTGCCGCGGCGGCCGTCCACGCCCCCGGCCATCGACCCCGGGAACTACTTCACGGGGCCAAACCTGAACAACCTCATCGAGGAGATCACGCAGAACGACCGGCCAGGGCCGGCGCCGGCGCCGGCGTCGGCCATCGACTCGCTGCCGACGGTGCGGATCACCGGGGGCGCACCTGTCGGACGGCTCGCAGTGCCCCGTGTGCAAGGAGGACTTCGAGCTTGGGGAGGCCGCGCGGCAGCTGCCGTGCAAGCACGTCTACCACTCCGACTGCATCGTGCCGTGGCTCCGCCTGCACAACTCCTGCCCGGTCTGCCGGTACCAGCTGCCGGGAGCCGGGTCCAACGGCAGCAGCCTGCAGGCCGCTCGCGGCGGAAGCAACGGTAACAACAGGAACCGGGAGAGGGAGAGAGAGCCTGCGACGTTGGTGCGGTGGGGGCCCTTCTCGTGGCTGTTTCCACCGCGCGGGATGGACGACCCTGACGACGACGCGTGGGAGCACGGGCGGCGCGGCAGGCACGACGCGGCCGACGCCGGCGGTAATGACATGACGGCCCTCCAGTCCTTTGTTCTTGTGGCAACCTGCGTTTTCTTCTTCTCGTTCTTGGTCTGAAAAAAACTGGGAAAAACATGGCGATGTACGGAGACTACATATTAAAAGAACACGCCAACGCCAAGTTACTTGTGTGCAAAATTTGGCTTGCTGTTTAATCAAACTCCCGTTTTTTTTCTTAAGGAACCCAAACTGCATTTTTTTCTAAGTTGTCTCTCTTTTCATTTGCTTTCAGCATTCTACGCATTTTTCCTAAGTTGTTTTCTCTTCTCATTTGCTTTCAGCATTCTACGCTTGGTGGCGCTCTCTATTTCTCATATAGACGTTCTCGTCAAGTCCTTACGGTATCCAGAGAGAACGCCTGCTACCCAGTTAAGTGATGTTATCAAAACATTTCTCTTCCAATCTTCCTACTTCAGATTCAGAATGCCGATGTGCTAGCAACCTAACAGCAAACTACAGGTATGCCAGTTCAATGTCAAGTTGTCAAGGGTGGAGGATTGGTGGAAGCCTGATGTGAAGATGTAAACCTGCACTTGTAAAAATGAAACCGCACCCACTGTAAATGTGAGTAAATCACGCATCGAGAAAGGAGCGTGCAAAATTAAAAAGGCAGGCGTCATGTAAAGCGAGTAAATCACACATCGTAAAAGGACCGTGCCAAATTAGAAGGCAGGCTCCATGTAAAGCGAATGTCTGGATGATATATAATGTTAACAGTAATTTCTGAAACGCACCACCGAAGACATTTCTATGTGATGTGTATGATGCTGGCCGAGCTAGTAGCGGAATCTTGTAAGGACATGTTCTATGGGAATGGGACACTGAACTTCTCAGTGAAAAAAAAGGCAAAAACAAAAGAAAGGGAGCATTGACGTCATAGATAGAACGGGAGCATCATCAAAATAATATGTTGATTTCATTCAACAGCATACAAATATGTAAATCAGATTCCAGTTTCTTGTATCAAACCATTCAATTTAGACCCAAGTGGGTCAGCCGTCTAAACCACGATGCAGCATGGTTTGGAAACCAGCGTGATACCCTGAAGTGTATGATGCATTCTTCAGAGTCATCTGCAATGAAAACATCCACATTAGTTATGCTTATGCATAGATACCTTGATGGCGCATGTCCCGTGTGTTAAAAAAAAAATGGCTTCTCACTGTTTATATTATTGGTGGGTATAGTAGAAGTAAATGTAAAACACAACTGCACATATATCACCAAACAATCGGTTCTGTATTATTGTATTGGACCAACATTTTCACAATTATATGTGTTTAAATGCATGATGAAGTTTTTTACAGAAAGGTTAATTTTTTTTGTCCACGCCAGGCCATTTCCACTCAAGTGTGGCACAGTAAATTTTGACTCTAATTCTTAGGCATGGGGTAACGACCCATCACGAATGCTCCAGATGAACTCTCATAAGATCAAGGCTTAATAAGATATTGCTATTAGCCTATTACTAAATGTTGGTGAATTGCCTTTCAGGCTAAAAAATTCAACTTTACTTGGAAGAATTCAAAGGAAGAAAGAAATACAGGGGGAGGCCTAACTTTCTTCTTTGGGTTGCCCTTTTCTCGGCATACATCGCTAAACACATTTTAGGAAAAGGATTTGAACAGGTGTTGTATCATGTATGAAATATTTATTTAGGTATTCTAAAAACAGCATTCGAGAAACTAACCGCTATACTCTTCAAATCTGGATCTGCCCGTCCCCTAACACTATCCAAGATCGAAGAAAGCTCTTCCTTCTTAATGTCCAACTTCTTTAATGACTGCATGGCAATATTTATCAACACACAGAACATGTGTTGTAAAAAGAAGGCTATCATAGATAAGCTCACTGGATTACCTCAGACAAGAACAATGGAGAGATGATGTCAAACACATCATTTACAAATTTGTCAGCACTGGTATCTACTTTGCTCGATGTTTCTGCACCCTTGCTCTGAACTTTGGCTTTAGCCTTCACTTCTATAATGGACGAATTGCCATGGTTGACTACTGAAACTTAAGAAATCATAAATAAACTCAGGAAAACTTGCAAATAAAATGCAAGTATACAAGTATAGGCCAATAGTAAGCAACATAAAGTGTTCCAACCTCCTTTGAACTATGATGTATGTGAGCTAAGGACAAAGAATAGAAACTAATCAATTCCAGAAATGATCACTGAATCGATGTACTTCAACAGTTCATGACAACATTCTAGGCATATAAGACAGTGCATGTCAAGTACTACATAATAGTCACATATTCCCACAAGATCACAATTCACAATTGACCACTTCAATCACTTATTAGGTGGCATCTTCAGTAGCAAACTGTTTGTATGGATGGGAGCAGGGTGGAGCTAGATTGTATAGAGGCAGGTATGGGTCTGTTATCAGGGGTTTCTCATCCCCCTGTCTGGCATGGACTGGTTAGCTATATATGACCCACAGTGTCTTCCTAAACTGGCAAGCATTTGCAACTTGAACTGATCCATAACAGAACCCGATCACTGGATACTGATTAGTTGTAATGATCGTGGCAGTGACTTAATAGGATAGCTGGGGAGATCTCTGGCCATTCTGCTGCCGGTTTCCAGCCCATGATTGATGCCGTTGAGGGGCTGGGCAAGGAGATGAGTAGAGAGAAGGGAGATGATAGATGAGAGAACATAATGATTTATTGCTCAGCTCAAAACCAAACAGCTATTCCACCAGGAATGGACCGGTGAGAAAAGGTCTTTGCTATTTCCAAACCCAACATACAAGCACTGGATTAAATTTAACCTCCTCATATCACATTTCCCAACCCCATTCCCCAAATCGAAATGGTGCCTTGGTGAATCAGAAACGCTAAAACATTAATTCAAGACAGCTGCAACATGATTCACTATATTTGTGTGGGATGACATTGTGTGGACCGAAGGTCACAAACTTAGGCCCTGTCTGGATCCAATGGTCAGACAACTTTACTCTTGAGACTCCAAACATGACGTCAAAAATGTTGTCTAAAGTTTAGACAATCTCATAATAACTTTAGACCACAAAAGTGAGCTATACTGGTCTAAAGTTTTATTCCTTAACTTTAGACTAGAGAACCCAAACGGGCCCTTAGTATTAGTTTGCTCTGATGGCAGTGACAAACATTTATGTTACCCGTAAGAAATCCATACCTACTTTCGAACCATACAAAATTGAGAGCTCTTGCCAGCCATGACCATGAGAACATGATGTACAAGCATAATTCAATTCACAAAGGAAGGGCATCCTAATGCTACCAAACACTTCTCTTACCCTGTCATATATTATGATAAAAAAGGTACATACTAAAGAAAAAAAAAATCTCGACTAGCCAGCATGGTCTATAGAACGTAAAAGAAATAACTGCAAGTGGATGAAATCTTAAAAGTATGGCATGCATGAATAGCTGACCTGTCTCTTTGGGCACATTCTTTTTTTTTTTTGATGATGAGGAACATTAGTAGGTGCCGTGTTCTCAACTGGTTGTTCTGAGGAATTTGGCACACCAGAAGGAACCAAATGTGCTAGATCAGGAGGATTATCCTTACCCACAGCTGGTGCAGCCTGTATCACAGCAGTGATAAACATCTCTATAATACAAAAATGTAACAATACCTAGACAATCCATCCATCTATTACCTCCAAGTCCACATATGCTGGTTGCTTCCCAATGGAGATGAGAAACTTGTCCAGATTGCTTGAGCTAAGAGCTGGATGGAGTAAATTAGAAATCAACCATCAAACAAAATAATATTATCGGGTAAATTGCAGAAGAGGTCACCAAAATTATCTTGTATATATGCAAATAGGTCACTGAACTATAAAACGAGACAAATCCATCACTAAACTTTCCAAGTGGATTACCCAAGGACACAGCTTGTGCCACCACGACAATGGGTTCACATTAAAATCATCAGAGAAAAGTTTATGATCCTTGCATTGAACTCATCGCATGCTAATCATGTTAGAACTAATATATCCGCATGCTAACTCATCTATCAGACATTATTCGACTGTAATGATTTATGACATCTAATGATCAGAGTGACATGCTTGGAACACACTAATGAGTGTTAGACAAATTTCTGGAGACCATGTCACAGATTTGCAAACATGACACATGCCACATGAGAGTGATGACCAGCATGCAGCACTGTCGCAAGACATGATGAACAGCAGACGAACTGCCACAAGCCCACAAGAGGACAAGCACGCAACGTAGAATTGGAGGTTGTCTTTGACATGCCATGCCCACGAGTTTACTTGCTGGCAGAAAATGGCCAGCAGCACAATTGGCACCTGCACCGGGTGGACGAAAAATAGTATACTACTAGTTGCATGCATGAGGCTAGAAAAAAAAAAATATATAAGGGGCATACGAATTTGAAATGAAGTTAAAGGTTTTTGCAAAATAAAATTACATCACGTTCTCCTATGCAACTGTAATGCCCATGTCACTGTGAAATAGACGAGTT
Organism: Hyparrhenia diplandra; assembly: GCA_015847255.1. NCBI lineage: Eukaryota > Viridiplantae > Streptophyta > Magnoliopsida > Poales > Poaceae > Hyparrhenia > Hyparrhenia diplandra. The sequence continues at coordinate 369,310 of JADLZK010007477.1, forward strand.
GCCCCATCAAGGACCTTATAGATGATATCAACTCAGAAAGTTTAGTAATAATAGTTCAATTTCAAACAATTCATTACCTATTTGCACATGCAAGTTTAGTGGCCTCAATGCAACTAGCATATATAATATTAGCCAGGTCAAGATATTATTTACGCAATTTCACAGAAGTGTAACACATAATACACATTTTGCATTTAGGGATAGCAGTAGTTATGTATTATCAGTAGTTAAAGCAATGGAACACCATCAGTAAAAAGAAGTGTTGTTAGTCTGAACCATACCAATTGTCACATCATTTGTCAGTGGATGGAAGTAGCAGATCTGTTTAGACTTGAAACCTTGATCAAGTAAAAGTGAAACAGCACTGCACACAAAAAACACAATTTTATGAATCTGTTAAACCATTTTAATTGAAAAGGCATAGAAAAATAGCAAGCATTACTTCAGAGTACAGAACTGCAGATCACTATAACCAGAACAACATGCAACAGAACAAAGCATTTTGAAAAGAAAACAAGATTTAAAGATTTCAAGCAGTCTGTCCTTCATCAGTGACGTATTTCTATCTAGCTATCAGAAATATGACTCACAAATTGAAGGAGAAGGACCAGACTCCTGCTAGTATTATACCACAGTTGGAACAAATTTATGGCTGTAATAGCTTTCCATCTATCAAGGATATCATAATTGATAAAAATAAGAGACAGAGTCAAACATAAAGTCAAAGCACGACCCCATACCTCGCAGACTCATTTATTAAAGCAAAAGGAGTAACACACCCTAAGGGCACCTGGATATATAATAAGAAAGTAAAACAGATTAGCAAGTATTTTAAGGAAAAAAGGAACTATCCATTTAGATTCCTAATAAAACCAGCATGCACCTAAGCTCAAATAATCTCCTGAATGAAAAGAAAAAAAAAAAAAGAAAATACACAGAGTAACTTCTCTTTGTGTGTTCAAGCAATTAAACAGTAATAAGAAACTGTCATCTGGAGAAGCCTTCACTACAAACAGTTCTAAATAACTATGAAGTAAATCCTGCAATGAACAAATGAATAGCACACCATTGGTAAAGATGGAGATTTCTACATAAAAAACATAAGAGTCCCAGACTCAGCTAAAGATAGAGGCAAGCTTTTACTGGTGTTCTGTGAAACTAGTAAACTGACACCACTTGTGTGACCACTACGTGCAGCAATTATGGACCCGAAAGATGCACTATCTTCTTTCATTGCTCCTATGATTTTCTAAGGTTATTAGGTTAGGTTGGAAAAAATAAATAGTTGAAAGTTTTGAACAGCGTATGAATGGCCGACCTGAAGTACTTCTAGAAGATTTTCCTCGGGGGCCATTCGTAGACCACCTTTTCCCAACCCAAGACGTTGGGAAAGAACTAGAAGATTAAGGAAAACCAGATTAATTAACAGAAAACAAGCAACAATAAGATGTAATCATAGCAAAGCTACCTACTTTTCATGTCAACTTTGGTGCCAGCGAGGGCAGAAATAACATATAAACGATGCTTCTTGTCCTGAAATTAATTTAGAAACATTAGGATGACGACAAGTGCTCCAGTCAGAACTAAATTCCACCAGTTTCCACAGATACCTTCAGGAGTAAATTTTTACTCAAAGCACCTCCTAAATGGCCAACATGTTTGGCCTGGCATGGCAAATAAGAAGTAAATTAGTATACACATACTCATGGTAAATCAATGGAGACCGCCATTGCAGAACAAAGTATGGTGGCGCACTCACCTGTTCCTCCACTGTCAACACAACAGGGTGATCGTAGCACGTGAAATCAATCTTAAGCTCCTGCAGAAGACAAGAGCACCAAATTGAGGCCTGGTTAGCAAGTTCTATAGTGATGCTAGGAAGCAAAGTGTGCTCGGGATACAACATCCAGAACCCAGACATCTAGATACAAGTATTCGCGCTTCAATTTATGCACATTTATGGAGAAAACCCTTTTCCTTCTATCCGCGCGAGTAAATTTCGATGCAACCACGCCTTATAACGTACATAGTATTTACAACAACCCAAATCCTGACAAAATCAAGCGCGACGGAAGCATCTCGATGGTGCCACAGGCAGGGGCACTGGCGTGGCCACCGGCGCCAATCTAGTCGATCTCCAAGGCAGGAAGCAAATCCGAGAAGGCTGGTAGCTAGAGAAGGACGGTGCCGAGCTGCGGAGGTGGTAGAGAGTTGCGCTACTGACCTGGAGGCGCGCGAGAAGCTGGTCCTTCGTGTACCCCATGGCTGCCGAGTGACGACGTCGGGCGGCGGCGGCGGCGGTCGACGAGCTGGGAAGGTACGACGGGCGTGCAATCGGCTGAATCGACCGTCCGCCAAATCCAACGGTTCTCGTGGGTGGTGTCTCGGACTCTCGGATGCGGATGTGGATATGCGATGCGAGTGCGCGAACGGTTTTGTACTTTCCCCGTTTTTTTTTTCTGCGTTAGTATGGTGTGTTTAGCCCGTTCACAAACGGGCCCAATCCAAACTGTCTCTTCTAAAAAAATATTTAATAGAAAAAACTCATCTTTTAACTTTCGCAAATCTGCTTTAGTTCCCCACGGGGGTAGTGTTTTTATTTTTTTTTCCCTCCTCTTAACAAATGCTCCCTTATAGATAGACTTTATAAGATTCAAAATTTGTCTCTTGATATTTGCCCTTCTCACTTTTCAGTATGCATTTCTCTTTTAGTTTTCATTTTCATATATATATTTCTATTTTCTCAATACATCTATATCTACTTCTTGAGGGGCATTTTGGTCTTTGTCTTATGCATTTGTCTCCATGAAACATTATAAAACATCACGTA